>CM070679.1:11117286-11589786 GCA_036346265.1 Melocanna baccifera
AATGATGATGTACATACGAATTAATGCCGCAAGCAACATGCAAGCACAACGCAAAAAAGTTCATGCGAGCAAGCGGAAGTAATAGATTAGACCCAACTTGTCCTTTTGATGTGACAAAGTACTAGTGCTTAGATAAAGGCTATATATGTTGGAGAAACACTTAGGATAAGTTTTTTGTTATCGTTTATAATTTATAACTGTGATCTATGATTTTTAGATTATTTATAAAATGATATGAAATAATAGAAATTTATACACGGTTTGAATCGATATATTGAAGTTGTTATAGTATATACTATAATTAATTTATATATCTTGTTTTAAAAAAATATTTTGTTTGAAAGTTAGTTATTATAGAAAAACTAAAATATTTTTTAAAAACTAAAAAGAAAAAATGCTTAGTTTTTTTGCGTTAGAAGTTGCGATATTGATTATTAGCAATCGAGAGATTGCAACATGCATGTGTTATATATTGTGCATACCATAGCATCAGACATTCACGTGAAGTCTACGTTTTTCTTCTAATAGCGACTCGAATGGTTACTTGAGCGACGTGCATGGTGGTTTACCCACCCATACAATCAAGTTTCAAGATGTGTGTACGGGTTACGTTCGGATCTTCTACGCACCTAATATAAGATACACGTACGAGCGCCCTAGCTTAGTACTCCACTTGGATTCTAGTCATCCGGCCATTATTTCACTGTTAGACACGTACGGGCACACTGCAAAAGCTATGCGAGCAGATTTATTTATTGGGGTGTTCTTTGCAGCTTCTAGAAGCGGTTTTTGACTTTTGCTACAGTAACTAACTTTTAAACGGAGTATTTTTTTAAGATGGAGTCTACAAGTTAATTGTAGTACACGTTAAAAAACTAATACCCGTATCATCAAAAATCGCAAGCGAGTATCTCTCTTTCCGCAATCTCTGTCACAAACAGCCAAAAAACCATCAGCCGCAGCCAAAAGCTATCAGCCGCAGCCGCAAAGAACAAGCCCTATATGTTGTTACACAAAAATGATTTTAAAGTATTAATCCATTTATTCTATATTGTGAAATTAGGTAAGTCATGATAGTAACCAGAAGTGGTATATTAGTGATTGCATGTGTGCTTTTTTCATGTATATTTTTGTTTTGTTTTGTTCCTAAACCACTTTATCCTATTTCTTTCTTTTTAAGTAACAAATCTTTTCTCCAAACATGTGCCAGGCTAATTAGGTCTCACTCTAACTAGCTCATGGCTTTTGATTTATGGCAGAAATTATACTGTAACAGCTATTGACTTTTTCTGAGAAAAATAAAAAACTATTATATTATTACATACAATATAAAAGAATACAAGAAAAAAAAGCTAAAATTAGAAGTCAATATATGTCTAGTGATTTTTAATTTAAAAAATTAAAAATTAAAATAAATTAGAAGTTAAAACTATTTAGAGCAGAACCTTACATAGTTTCCTACCCTATCTATCAGTTTCTCGTGAGTACGTTGGTGACAGCCTGTCATCTATATATTAATAATGATGCCCACGCCTTTTGACAAACAACACATCGGCTATGTGCCCTAAAACACCAAACATCATTATTTGCTCCGATAGGATATTATTATGTTAGTATTGTGGTTTTCTTTAGTGAAGGCGAAACAGTTCTCTCAAAAAAAACGTAGGTTCTGCTTATTTTGATTTTATCTTTTTATCTTTAACTTATTTTTTTTACTATTCCTAAATTTATCTTTTTCTGACTTTTTAACTGTTTTTTTGTATTTTTTTTCTTGTATTCATTTGCATTGTTCATTATGAATTAACCTGTTTTTTTTTATTTTTTTAAATTTAATTATATCAAATAAACTACCATTAGCTATAATATAAAATAAATCAGTACAGTAAAATTTTAATCATAAATCGATTTAATAAGCTCAACTAAGCAGGCTCTTATATTGATCTAACAAGATGACACCCATAAATATGTCCACCGTTAAGGTATGGATTCATGTGCGGATACACAGACGATCCATGAAACGACTAATGGCTTTGCACCGGTCTTTCAGAACTGGAGTAACAGCATAACTCGGAGAAACCGAAAACTCCCAAATCGAGGATGCCGTACATCGACCAGTGGGATTAAAGGATTGGATGATGTGACGTCCTTACTGTCCTGCTGCTTTGCTGTACTGGCCAATGAGAAACGGAGTTTGGGCATGCTTTCCGGATGCAACAAGAGCATGCTCCACCTGGTTCCCACCTGGTCAAGCACACCATGTACTGTTACTGTTATTTTTTTGAACACGATCGTACGTTCCACAACACGGACAAAAAGAAAAGTATCATATTTGTTTATAAATATTTTTAAAAAATTAACTTTATTCAAACATGGCCTAATGATCAACTTTAAAAATTTAGAGGACTTCTAAACCTAAAATTTAACTTACATTTAGAAGAACCATAGAAATTTTTACATGAACGTTTGAGTACGGTTGTAACCCTAACATGTAAGCTTGAAGCATTCTTTACTCTTCTAACATCTGTTTTAATAAAAATAAGTAAGATTAAGTACAGTAGGTACTCAGCAAGTCCTTGTAGCAGAATGCATTTATAAGGTTATTATTTATATACAAGGCTTAACTAAAAAATGTCATTATGTTTCTTTTATGTGAAGTCAATTTGTCAATATCATATCATAGTTAATTTCTAAACCTATGATCTAAACATTTCTAACTGAAATCAAAATGTTCAATATCAATTGACTTTTGTGGGGGCTACTCCCCTCACAATTACTCAACATATATGGTCCATGGATCTCGGTCCATATCCTTTACCATATTATGTCTATAAGTACAATTAACCAAAAAAATTTATGAAAACTAACTATCGTATTTCCATACTTTGCTCATAACTAGGGACACAATTATTCAAATAGATTATAACACTTTGTAGAGGTATACAACTTTACCCATAAGATATGATTATCTCATAATATCAGCCATTACATGTTTCCATAGGCGTATGATTGAAAAATCATAACAAGGCCTTTCAAATGCTTGTTCTAATGTTTTCCCTGCTCCGGATGTATGAATCCTTCAGCGCTAAGATACCTTAGGTAAACCCCATATCAGCGAGTGCGCACTCCATGTAAGGGCAGAGACCTTTCGAGTCCCTCCTGGGCAGTGACCCTAATAGGTTCACCCCCATCACTATTAACTGGGCAATGACCCCGCAGGCCAACACGTTATACTGGAGGTGCAATAGTTTACACCGAAATCAAGCAAATTAGTTGGCTAGATCCATCTCATACAAGACTTGTGGTTGCACGATTGAGTGTAGAAATGAGCATATATAGATTCGATCCTTAATTAACTCAGGTGAGACAATCCAACAATCCAAACCTCGAGCAATATATGCACCGGTCTCAAACTTACCACTTGTTCGAGTCTCCATCATTTTATAAAAATTCTCTGTTTTCAGTGGTAACCTACGTTACCATTACTATTATCATGTTTCAAGTTTCAGTTGACAATGTTTGTGTCGTATTTACTATTATCTCTAAAGCATATGTAAGCACAACTATGATCTGGTAATAATATTATTATAATCCTATGGTGACAGGAGAAAGGTAATATCAAAAGGGGATATAAAAGGTATCACTGTATGGTATAGATAGGCTATCTATATACACAGTAATGACAAGCATGCATGTATATTTGAAAGCAAAATATTGCATATGAGAAATAGGTTCAACATAATTAATATAAGGACTTGCCTCCTTTTCTAATGCCTTAGGTGTTTTCTCTGTAGGCTTCAGGCTTGTTCTCGGTCACTTCATTTGCTCTTGTAGTTCTTTTGTTAATCAACTTATTGAGTCCAAATATTAGCATGGGAAAACAAATACAAATAAGTTCCTGCTTTATAGAATGCAAGCTGAGAACAAAATACAATAAAATAAGTTTCTGCTTTAATGTACTAGGCTTCTACTGTTACAGCCCAAGTCCATGATGAATAGTGTCATCTTCATCCTTCACTTGGTGCTACAGTGACCAAGTAGAGCAAAAACTTTGGCCGACAATTGCGATGTGTGCGATGGCTTCCGAAGGAGCCTGAGGGATGGATGGGTTCCTGGAGTAGAGGGTAACCCATTTTAGGGCTTGGCAATGAGCGTGGAGCACCGTGGATGACCGGTGATGAGGAGAAACTCTACAAGGTTGACCAGGGCAAGAGCAATATGGGGTCGACCAGGGCACAGGAGTGTTTCAAAGGCTAAATGGCGAGGGAGGGGGTGGATTGAGCTTCTCTGAAGCGAGAGGAAGGTCTTGGCATTGTCAGCTTGGGCTGTAGAGGTTTGTGGTGTGCTGCCCACAGCAAGGTGCCTTGGCCTGGCGGCGGGGATGGTTGCCAACGAGCTACAACGCTAGGTAAGTTAAGGTGAGCTCTTGGTGGGGTTTGAGGGGGCTCAAGAAAGTTAAGAGAGGGAGGAATTGGAGAATGGCGCATGTTCTAGCAGGAATTGAGAATTCAGGCTTATCGGTGGGCTTTGGTGGCGGCGGCGGAGTAGTAGCCGATGAGGGGCAAGGGAGGCTTGGGGGAGCTCTTGGTTGCCAATGGGGGTAATAGAGGGGGTTGCGGGCTTTTATAGCCAAGTTATGGCAGTTCGAAATAGGGGAGGCGCCGCTTGGCTGCTGGCACGTGTGTGTGGCAGGGAGAGCGCGGGAGGGTTTGGTGTGATTCAGGAGAGGCGGTGGGGAGGTCAACATGTGGTGATGGCGTATCGGGCCTAGCGCTTCCTTAGGCGGTGAATTGTGGCGGTCCAAAGTTGCGGCGTAGGAGATTAGCTGTGAGAGGGGCATGGGCGACGATAGTGCTCCCCAACTTGGCTTGTCAGACGCATGTCAAGGTTCACTAACAAACAATGTCAGAGCACGCCATTCAGTGGTACGTATGGCGGCGGCGAATGGAGGAGAGCCATGTGGCGGGGAGGGCTCAAGGGAAAAGGCATATTTTGGGGAGATGCCAATGGCTAGAAGAGACGGCAATTTCAGGTAAGAAAAGCGCAAAGCCACGGAAAGCTAAATTAGGGAAGTTTTCAAATGAAATTGAATTTCAAGAATTTTAAATTCAACTTGAATTTTTGGGGCGTTTCATGTACTTTGTGAAAGTGCTGCAACTTCTGATCAAGCTAAGGTTTGTGTCAACCATGGCCGACATGCCAAGAGAAAAGGGAAGATTTTGTGGAGCCAAACCTACCACAGTTGGGGATTCGATGTAAAGGATAAGCACTGACTTGTTTTGACTTTTTATAATGTTAGTACATTTGCCTTGATTTTGCATTGATCTGTAAGATCACAATGAGACCTTGTTGAGCAATTGGAGTATTAAAATTCAAGAGCAGCAAGCTAGAGATGTTATATATTGATCCTATCTATTATGAACAAATCTGTTATAATTTGTTAGTAGTTTGTGTCAATTTTCCTCACGGTTAGTACCGTCAGGTTAAATTAATTTTCCTCACGGTCGGTTAGTACCGTCAGGTTAAATCAATTTTCCTCACGGTCGATTAGTACCGTCAGGTTAAATCAATTTTCCTCACGGTCGGTTAACCGACCGTCAGGTTAAATTTCCCTGACGGGTACCCGTCAGGTTAGTATTCCCTGACGGGTAACCGTCAGCCAAATTTAATTTTCCTTACCAGTCAGCCCTGATGGGATTTGCCTGACTGGAACCCGTCAGAGAATTATAACCTGACGATTTTTTGTATTTTTCTGACGGTTTTGAACCGTGAGGGATGATCTGTTTTCTAGTAATGATAGGTAGGGAAGCATAAATGTGTGGCTTCGCCGATGACCATTCTTTACAAGAGTTTCCAAGTTAAAGTGAAGGTTTAAACGTTTGGGGGCAATATTCGCTATTTAACTATGCTATTTTGATAGTATAGGCATGCTAATTTGAATGATTATTATGCTAATTTTATCTTATTGTAACACACAATGTCCAAAATACTCTCTGGTCCGGCCCTCGTAAAAGAGGGTTAGTCCAGAGTTATCGTGTTCTGTCCCGCAAACAGTATGTACTACTACTCTATACTTTAAACTCTACGTAGACCTAGTCGTATATCACTACTACACTTGGGTCACACAAACCACTATTGGCAATGGTGGGGGGAGGTAAAACACCTATATTTTTATTAATAATTTAATAAAAATTTATAAAAGTTTAGATATTTTGAAAGGATTAACCTAATAGGATTTTAATCCTAGATACGCCACCGACTATTGGGGCAGGGTGTTACACAAATAGCAACCAGACTACATGTGTCACTATATCGCAATTTCATTGGAGATTCGTTTAACGAAAGTAATCCTTACATAAAATATACTGTAGGCCATAAAATCGAGTAAGATAGCATAGGACGAGTAGCATGGGGATCCATCAATGCTACATTTGTTTTATCACACGCCAACAAATTTGTATAGAAATTAGAATTTGGCCGCCCAATAGCTGGAGAGGTGACACGAATGCACGTTAACACCATCAATCAATCAACAAGCCAATGGCATTACTTTACATTTGTGAATTTTATTTGTTATAGTACTTCAAGAATGCCATAGTCAGGGCTGATAATTTATTTAACCACAAAAATGTGACAAAAATATCTATGATTTAAGTTTAATATTGCCACCTTTATTGAGTTAATCATCACAAAGGTAATCTACAACTTGAGGACGCAGCCTAGCTACTCAAGCATAGAGGGTGAAGGCCAGTCACTTGGGAAGGAATGGGTAGATGAGGTGAAGCGGACAAGGCTTCTGTGTTTTTTACCGAGATGGACGGTGGGTAAGCGTATGAACCATTGACAGCTCGTATCGAACGTCCTCACCGTATCATTTCCCTGAAACTGTTTTGCACTTGCATAGCAGCCAATAGACATGCATGCTACACTACTATAGCCAATCACACGAAAATGATAAGATTTCTAAATTATTACTAACCAGAATATACTTCAAAAAAGGTTACCTATTGAGATCAGAAGCACCAATTAGAAGCTTCAATACTATCCAACAAATCAAAAGTGGGTATGTCATGAACACCAAGGTAATAGGCAAGGAGAAATATTTCAATTTAAAAGCCAATGGGAAGATTTTTTTTTTCACGCTCACTTGCCGATTTGCTCAACATCCAAATGGACACAGCCTAGATCATTTCCAGCATGTGTCAAATTGCACTCTCAGTCGCTATTCACTAGCCAGGTCCAAATCCAACCTGGCCCGACAACCAACAAAAAAATGACGCACAAAGCCCAGCTTTGCCTCGAGTATTGCTAAAGTACATATATAACTACTACAACCTTCTCTATTTAGGGCGAAATTACTCTGTACTTCGCAAACATCCCTGAGATGAAAAATACTGAAGCCCAAGAAAATGGACTTGGCTCACTAAAATCGAGCAAAATTCTAGTAGTAGTTTTTAGGGAACGAGAGCATTCAAATGAAGTGTCGATCAACCCCTCTAAAAAAACTTGAGCGTTAACTCAAGTATCAAAGAAATTAACCACAGAATGTCTTTTAAGTATAGTTCATTTCTGGCAAAACTACACCGAGTAATTAATATCGTGTGTCATACTATCTATATAGAAAAACTTCAGAAATATTATTAAGGATTTTTACTACTCAGGCCCATTATTTCACTCTTTTCCCATTAGTTTGCAATGAAATTTCAAATTTTTTGTTTTAGCCCCTATCACCATTATTGAAAAAAAAAGGGGGGTAGCTGTACTAATCAGAGTTTGTCTTGCGGTCTTCTCCACATTACAGTTAGTCTTTTTCAAAAGGGAAAGAAGATGACCATCAGACAAATGTGATGTTCATTCGCCATTTCTTGAATTCTTGCAGTTGATCCAGGTAATTTCCAACCATATCACATACACACAATTTAGTATACTACTAGCAGCATTATATCCCAAACATTTTTGCTTGATGAAACTGGGAGGACTGGCATCTACATATCCACCTATAAATGCTTGACACAGAGGATCGATCTTGGATGGAAAATCAGCTGGCTGCATCGATCTCCAAGCTTTGTTTCTTGTAGTTCAGAGGGAGGGAGAGATCAGACCATCTCCATGCCCTTTTCCGGCCACCATACATGGGAGCTCCGGCAAAACAAGACTCTTGGTTAGCGGTGGACACCATGTGACGAAGCATGTGATGCCCTAGACCAGTGACAAAACAAGGACACGACTCAGCTCCTCCTAAAAATAAGAGACCAACAGGACTTCGATCCTTCAGCTTTGCTTGATAATCTAATGGCACCGGTCACAAATGTCAATCATCAGAGGGACGGAAAGGGCAAGATTCTGGAGATTCGAACTGTGCGAAGCTATTACGACCCAAATGAAGCAGTTTCCTCTTTCACGTTTTCGTACGTAAGTGCGTACCACTTGCAGATCATTCACGACATTTTTTTTTTTGAAGGAAGTTGCAGTACGTGTTGCGCGCCTTTTTCAGTCTTTTGTTGTCAGCTTACCTTTGGGAAGCTGGAAGAGACCAGTGGTACGTAACTGAGCAAATTTCCACGTGTACCTTTTCTTTTGGAGAAAGAGAAATTGTAATGTCTCTTGTTTCTAGAGGCGTCATGTTTCTCCTACAGCTGCTCAGGACTGTTCAGTTGTGAGGTTCTGTAGGCGTCTATGATATCTGATGTATCATAGATATCTGACAAACGGTTTCTACTATTCTTGTTTGTTGGTTAGCCTCAGAAAATACTAGCAATGCCCTATAAAATAAGCAGAAACACAATAAGTACATGTATATATCCAATTCACATTTATTTCAGAAATAAGAATATCTATTTCACAAATCAATTAACTCAAATAAAATAAATTGACCATCCATGAACAAATACACATATATAATTAAGCTCAATGTTATCCTAATCAAATTCATTCTACATTGTGGAACTCTTCATCTTTGTTTATGACTTGAGACATCAAGAAGTACGCACACTATCTTATAATTTTTTGGAGCTCAGCCTATTCTAACGTAGTTGTAGCGATGGACGCAAGTTGTCTGTAGGAAGATCAATGTCGTGCATACATATAAATTAAATTGATAAGTATGAAATAATAATTATTGCAAGATTGACAAACCTAAGAATCATTGGTCTTCGCGGAACCGACGAGTAGTTCCATGTTATGGCAAACATAGAATCCACAAGTGCTACCCGGTGGCTGCTAGTGGTACTGTAAAAATAAAATTTGTTAGTTCGAGAGGCATTACTATGAAATGTTATATAGGATTAATATGTAATAGAGAATACCAAAAAAAATCTAGATCATATCGTAGGGCGTTGATCCCTCTCTTGAATTTCTGTATATTTTCAACGTACTCGGTGAATAACCTATGTGATTTCAAAAAGTTAGCTTTAATCATTGCGAAGGAAGAAAAGATTATAATAGAGTTATCTATGGAGAAAATGTGGACAATTGTGAAATCGGTTTTGGTCCTCTTTAGGTAATCAATGTATACTAACTTGTTTTATTTTGGTATAATTACAGTTAGAATTCAGTTGAATCTACACAGGTATATCGTCATGTTCATTAAATCTAAGTTCGTGTTGGTTATAAAGTACAAATCAATAAGTATAGCCACTAGTGCAGTACTTACCCCCACTGCTACATACATGCCTATCACAGACGGTTCAGAACCATCATCACAGACGATTTTTGAACCGTCTGTTTTTATGTATCAGTGATAATAGGTGGTTATCACAGACGGCTTCGGAGCCGTCTGTGATAACTTACATTGCAGACGGTTTTTTGCAAAAAACCGTCTGTGATAGTCGACTTTCACAGACGATTAAAAACAACGACCGTCTGTAATACATACAATATCACAGATAGTTTGTAACAAAAATCGTCTGTGATACACACAATATCACAGACGGTTTGTGTTACTAACCGTCTGTGATATTGTGTGTATCACAGACGGTTAGGAACAAGAACCGTCTGTGATATGTTCATATCACAGATGGTTTTCAACAACGAACTATCTGTGATAAGAATTGCAACAACAGTTTTATTTGTCGTTTTTTGGCTAGCATCAGGATATGCTAGTCATGCTCTCTGAAAGCAAGCAAGAAGATTACAACATATATAGAATCACATACATTGCAGATTACACAGATCTGACAAATGAATCACATACATTGCAACTCAAAGTTACACAGAAAAGTTAATTGCAACTCAAAGTGAATTACGAATGTAACAAACGACCAGCAGATCACATACATATATAGAATGAAAATCATTACACTGTTCTGACAAATGAATTGTTTGATTAAGCACAACTAAGTGATTTGTACAATTGCATCCAATATTTCAACATCTAATTATCACCATTACCGGGGTAGAACTCTCTAGCCTTGTTTATACACTATCCTAGTAAGAACCCAGAGAGTGTTGCACGAATTTCGATGAGTTGGTCAAGATCATATACACTTACGTCGAAATCCACCCGCTGTCGCTAGGAGCAACAAGTCATTAATTAGCATGTGTGTGTATATATATATACATATATAATCAGAAAATAATAATTATTGCAAGGACATGACAAACTTCTGGATCATTGATCTTACTATCCATGATTTCCTTTATATGACGGCAAACGTAGAATCCACATACGTTGCCTTGTAGCTGCTGGTGGCACTTCAAAAATAGAATTACATACATAAGTATTGTCAATTCTAGAGGCATTATAACAAAGTGTGATGTAGGATTGTTGTGTTGTAGCGGGTACCAAAAATCGCGTGTTGTGTCGCAGCGTGTCACTAGATTTGTCGTGTCTTCCTCCGTGGGCAACATAAGCGGTAAACAACCTACGTGATTCAAAAAAGTTAGCCTCGGCCGTTGTAAACAAAGGAAATATTACAATAGAGTTATGTATGGAGGAAATGAGTTTACTTGTTAAGTACTTCTTGCACACAACTGTGTGGACGCAGTGAGGTGTGGGCCTAAACAAAGTTCTATGAAGCAAATGACACAAACTAGTGTATCAGGATCATTGAACCTGATACACTAGAGTGTGTTACTAGATTCATGCCCTTTGAAGGTATATGTGGCATATATTAAAATTTTTTGAACGACTGTGTGGACGCAGTGAGATGTGTGCCTAAACAAAGTTTTATGAAGCAAATGACACAAACTAGTGTATCCAGTTCATTGAAATGAATACACTAGAGTGTGTCACTAGCTTCATACCCTTTGAAGGTCTATGTAGCATATATTAAAATTTTTTGGACGACTGTATGGACGCAGTGAGGTGTAGGCCTAAACAAAGTTCTATAAAACAAATGACACAAACTAATGTATCCAGTTCATTGAAACGGATACACTAGAGTGTGCCACTAGCTTCATGCCCTTTGAAGGTCTATGTGGCATATATTTTTGGATGACTATGTGGACGCAGTGAGGTGTGGTATATCTCTAGCTATAGCTGCTAATAATTCATATATAGCAATATAATTCTAGTATGATTATGTGAGCACAAAAATGACATCAATCCAAATACAAATGTCATAACATGTATGTAATCATATGAATTAAACATACCATTTGAAATATAACACATATCCAAATACAAATGACAAATGAATTTAACATATTCATCAATCCAGCATGTGTAAATTCGGCCAGCATATATATTAATATTACAATGTAGCATATATACATATATACACACACATATCAATATATATATATATATATATATATATATATATATATATATCAATATGAAATGTAGCATATATATCAATATATGAAACATGAAACATGAATAATATATCTTCATTATTCTATATGAAACATGAAAGAACTACATGAAACAAATCTAAAACCTAGTTAGAGTCAGGGGAGGAGGGCACCGGAGTCGGGGGAGGAGGGCGCCGGGCTCGCGGGGGAGGAGGGAGCTAGAGTCGGGAGGCGTCGGGCTTGGGGGAGGGAGCGGCGTCGGGGAAGGAGGGCACCGAGCTCGGGGGAGGGAGCGGCGTCGGGGGAGGAGGGCACCGGAGTCGGGGGAGAGAGCGGCGGCGGGAGGGAGCTGCGTCGGGAGTGAACAGCGGCGTCGGGAGGGAAAGGCGGCGCGAGAAAGCAATAATATACTGATGCAGCGCAATGAAGACAGATTTGTGTCGACATCGAGCAAGTATTACTAGTGCAATTTATCACAGATGGTTTCAACCACAAACGGTCTATGAAACCAACTATCATAGACGGTTCGTATTAATAACCGTCTGTGATAGTATCACAGCCGGGTAGTAGTATGAATCATCTGTGATAGTTTAAGCACAGACGGTTCTGTATGAACTGTCTGTAATGTACCCGTCCAGTATAGCCTATTCTGTAGTAGTGCTCTGGTTGTAAGGCATAAGTATGAATTTCTTGCTACGGTGAGCCACCAATGTCATCATCATGTAACGCTTGACGAAGGATGCATCCTCGTTGATAGTATGTAAGGAGACCAAGTGTGGGTCGAGGAAACCTATCGGTGATTTCGTTAATCTGACTTCACTCACTATGTCCAGTGGACTTGACATCAGTGCAGGAGCCTCCAAGCAGATGTCCCTCTTGGGTCACTAAATGAATGTTCCAAAAACTTGCCCTAGAGTCACGGCCTCGTCGTTTGGGGGCATTCACAGTGGGACGACCTCGAAATTGATATGAACACCATCCATATTTATTTTTGTGAAACCTAACACTAGAGTTACACCGTGCATCAAGGCCCCGACACTGGATGGATACGCCTGGCGCCAAGCAGCGCACAGGGCAAGGTATATCTTACTTGAAGCTCACACTTCGTATCCACTTACACAATAATACAAAATTAGCTACTCTAATAGGTCTATCAATGGATTGAATATTCTAGAGATAATAATTATTAACAGGATTTCATCAATAGAAAATATGTGGTCGCTTTCTAAAGTAGGGCTGGACACGTAGCTACTTTGACGGTTACGGGGCTAGCTAGCACAGGAGTGACGGGGGCTTCCAATGGACTTTCTCTATATCTTTACAACTCATCTCTGACAGCATCATCAATCTCTCCTCTAAGGGATGCCTTAATCTTCTCTCGTAACCATGCTTGGCACTCGACTTTGGCTCTCTTCCTACTCTAGTACACTTCGGAGTCCTTTGAAAAACTATGTTTTTAAGGAACATAAAGACCAATGCCTCTCATACGACCCGGATGCTCCTTGTTTCCTAGGACCGCGGAGAGTATATCTCTCTTCTTAATTGCTTGGAATGAGCCTTAGGAAGATTCTACACTCAGCACTTCCTGTAAGAGCCCAATATATCATTTCACTTCTTATGAAGTTATAGAGTAATTACAAACTAGCTAATTCGATATCTTATCATGTGGTGGGATACTTCCTCGTCTATGGAGTTTCGAAAGGAGATGGCCTCCAACGACACAGTAGATGATCTCGCTTTTATCTAGTTTTGGGCGCGCTCATCAGGATCCCAGCAAATAGCGGGGAGACCTCTCACATTGACTGCTTGTTCTCCTTATTCCATTGCAGTATTTTACCCGCATACCCAGCGGTGCCGAGTCTGTGGGGGTGCATGTTTTTTGCCTAGAGGGCTTTGTGTGTCGTATTTTCACTCCTAAAATTATTTATCATCTTCTTTGCCAAAAACTCTTGCTATTGTGGTTTCATGAACGAATACTTCTGGAAGGACGTTAGATCCATCTCCACATATTGCTTGATAAATATGCTCTTGAAGTTCTTCTACGCTTTGCATGCTACTAGAAACACATGTCATTGCACGGACGCCTGGTGTTTTTTCGGGATCTCGAATGATAGAAAAACTTCCATCACCAGCTGATTTATTTGATCTCCGCTCACGTTCTTCCATGAATCGCATGTAATCTCAATCTGTTCTCATGCAACTGTTTTAACCATTCTCTAGAATACAAACACTGCTCAGCGAGTATTGAGAGGGGTCACAAATGCATCAACATCCGTGATGGTAAATCGGCCATTGGGCCTTTGCGATTGTCCTCTTTCATAGCGCTTGGATTTTCTAGAGTACGGTGAATCACATGCATCTAGGGACGATGACGAAGAATGAGCGAATGACATCTTCAAAATATAATAGAAGTGACGAAGAGACAAAGAGTACTAGTGAACTGCTTACCAGTAACAAATGACAATAAGAATCAATGTTCAACTAGCTTGATTTTACACCAGTTGAAACCTCCTATCGATGTTTCTCCACTGGACGGAATTAGCAAGGTGTCTTAGTATTCTATTCTTCTTACGCTCCTTGAGTACTAACGCAGCAATTTTGTCTCTTTTGGATTCATAAAAAATTGCTTCAAATGGGGAATTACGAGAAGATACCATGCCACCTTAGTAGGAGGTATTTCTTCACCTCTATTCCCTCGCCGTCACCTGATTGATTCTTACACTTATATCAGGATGCATTGCACATTGGACATATGTGCATGTTTGTTAATTCTTTAAGTAGAAGATATAGTCGTTCGGACATGCATGCATTCTTTCTACTTCCATTTTTAATGGACAAAGAACCTTCTTGGCTTTGTATGCGGTTTTGGACAACTCATTTCTCTCCAAAAATATGTCCGCTAAAAGACTTAACAACGCCTTGAAATTCTTATCGGACCAACCATTATTTGCCTTCAATGTTCAAGTATGGCTGACAATCTCATGTACTTTGACTTGCAGCATATGAACAAAGATTTTTCTGAGTCCTCCATCAAGCCCTAGAATTTAATATACTCTCTCTCACCATAATTCCCTTCTGTATTGTGAAGCATCTGATCCAAATTGTCATCATGTAGCCTATCCGAATCAACCACAATCGATATCATCCGACGGTATATTGTTGACTTCATTGGCGATGACATTATTACTACTTTCCTGTATAATCTGCTCTTCATCATGACTGGTCCAACGTGTATACCTTTTTTTGAAACCCCTCGAATCAAGTGCGCTTCAACTGCGCTCAGTTCTTAAACATCTTCATATTCTCCTAGTCTATGCATGAATAATATATATATTCCACCCTCTTATTCAATATATCCTCCTCGGTAGCTCTTATAAAAGCAGACACGCCATTCATATACTCTTCACTCACACGGTTCCTAGCATACATCCAGCTTCGGTCCTGCATTACGCGTATAACAATTTAGTATTAAATATTAAATTAATTAATTAGTATACCAGATATATATGATCTAAAGTTGCTATATGTAGCAAGAATAATTAATTAATTTGAATTAAGTAGAAATAGACTATGAATTGGCTAAACCCTAGATCCTAAACTATGGTAGATATAAATAATCTTATCTCTACATCAAGCTAGATCTATCTAAATCATATTTAATTCTCCTTTCACCGAAAGCTAGATCTAAAATATAATGCAAGCAAGAACAAATTATACTAACCATATATAGTCAAGAACTTAATAGATCTATAATCACTCTTGCCAAATCCATGATCTCCTTTCACCAAATAGCCTCAAAGTCCCACTTCCTCAAAGCAGTAGCCAGCCGTGAGAATAAATCTGGAATTTAAGACAGGTCTGAGAGGGTTGATGGGTCTGCAATTAATAAGAGAAATTATCACAAACAGTTTTTTAATACAAACCGTCTATGAGTTATCATAGACGGTTTAAATAAAAAACAGTCTGTGATCTTTAGTAATATTATAGATGGTTCTTGTTAGTAACCGTTTGTGATATTTCACAGGTGGTGTCCACTATGAACTGTCTGTCATATTACATTTTCACAGATAGTTTTTAGCACTGGCAACAACATAGACGGTCTTTAAACCAAAATTGTCTGTGATGGTATTTAATACTAACGATTTTGGTTAACCGTCTATGATGAGGCGTTTAATATTAACCTTTTTGTAGTAGTGCTTGTAGACCCCATCTCAAAAAGATGCACCATTTAAAAGTAAATTATTATAGCAAAGTCAAAAGCATAAGTCCACAGCCGAATCGAACCCAGCACATATTTATGTGACTGCCAGTACATCTATATCTATTATTTTGTCAAAACCATGTTAGAATGAGCTCCCACGTTCACTGTGGGATACTAGAAATTATTGCGTTAGTTGAACGAAAAAGAAAAGGCATACACTGCTTATTTTGATAGACCTAGATTAAAATGTTACACATTAATCATAACTGTATTATAGTTATTATAGTTGTACAAGAACAACTACATTTTCAATCATAAGTTTTAGATTTAAATAATAAATACAACTCTATTTTTAAATATAAGCTATAAACATATGTATTATCAATTCTTTTGCGAGTAATACATGTGTATTAATGTATTATCATAATATCTAGTCATGCAATTGTGTGTGTCAATTCATCTGTGTGTATGATTGCTCTAAACAGCACTAGTGATAAGCAGTTTCAATATAACAATAAGGGAAATGTATACGATATGAAAACCAACGAGAAGAAAGGACGATGCGAAGTTTACTATTTGATTACCAGATTAAATATGAAGTTATAGTACCGCCCGCGTGCAGGAATTCCCGTCGCGTCAACTCCTCCCACCTTGCGACTTCCAAATAGAGTAGTGCCCTGACCTCTTTCCGCCTTTCCCTAATCTGAAACGTATACGACATCCAGGCATGTGTAGCATGCGGAGCTTGTTAATTTGGCAACCAGCACACAGCACCACCTTCACCAGCCAAGAAAGCAGGAACAATATCACGCACGACGCCGGTGGCCGGTCTTCGATCGGGTCTTCTATTTAGGATTGAAAATAAACTGTCTTTGCTGTCCGGTTAGCACCTCCCCCTCTAGGCATCAGTCAAGACCAAAGTTCAAACTGTTTACGTAAATAGTATAGTACTATTTTTTTAAAACTTTAGCTTTCAAACATTTACTTTTATAAATCTAACCTCCTCTATTAGACATATCAAGTCTTGCAGATATCTACTGAGTCAAAAAAACTCGACAGGCACTTGACATGCCTGCCGTGTGCAGCAGGTCACCGGTCAGCACTAATCATCAATCACTTAATTACCACTAATCATCACTTAATTATTTCTAATTATTATACTGTTCATGCCATTATTGTTGCCAGGGTGTAGCCAACGGGGGAGCTTAGTAAGGCTTGAGCCTCACCTCCCCCGCTGGCAACCAATATGCAAAGTAAAAGCGATTTTATATATTTACTTGTTGCCCTCACATTACTTGCTGCTTCCTATTTTGCTTGAACAAAGCGAAGCAAATCAAAAACTTTCTACCATTGGTAACAACCAACAACCCACTTTTAGTAATGCTTGCCATTTTACTTGCTACTTGCTTACTTCTTGCCTTTCTCTCCGCTCTAAGCATTTCTGTTGCTCGAGAGCAAAAGTTACTGCTGCTTTCCACGGCACGATTCTTTTCCAGTTTACCAGAACCAAATCAAAATCATGATAAACTTGTTCCAAAAACTGTGCTGCCCAGCCATATCAATAGGCATCACCCACAAAAACAGCACCACTGCACATTGTCTCCTTTATCTTATTCTATATTGTCCCCTCTGGCAAACCTTTCAATGATCTGTTCTCTGCCATTATACTCTGAATCAAGTGATTCAAATTTTTAAATTCATCTAAATTCATAATATACTTTTGAGTACCTATTTTATACTTTTTTGATTTGATTTTGTTTGGGCAGCTTTTCACTTATAGACTACGATGTTTCTGAGTATGACTTCGTTGATATTTCTCACCATCAGTATGCTTTAATTCTACCCTTCATTTTCTTTCTAGCTTCGCCACTGATTGTTGTCGTAGACGGGGGAGGCTTGGTAGGTCACCAGCCGAGTTACTGTAGCTCGACAGACATATACCGAGCTCAGCAGGTCGATATGTATCTACCAACTCGGTACGTCTACAGAAGGAATTAGATTTACAAAGACGAACGTTCGGATGTCAAAATAAAAAAATAGCTATAATGTCATTTATGTTAATAGATCCCAAAATTCGACTGCTTCATTCAATTTGGTTTTTGTGATGACTTTTGTCTTTTATTTTTATTTTTTTGTTGAAATGGTATTGTAGTGGTTATTAGTTTTTTCTAATATATTCAATTAAAACAATAAAGAAAAACGAAACAAAAATAAAAAATATCATTATATCTTTATGAATAATTCAAAGAAAAATAAAAAATATCACGTTAAAAAATCAACTGTTCCAAACCGTTTTTAGCTCGTGGAAGCTAAGGAAAAAAAACTGCTTGGTACCAGGCTTTCCGGCGCACCAGTGGACCGACGATTTCTCGGCCAGCGTGGGGAAAGTGGAGCCGACGGCGCCGCGCGCCGAAGCCTCTCCCGCGTTTCCAGGCTGGGACCGGTGAAATTGCGCCGACTAGACCGCGAGTGCTCACACCAATTTCGGCCGGCTGGGAGCTCGCGCGTGGAGTGGACTCCGTCGAGAGGCGGCAGACTAGGCTAAGTTGGGCCGCGCGGTAAGTTGGGCCAGGCGGCGAGCTGTGCCTTGCAGGCCGGTTTGTTAATCCAAGCGAAAAGGGATGGTGTGGCCTGCCCTTTCCTCGGCCCGCGCGGGCTGCGAATTGGTGGATGCGTCATGCGGATGCGAGCCTTCCCGTGCCCCAGGCCGCGCGCACGCCGTGGCTGGCCGGCGGTCGAGACTGGCCGAACAAAACAGTACTGCTGCTGCCACTTAACCCGTAACGCCGGCATGTTAAGGTATGCCTTTATGCAGTTTTCGCCGCGCCTCCTTGTTAGACGTAGAAACAACGCTTGAAAGCCGAAAATTTTGCAAGCCTTACCACCTTAATGCTCCACCAGTTTTCGTGGTCTTTTACGACGTTGATGTGCAAGCCGACTTTTACTCTGCCTGTCTAGTGAGCTCGCCGTCACCTTCCTGCTACATGCTTTGCTTCTTCAGGGATCTGAAGCGGAACTTTTTCATGTTGGAGTAACGGCTAACTACATCCTTAAGATTTTAGTAAGGTGTATGCTTCTTTAGAAAGATACTGTGGCATGTTTGGTACCGTAGTAATCGATCTGATCCTGAGATACTGTGGCGTGTTTGGTACCGTAGTAATCGATCTGATCCTCTGCTGTATCTTTGATCGAGTGGCTCGGTTTGGTTTGATGGCACAACGCACCGCATCGCTGCAATGATATGCAGCCTGGCAGCAAGTGGTTACATTGCGTTGATAGTTGTTCGATTCAGCTATTTTGTCCATATTTTTGTGATTCAGCTAATTATGCAAGGACATATTGATAGTGGGAACAAGGACCTGTACATAAGTGGTGAGCGGGGACTGCGTTCTATTGTATGATTTTGAGCTGTCTATTGTACGGTTTACAAGTACTCGACAGGGATAAGTTATTTGGAGTTGCAAGTTGTAGACAATTTCGATTGGGATAAAAACTCAAATTTGGAGAATGTTTCACCGGCAATTGGCCGGTAGGAAAAATTGCAAACCCGAAAAGTTTTGACCCTGGCTGGAAGCACAAAAGTTCAAGGGAACGCGTAGTGTACCAGGTGGTAGTAGTAGTAGTACTGTACTACTTTGTGATAGTTCAACGATTGACACTATTCTTTGCAGATCAAGCTACATCAGAGAACACACACAAACAAAACAAAAATCAGTACATGCTTATTGCACACAGATTAAACCAAAACACCCTGAAATTAACCTAACAAGATCCTTAACAAATTAACATTAGCACTAGTTCATTGCCAGGACAGCCACAAACTCTTCGATGCGTGAGTGCAAGCATGCAGGTTAGCCGTTGTTGTTCAGCATTCAGAACTCTGCCGCCACCTCCGCCGGCAAGAACATCACGGGGTCCGTCACCACCTCGGAGGTAAACGACGACACGGACGAGTTGACCATGTTCAGTATGCTGCTCCAGTAGCCCTTGTCCTCCTCCTCATGCTCGCCGATGCCGGCCTCTGCCCCCGCCGCGAACCTCTGGTCCGAGCCGGAAACGGAACAGTCTAGAAGGACACCGGAAAACGTCCCGGCTCCGACAAACCCCGGCTCGGCGCCGCCTCCGAAGTGGTGCTCTTCGCACGCATCCCCGTATGACTGCATGGGCTGAACGGGGGCGCGCGCTGCGCCGTGCATGTCGTGAGGCGCGCCGGCGAACAATGCGCTCTCCGAGAAGCTCAGCGTGGACGTCGGCGACTCGAGCCCGCTGGCAGCGGGGGCTGGCGCGGGCGGCGGCGAGGCGAGGGCGCGCAGCTTGGCCTCGCGAGCCAGGCGCGCCTCGGCCTCGAGCCGCGCGCTCTCCCACTGCGCCGTGTGGCTGAGGTGCGCCGCGGCCCTGGAGCGCGCGCCGGAGGCCGCGGAGCTCGCGGCGGCGTCAGAGGCGCCCGCGTCGGCGCGGGGCTTGTGCGTGGCCGGGTCGATGCCCATCTTGGCCAGGCGCTTCTTGAGGTGCGTGTTCCAGTAGTTCTTGATCTCGTTGTCCGTGCGCTTCGGCAGGTGCGTCGCGATCGCCGACCACCTGGGGAGAACGTACGTATGGATATGCCAGTCATTTCTTGCCGTCTTTCTACGTGAATCTGAGCTCTGAAGCGATGTAAACTGTAGTGCTCCTATGTGTGTAAATGATTGGAGGTGCATGTGGTGCGAGGGGGATTGAAGGCGCGCGTGGTGCAGCACAGGCAGAGACGGAGGAATGGTGGGGGAGAGGCGAAGTCAAAAGGGCAGGACGACGAGCAAGCGGCGGCAGTGGTCCAAAGCCCGGACATGGATGGTGAGGCACAGCGAAGCTAGGGGGCTCGGCAGCTTTAATGACAAACGTGACTACCCTACCCAACCCAGGGTGAGAAGTTTTTTTACCCTCGTGATTTCCGTGGTAAGTACCGGTTGTCAGAGGGGGGAAAAGGGTGCGCAGTGCTGCTTGGGCTAGCATACCTACCGATCGTGTGTTTTTCTTGCAAAGTTGCTCGGATTATCGCAAAATTTTCACAGGGCAGCGTGCACGCATCACATTTCTGCACGAGTTGTGGCAAGGAAATTGAGTGGACGATAGATGATCGATCACCTGTTTCCGAGGAGCGCGTGGAGCTGGATGATGGTCTGCTCCTCCTGGAGGGTGAACTTGCCCCTCTTGATGTCCGGCCGCAGGTAGTTGGTCCACCGGAGCCGGCAGCTCTTGCCGCACCGCCGTAGCCCTAAAGACAGTACGTCACAAACAACACACGGGGGTGAACGGCGTGATCTCTCCGCGAAAGCAGAACGAAACGGCAAGTTTCCGCCGGAGACCGCTCACCGGCCTTGGCGGGCAGCGAGCGCCAGCAGCCGTGGCCGTGCTGCTCGATGTAGGACAGCAGCTTCTGGTCCTCCTCCGGCGTCCACGGCCCCTTCTTCAGCCCGGCCTCCTTCTCGCAGCACGGCGATCGCCCCATCCGACCGGTCAACCTCAAGCCAGACGATCTGCGAGAGGAGAGGCTAGCTTAGCAAAGCTCTGCTCTCGTGAGGAGTGGCGACCAAGTCCAGTGCGACGACTCTACTAGCGACATAAATAGGGTGGGAGTGCGTGGTGTACCGGTGTACCACTGACCAACCCAGTGCCGCCTGGATCAGGATCTTCTGCGAGACTGCCACGCCGAAGATGGCCCCACCTGTCAGCCCGCCGTGCGCTCCCCAGGACGCGAGGGCAGGATCGGGATTCCAGTATCCGACCGTGTCCTGTGTTGCAGGACGATCGATCTGTGCCGTCCAGATCGATCCAATCGGGGGGCTGCACGTCGCGTGGGTCTCCCCCTCCCCCCCCTCTGCGTGCGCATCGCCCGGGCACCGTCGCCGCGCACGTACGCGTCGGCCGGCCGATGGAGACAGCGTTTGGTGCGAAGGTTTTGTTGCCGCCGCCACGCGTCACCCAGGGGGTGCACCGGTGATCTGCGTATTCATGCGCTCAAACTGCTTGTCTGGGCGAGCATGCTTAGGTAGCGTTCGCGATGATTTACAGTTTCTGATTAAAATTTTACAATAGCTGATTAATTTTTTTACTGTAGTTGAGTTGGTTTATTGAGTATAATTAAATTTCAAAAAAATTAAAAATAGAAACGATATGTTAGTCCATCACAGATAATACAAAGAAATACGAGAAAAAACAAAACAAAAAAATACCAAAAGAAAAAGAAAAAACAAAAATGCTATAGTACCTGAGAAAGCCGAATGCCATCGTCCATCGCTGAAAAAAGCCGTCGCTGAGCAGGACCTTAGTTTGTTTTGCGGGATGATAGGACACTGTGCTGTAAACTAGCTATATGCACGCTCACCTTTCTCCTGAACGTGGCGACTCTTCTTCTTCTTCTTCTTCTTCTTCTTCTTCTTCTTCTTCTTCTTCTTCTTCTTCTTCTTCTTCTTCTTCTTCTTCAGGTGGGGAGCAAACTACAGGGCCATGTTTGGACGCAATATCTTGGTTGCAACGCGACACTAATTGATCGGGTGACGCAACGATCTCGTCGGAGCTGCCACATTCGAGGGTGTTGGTCGCTCTGCTGTGCCAAGTAGCATCTGTTGTTTTGCGGGCACTGGTCCTGCAAAGTGACGTCTGAATGTGTGATATGCCCTGTTCTGGCCAGGAGTTATGAATGGCCCGTTCCGCTTGCAGGTGAAAAGGACTCTCGCTCCGCGTCCAGTTAGTCAGTTGACTTGTTCGACATTTTTTTGGAAGCTTGATTTACTCATCGGCTGGGAGCTAATCCATTAAATCCATGTCAGTCTCCGTATTTCCAAATTTTCATTGTCCACTCAAATTAGAATTGCTCTTTCTTTTGATTTAAAACAGAGGTAAACTCTAGCTGGAGACTTACAGAGAGCCCACAGTAAACTCTGTCCACCTGCACTTGCACCATGGTAGGAACTCTGGATTCTGGAATTGCTTTTGCCATTGATTTCGCTGGTTACATGGCCATTTGTTGCAGGACCACCGTGTAAACCGATTCATGCGCAGGCCCATGTGCATCGCCTCAAGGAATCGTCTCAGTTGGCCTTCAGCTTTGAACTTTCAAACATGAAGGACGTGAGCTTTTTGCCCCTTTCCTTTCGAATTCTACCAAGCGAAGATCTGAAAAGTTCGTTCTTTTGCCATGCCTGAAACTAGGACATTTCTCTTGCCATGCGTCTAGGATGATCAAGTTAGTCCTACAGTTGATCATTGATCGCACTGCGTATAACGTCACCATCCAGGTTCTGTATTTTTGATCATGAGTCATGACTTCATCTGTGACCAACATTGCTTCCAAGGGCATGTTCTACCGTTTCTAGTTCCCTATTTGATTACAAAGCATGTGAAGGTTGTATATCAGTAGAATTTATGTCAGTCTTTGATGCTAAAACAGCTGCATTTTCTTAAATGCTTAATGCTTTAGCAGATCCATTGTATCTACATAGTGCACTTGAAGAAACTTTTAGGAGACTCGGCAAGAACCCCAACTGCCTACTCGAAGCAGCCATGACTCGCGATCATAAATAGATTGACACCTAGCTACGGATGGAAATGAACCTGACGAAGTCTCCACCGCATCGCGCCGTTTCGGAAAACGATGCGACTTGCCACCTGATTAGGAGACGTTCCTCGGATACTCGTAGCAGTACATATCTTACAGTCATACCCCTGGAAAAATTTGGTGTGACTGCATGTGAAATATCACCGAAAGAATCTCAGGGGTGATAGAATAGCGATGACTTTTGATTTTTGCTGAAAAAACACTGTAGTTGGCTGAAAAAATACTACAGCTGAGTGGCATGTTAGGCATAATTAAATTTTAAAAAATGTAAAAATAAAAACGGCTCGCTAGTCTAGTGCGGACAATGCAAAGGAATATGAGAAAAAAACGGAACGCAAAAAAAACCAAAAAACAAAAAAATTCACTATGTGACAAAGGTGTTACAGTAATTTCATCGCTACTACCATGTTTTAATCGCTAAACAGTGAAAAAAAACTCTATTCTAATCGCAGCCTCGTAGACAGACTAATTACCGGACAAAGTTACTGCTTCCGACGGTCCTAGATACAGTGTTTTTCAGTTTTCACGCGTCAAGAATGATTAGCCTAAACAGTGTGCTACGGATCAGCATTGATGAAATCCAGAAGAGGTGGCAGAGTTTAACCTGAAACAGCGCGGTAAACCGAGGTGAAGGCTGAAGACGGGGCTCAACCGATGACCCACTGACACGGTCAATGCTCTCGTATTTTGAGCATGGACCGGCAAACATACATTTATAGCAGTAGGAATCGCGATGATATACAGAAAAGAAGCATTTCTTTCTATGATTTGGGGGAAAAAAACTAGATTTGTGCTGCATGATGCACATGCAGACAGCACAACCATGTAGCAGTCCACTAACGACATAAATGAGCGTGCATGATCTTGATTTATTACACAAAACAGCGGTCCAAGGATTACTTTTCAGGACCCCTTTGTTCTGTTCTTGCCCTCATCTTGAAGACATCTGAACATGGCTTGCACAGTTTCTGGAGTGGTAGTTTCCTTGCAGGTCTCACTGTGCCGCAAAATTACTCCAATCTTCTGAGCCCGCATACCCATCCTTCTCTTTTCACGTCTCAAACGGCAACTGGTACGGTAAAATCAGACTTCCGAGCAGCTACTCTTACATGCAGAAAAGAAGTTTTCTGTCATTTCTTACTGTGCCCATCCAGTTTTCGGCAATCTTTCTGCCGGCCCCTCGGAAAAAAACAAAACGGTACCAGTGCGAGTATCTGTACTGAGCAGTAAGCTGAGTGTCAAATTATGCAGCTACGGCAGGTGGTAAAAAAGAAGAGGAACCGAACGTACAGCCAGCCAGTCCCACTTACGCGCACCGTTCAGAGGTCTGCGCTGCGCACCAGAGGATCCGAGAAAGGCACGACGCCCAAATCCGTCCAATTTTCAGACCTCGCGCGACGTCGGGCGCGTCGAGCGAAGGGATGGCGCAACCACCGGCAGCGACAGGGACACGTGGTTCAATCAATACTGGGGACTGGCCGGCTAGGTGAGAATGCCACCGCTATCTGCGCCGTTCGTCCTTGGCCGCGCCGTGCACAGCGACGCCGGAAAAGACAGGCCGTGGATCGCTCGCCGCCGCGAGGACGAGCGGTTTTTCCTCTCGTGCTTCGCCTCGCGTTTAAGGCACCGCACGCGACGCTACGCCCCGTCTCGATCTGTCGATCGTATGGTAGAGCACGTACGTGCGTGCTTGTGTCGACCGAGGCACTGCATACGATGGCACTGTAACTGTATGATGATAATACTTAATGGATTATACGGTTGATTGGCGCGTACGTACGAGATGTGTATGAGGTGATGTGCCTGTCGATCGACGGAAACATTCATGAGCGTGCATTTCCTAGCTACTTGACTGTTCGGTGTTAGTGTTGTGAGATTTATTCTTCATCCCAGTAAGATGAAAGTAAAGCAGTAACTCTGTACACTCTTACCCTAATCAACACGAAGTCACGAGGGTTATCCATCCATGGCTTTCGTCAAAAGAAAAAAAGAAGCTTGGTAAGAGCGACCACTCTTGCAGGTTACAGCTAGCAGGATCCCGAATTAAGTTGTCGTTACTTTCTTTATAGGACTTTGTTAGTGATATATCATAGAGATAGTTTAAAAAATAATTATATATTATTTTATTTCTTAAATAAATATCTTTCATATTGATCAACAAGTATATGATTTATTTGTGTAACTCTTTAATCATGTTTTGATATTATTTTAAATTATATCTGACCTTATATCATTATGTAAAATAATTATGATTTATAGATCATCACATGTATTAATTGATGATCATATTTCACGGACAATAGATATAGGATATCAAATCAATAATGTGAATACATATTAGAAAATATGATGTTGGATTGACCCACTATAAGAAATTACGGGAATTGTTATATAAAGTATTATCAGTAGATTTCATACATAGTGTATACAGAATTCTTAGATCTGAAATCTTCATTGTTTCCTACTTGTGTAATAGCTTACTTAGATATTACCAAACATTACTCTGTGACTAGGTGGTTATAAAGTTAGCTTTCAAGTTTACTATAAAACGTACGAAGGAATTGAGTGATCAAAATAGAATTTACCCCTTCTATAAAATAGGAGAGATATCTCTTAACCTTTCAATATGGTTGAATTAAGGAAGCGCATGGCCATGCCGAATATGATTGATGAGTCAATCATAACTGATTAATCCATTATAGGTTCGAGTAAAGAATCAAGCTATCATAGGATGGCATACTTCTCACATTAAGTTTGATCTGATATCATGAGGCAAAAAGATCGGTACATAAGCACTATATAGATTCGTCTGATATGATATTTATGTATGTTTGGAAGTCGTTATATCTTGCTAGCGGCCACTATCGACTTATGAATCGGAAAGGATTTTTTAGCCCATAGACAAATATATATGAATCTACAGGATCACACAATGGGCTGGAACGATAAGAGTCTAGATGATAGTCTCTGAATGCGATACGATCTCTACTCGTATTAGATAAAAATCTAACCTGAGACTTTCCGAGTTGGATACGATATCTGATCGTATCAAATAAGAATCCGATTGAAAGCTATATAAAAAGATGTGTCGGGATTGAGGGATGCATTTCGAAACACACCCATAAAAAATGTAGATGTCACATCTCATAACATCTGTTGGTGCTAGCACGCCGATACACGGTGTTTCATCTCTAGACGTGTGGAACTCGGTAGAGGCATAGCTGCGACTGCTGTGTTGATTGGGACAATCGTGAGGAGGAAATGGTTGGCTAGAGGACGATCGACTACTTCTACTATACTGATGATACACTCTTCGTTGAATTGGCTGCTTCAACTCTATTTCAACTGCATTACATGTTTAGTAGTAACAATCTATGACCTCTTACTTGCATGACTTTCTGATTTACGCGGTAGAAATTTTTTAATCTATACTAATGTAGCCTACACATATCCCAACAGACTCATTTTTAGAAGGCACCATCCAGTCCATGCCGTAATGGTAGCGTGTGCTCTAGATCAAAAGGTTGTGTGTTTGAATCACATCGTGCTCAAAACCTCGATCCTACATGGATCCCTTTTTCTAGGTGGGTTCTTTTGGACTTTTGGCTTATGATTTTTTAGTTCTAACTATTTGTGAGAGACAGTACGTATAGAGAAATAGTTATATACGATTTTGGTTGATATAGCTGAACTCATTACAGTGTCTAATATAATCTATTTGTAAACACTATCTTAAAAAACATAAAATAATAAGTCAAAACCAAATCAAATAGAACGCTTTTTTCTACTAGCCCCAGCATCTATCGTGGGCCTACACCCAACTGGACATACCTTTTTTTATGTGCCTTGCTGTTTTTTCGGCCCACCACATTCACAGGTCCACTCCAAGTTCTAGGTTCTGTTTGAAACGTTTTCTTTTCTTTTTCTTCTGGCCGCTCCAGTATCTTCTGTCAAATCTAAATTAGATTAATGTATAATCTCTTACCTTCAACTTGTTCATGTTTCGAATTTCATGTAACCTTCTACGTTAATTGATCTTAACGGTACCCGAAGAATCGTTTAGTTCTAGGTTAGTTCGGTCTCCTACCAGCTATCGAGTATCAACTACGCAAAATATAACGGAGACATCGGATACATATTTCCATGCCACGCCAATGCCATTTTTTCTTGTCAATTCCCCCCAGGTTTCCTTTTTTTTAAAACAATTTTATTAGAGTACGTACGTATCTCCTACTTCTGTCTCAAGCCACATCGGGTTAGATCTATTTGAGGTCTTGTTCTTTGCGGCTTCTAAAACCCGCTTTTGACTTTTGCTACAGTAACTAACTTTTAAACGGAGTATTTTTTTTAAGATGGGGTCTACAAGTTAATTGTAGTACACGTTAAAAAACTAATATCTGTATCATCAAAAATCGCAAGCGAGTATCTCTCTTTCCATAATCTCTATCGCAAACAGCTAAAAAGCCATCAGCCGCAGCCAAAAACCATCAGCTGTAGCCAAAAAGAATAGGCCCGAGGTGGATGACTGAGATGAGTTGAGACGAGCAAATTAGGTGTCTTATCATTAGTGCAGCTACAGTAGAGTAGCTTAGGTGGCTTGTTGTTTAGGTTTATAGGTGTTCATTTTAGATTGCTGTTGTTTTCTTCTCTCTATTAATAGAATCTAGCTGAGCCTCTGCCCTTATTTCAAGAAATAAAAAACATCGGTTAGATCTGGATCGAGGCGTCTCCTGCTGATGGCGATATGCGTGTTTTGTGTGACACATCCCGACTTGGTTCATTGCGTGCCAATAAGTTTTCATGTAACCGTCTGGCAAAACTTGGGGTTCATTTTCTCTAGTGTGTCTCGCATGCCAATAAGTTTTCATATGTAACTCGAGGTTCATTTCTGAATGGCTGTCTTTTTTGAGAACTCAAGGAGCTTACACTTTTCTAGACACTGATACGTTGAACGTTCAATCCTACCATTTTTCACCTTTCATCAAATGGTTATATACATCTGCAGTTTGGCCCCGCACAGAATGAATTGAATTATAATATATGTGGGAATGATACTAGACCACATCAGCTAGCTTCCACTCGCAACCATGGATAGATAACAAGGTCAATGCGATCGCAGACGGTTTACTTATGCATGCAATCTGAATACGCATGAATATACACAATATTACAAACACAAAACTCTTAATTAGTCCACTCCTGCGTCTTTATTTAGAACTACAATGGACAGGTGGGAATAGAATTCTGGAGGCGATGAAGATGTCCAAAGATATACGGGACACACTACAGAAATAGATGAGATATGCTAAGGTGTTGGGCCTGCCCTACGACAGAAGATCTGGAAAGCAATGCACCTGTCCTTGCATGATTGGCTCATGGGTGAAGGATTTTTTTAGATCCCGCTCGTTTTAGTTTTTTTTTCAGTTTCAACTTTTTTTTCACTATTCAGTAATTCGTTTTTTTCTATTTTTTTTTAAATTTTTTGGGTTTTTTTTGTATTTTTCTTTTTTTCTGTATTCCTTTGTATTGTCCGTGATGGGCTAACATATTTTTTCTATTTTTATATTTTTTTAAATTTAATTATACCTAAAAAGTTAAATCAACTACAGTAAAAAAGTTAACTACGATAAAATTTTAACCAAAAGTTATAGATAAAACGAACACCCCTTGAGTAGGTGAACCAACCAGCTGCACGCCCTTCTTGTTAGAATATATATATAGTACTGCTCATGGTCAATTGGAGCCCATCTACGTTGTGGATTGAAAACAACATGAGATTTTCTGGATGGATGATGGCACCACACCAATACGTGCCATGGGCAAATCAGATGCCATGGAGCTGTATCTCCATGGGCCCCGCACCTACATATAGGGGTATTTTAGAATAATATTAGTTTATAATTTTTTTATTATAGTTAGTTTATTTTTTACTGTAACTGAGTTAACTTATTTAATATAATTAAATTTAAAAAATAAAAATAAAAATATATTAGTTCATAATAAATAATACAAAAAAATACACAAAAAAACCCAAAAATAAAAAAAACAAAAAATAAACAGTAAAAAACGCTACCGCTGAAAGCCTTAGCAACTTTGAGTGGGCCATAGAGACAAGGCATGGGAACCAAGCGGGGACGTGCTGTGTGTTGGATGCTTCCGTGCCGAACAGCACTGCTACAGTGTTCTTGTATAATATAGTTTAGCATGTTCTGATTGATTCTCCTGTAAAAAAAACTACAAGGCGCTTCACCCCTAACAAATCATGTGATAAGAGGATGGCAATTGGCTATGCACTGCCATGGTCTTGTTGCATTTGCTTGCTCGCTAGATAAGATACGCTAGTCATGGGACAAAAAGTAGCAAATGGGATTGCTAGCTCGGTCACCATCAAAACCAAACCTAAGTTTTAAGGAAGTGTCTAGAGAGTATTTAAGTATTTTTTTAGTCGAAAGCACTTAGATTTTTTGGACATTGAATCTCTATCCAATACCTAAGATTTACAGTACTCATATTTTTTTAAAAAGGATATGGAGGATCCGTTGAATAACGGATATAAATCCAATGCTCTTAATTCGTTTTTTGAGAGGTGAGAGGGTATGAAGGAACGCTTTAAAATCTGAGTGCGCTTAATCTAAAAAACACTTAAGTATCACTTCCCAAGTTTTAATGCAAGATTAACCTTTCACAACGACAAGTCAAGCTTTTTGGTTCGGGACGAGATCACTTCTCTCCCTCAGGGGTAGTTAGTGACAAACAAAAGGGGAAACAATGCATATCAGGATTTTTTTTAGCAAACAGTGTAATTTTCACAGGATATTGAAACTGACAAACAACACTAATATCCAATTACCACAGTACATCTCGGATTATCAAATCTACAACATTCAAACTTGGTCATGATTTTTTTCTTGTGTAACAGTATTCAATAGTACAGTACAATTATCTTTTCCAATCCAGTGACTAATACTAACGCAACTTCTATGAGCAAGATCTCAATAGCCCTAAAGGGTCGCCTCGTGATCCACGTCTTGCCGCGACGAGTAGATCTCGGCGGGGTTCACCTCCGAGGTGAGGTAGGTGTCCTGTGAGGCGCCGCTCGGCCTCACCATCTCGCCCTTGCTGTACCAGCCGCCCTCCAGGAGCTCGTGCACCATGACCCCCGCGCCGACGTCCTGCGCGTCCTGCATCTGCATGATCGTCCAGAACGGCGAGGCGGAGCCCATGGTAAGGTGATCCACAGCGGCGGCGGCGCCCTGTGCCGTGATCGTCGTCGGAGCAGAGGGGAGGAGGAACGGGAACTGGCCCTCCAACGCGTTGGAGAAGCAGGTCACGTATGCCGGTGGCGGCGGCGCGAAGGATGCCGTGGCCGCCGCCGCCGCCGAGTGTGAGGTGGCGCCGCCGCGGCAGCCGCCGGACACGTCCATCAGCGGAGGGAGCACGCACGAGGCTAGGTCGACGTCCGCCATCCCCGTGCACGCGCCTCTCTTGCCGGCCACTGGCGACGGCTCGGAGCTCTTGAACACCCTGCACAGCACCCACTCGTCCTGCCCAACAGGTGAGGAAGACATGGTTTAGAACCTGCGCAATCTTCTTTCCGAAAGCGAGTACACAAGGTGCTTCTACACGAGTGATGGTTTACCCTGGACGTGGCAGCCCTGGGGAGGCTGTAGGCTACGCCGTGCTTGCCATCGAGGCGGTACTCGTGCATGACCCAGCCGGTCTTGCCGCCCCTGGGGGCCCTCCCCGTGTAGAAGACGAGCGTCTTCTTCATGCCGACGAGGGCCTTGCCCCTGAAGATCTCCCTGTCCTTGCCCGTCGCCTTCCAGTACCCGGACTCCGTGGCCCTGTTCGTCCTCAGCCCCGACGGGTACTTGCGGCCCTTCACGCAGAAGAAGTACCACTCCTTCTCCCCCATCGTTGCCCTCGCTGCATACACGTACGGCGAAACACAGACACATGTAAAGACGAGTAAATGACAGGCAGGTTGCTCATGAGCGTGACAAGTGGATGCGTGATCGATCGGAAGAAAGACTTACATGGCAGGTCCCATGGCTCGCACTTGTTGAGGTCGGCCTCGCCGACGGCGCTGGCGGCAAAGCGGGGGTCGGCGGCCTTCAGGGCGAGGTAGTGCGTGATGAGCTCCTCGTCGGTGGGGTGGAACCGGAAGCCCGGCGGCAGGTCCATGGGCTGCTGCTGCTGCACGTCATGCCCCATCTCCAGCTGCCTGCCTGCTAGCTAGCTAGCTAAGGTTGCTGGTCTTAACTTGCTTTTGTGAGCACTTATAACTAACCCTGAGATATAAATATACACTTAGTACCACTCTCGTCAGCATAAACAAGGGCTAGGAGCTTGAGACAAGATAGTAAGGAAAAAAAATAACGTGGAGTGGACAACATAGTAAGGAAACAAAATTAACGAGGGTGCACTCCATGGACCAATGAAACAAGCAACAAGATGTAATACAAGAAAATGAATGCAGTACTTGGCATAGGACATAAAGAACAGGACTTGTAGTACGGTTATACTCCTCTTCACAAATATTGGTTGTTTTTGATTTTTTAACTGCCTCCAATACAAGATTTTGACTATAATTTATTATCATAATATACTAACAAAAATAATAAAAATATATGTATTATAAAAGAATTTTACAAAACAAATATAATTGTATTATTTTTATATAGTCAATCTATATATTTTAATATATTTTAATAGTCAAAGTTAGAAAATTTTAATGTATAAAATCTACGACAACCTATATTTATAGACGAAAGAAGTAAGCACTAGGGACATGGGAGAGCTAGAGAGAGGGTGCTAACCTTTTTGGTATTATGGACTTAAGGGAATTCAAGTGGTTAAGAGGAAATAAAAGTTGAGGACGAGGTGGTGGGCTTAAATACTGGCAAGGGTACGGGACCTTCTGTTTTAGATGGAAAGAGACGTAGTGGCGAAGGAACAACAAGGTGGAGCACGGCAGCCAGCATTGAAGTGGTTTGGATGGCGCTCATTTAGGCTTAAAAAACTTGATTTATAGCTAAAATTTTATTATAATTGATTTATTTTAAATTATAGTTGATGATGTCTTATTTAACATAATTAATTTTTTAAAAAAAATAAAATAAAAAAATTAGGTTAGCTAATCATGTATAATACAAATGAATACAGAAAAAACGACAAAAAAACTAAAAAAAAACGAAAAATCAGAAAAAAATAAAATTTAAAAATAATAAAAAATAAGCTAGAAATCAAAAATTCTAGTCGAAATGAGTGCACCCTTGATCTCCTACTTAACCTTTTGATTTCTACGGTCACAGTAGTTACTTTCACCTAGCCCATGATCATTCAATTCAAAGGACTAATTAATTGGGCAAGATTAAAAATTGATCCTTTTTTCCTCGCATTATAATTTTTTTTCTTAGGACTTTCTTTGGGAGACTCTTTTTAGAACTTGCTACAACTTAAATTTTGTAAGTTCAGTTACTTAAATTTTTAGACTTGTATACCACAAACATTTATTCCTTGCAAAGGGAGAACTGCTCTTGTATATCTCAAATATCTCACAATGCACACATAAACGCTAGCCAAATTCCTCACCAAAAAAATTTGCTAATTGTATATATGAGCAATGCTTACTAATACCTTTTGCCGTTCTTTTGTGCCACTGGGTCTTGCTGACATGTTAGTTCAAACACACGTGGTGGTCTCTCTTTTTTTTTTCAATGTAAGTCTCTTGGTGTAGGATTGTACCAACTTAAGGGCTTGTTTGGAAGTTAGATGAAAAAAACCAGGGAAATAAATCCCTAGTGGGGATTTTATAGGCACATGGAATCCCCTCGTTCCAGAGGGTAAATATTCCTATCCGGAAAAATATTCCCTGCCACCGTTTGGAAGTCACAGGGATAAAAATCCTGAGCATAACAAAATTCAAAAAACAGGGAAAAAGTAGAAAAATTCAGAAAAAAAGAAAAATTAAAAAACTTAGAACTCATAAATACAAATAAGAATACAAAAATTCATTAAAAACCATGGAAAATTTGAGCAAACTTTGCTAAAATCTGCATCAACGTTCAAATAAGATCCATACATCAACATGCAAATCACATTCATACAAGAATTATGGTAAAGCCATATGCATACTTATCAAAATGATAGCAGTTCCTCAAAATGAATAGTTCACATTTTACAATTAAAATGCAAAAAGTCTAGATCACTACTGCAATTCATCTCAAACTGAGTGGTAGAACTCAAAACAAGAATGCAAGTGTCCTTTATTTAATTGATTGGTATTTACTGATTAGTGATTACAAAATATGATTGAGATCAATTGTCCATATCAATCAGCCAACACAAATAGTAATACTCCTGCAGCAAGAAGTAAAAAAAATACAGCACGATTGGCAAGACAAAAAAACTCCATCAGCTACAACTAGCAACAAGATTAAAATTCAAATGTCAGACTGTATCATGTATACATTTGCAATTTAAAGAGAAAACTGGAACTATAATGCAGATCTAAGAAGTAAAGACTAACAATACATATGCCCAAGCATCCATTGGTCCAGAAGATCAATCAAGTTTGTTGGGAGATTCAAGCTTACTGAAATTGATCCGGAATTACAATGCTAAACAGGAAATTAGAAACATTGTCCTATATTGAATAAAGTACACACAAGAACACGTTGCCTCCTGGTACGTGCATACGGAATTAAATATGTAGCAACTAACTTTATTCACATGAATACATTGTCTCTTGGACCATATATACGTGATCTGGATCATACAAAATGTCAGCTCTGGACCATTACTTCTTTGGACATTCCAACTATTACATCTCAAGTCATTGCACATCGTCACTTAGCAAACATTGGCACAGAGAGAATCAATAAGAATTTATATGAGTACATAACTACGTATATATGGTAAAAAGTTACAGATAAGTGAATAACCAAACAGATTTAGCATAAGATGCATAGAACATGATCAGGCAAAAATGAAAAAAAAAATGCAAGACCAGCTCCCAAAGATTACATCATGGGGACTCTTAGCGCCTCTTTCTCTATGTATTTCATTGGAGCATTCATAGGCACAGCAACACAATCGATACTTCATAAATTAATCAACCCTAAAATGAGAAGAAACAAGAAAACATGCACAAAGTAGCTAATGACAAGGCAATGTTATGTGCCGAAGATGACTTCTCAATACCACATGCTTGTTGGATGGTATCAAGTGCAAACTAATCCCAAATTTTCTACACAAGTAGAAAGAGCAATCTCTGCTAAGGCGCATACAAGTAGAAATGATAGCAATGAAAGAAAAAGTACATTCTAAATGGGCCATCACAAAGTTATCATATAAATTATGAACTTTCAGGGACAAAGTTTTGCAAACCTGACAAACAATGAGGAAATGAGAGGCTGGAAAGGAAAAGAAGTTTCATGTGTAGAGATAAAAAATCTCAAATGAAGATTCAATAAGATGATAGAAAAATAACGATAGCAGTCTGATGGCATCAAATTACAAATTCCCTTGATATATAGAGATCCTAAGAGAAAGGGGAAAATGGAAGAAAATAGCTAGCATGTCAATTATGTGAAACAAGACTATCAGTCAATTAGAAGATAATACTATTCTATCAATAAGAGATGGTTCTTAGTAAGTCCTTGGTGGTAGCTTCTACCACCTACTCTACCACTACTACCACTGCTAGTCTGCTACTCTAGTACTACTACTTGCCGCTACTATACTGCTGTCTACGAGTACTTCCTACTACTAGTACTACAATGCTACTTGTCGGCCACTGCCACTGCTACTGCTACTAGATCTACGAGAGCAAAACATATATTGCAGATTGGCAACATAGGGCAAAACAGAGAAGGAAGGGAGGAGATAAGGATCTGAGGGAAAAGGGGGCGAGACGGGAGAGAAACCTGGAGGTGAAGGCGGTCTGACCTCTCGATGGTCTGACCACTATTTGGTTGGTGTTCTGACCGTTACTTGGTTGGTGCTCTAACATCTCCCTAAGAACATAATAGATTTTCAGTACTATTTTAAATATAAGCAATGGCATAACTTTTGATCCACAACTCCAAATAACTTGAGACTTGAACCAAAACTAGATCAAGACATTAAGAACATATCCCAACTAAATATCTTAAAAGAACTTAAGAAGATTGGGACTTTTTATCTCTTGAAGCACTGTTGCACCAAAACCGGGCTAAAATCATAAATTAACCCAACTCTCAACACAAGCCTCCAAATCATTTGAAGTTTGGTATGTATCTTATCTAGGATATCAGAAACCTATTCTAGTCAATGATAAGAAAATCTTCGCCAAAGTTCTGATCTTTTTCTATTTGAAGGAAGGTTGCAGCAAAACTAGACAAAAGAGAAAAACCACAATCTACTCTTACTCGTGAGTTCTTAATAATCTAAATAATCTTAAATGTGTTCTCATATATTATAGCAAGCTAAATCATAGCATGAACTCAAGCCAAAATACCCATAAGACCGAAACCCCCTATCTTGAGCTAAAACCAAGCAAATACAAGAACTTGCAAATAACAAGCATCTAGATAGATAAGATATGATTTCCAAGAGACATCTTCATCACTAACACATCCCTAGCATAAAGCAATATCAAGAGGGAAAGGAGAAACACCAAAAACCAAACCAAATTAAGATTTCATCTCTTGAGCACAAGAGAGAAATACTTGAACAAATTTGGTGTCTATTTACACTTAGAGATGAATATTTACAATCACTCTCTAGGCATACAAAAAGTCTATGGATGATAAAAAAAATCAGCCAGAAGAGCCTCTCATCTCTCCCACAAGGTTCTCTCCAAGAACCCTACCTCTCATCTCAAAGGCTTGGACTAAACTCTCCCAAAGTTTACCCTAAGCCACCTCTCTCCCTTCTTATATATGGAGGCTCATAAGAAAAACCCTAACCAACACCTCTAGCTAGGTTTCGACTGCTCTTACATAGGCTAACCCGTTAATCAAACACCATACCAGGATTTACACTTACACATACATGCTTCTTAAAGTACACACACCCATTAACCTGATAGTGAATCAACACTTAATCCATATAACATTTTTAGCACATATATGACCTAAACCATTTATGCCACTACCATGATTTCACACACTGCCACTTTTTCGGTATTAGACAATTTACCAAAATGTCTCTTTACCGCCTTCCATGAAGCTTTGCGCTTCCTTCACCTTGACTGTGGTTCTCACATCTTCCCCGAGTCTAGTCTATGGTCATTTTTCTCCTTTGCAAGCAATCTCTATGCTTGCAACTTGTAGGTTCACCAACGGTTCACACATTGGCAAGTCTCTTCGTGTCGGTTCACCTCGGTCACACCTCACTTGAACCGACCTTACCATTTGATGAACCATTGATCGAATCTTCCTTTTAACATCCCTTGTGCCTCGTTTGAGCCCAACCATCCTACCTAGCTTCCTTGATTGTACCTTATCTTATCCTCGAACCTAGTCCCGGTCCACGCCGTCGACTATAGCTGCCTCCAAGCTCCCTGTACATTAAAGACCAATAAACTATTTTTGGATATAAGTTCTTTATAACTTGACCCATATTAGTCTAAATATGTTTCATGCACCATGAATGTAAGCAAGCAACGTCACCCATACTGTTCCCACACTCAATCAACTCAGCTCCAAACCTCTAAGGTTGATCTGACCGCCAACCACAGGCTGATCAGACCACCGGCACCTTGGTCGATCAGACTGCCAACCAAAGGCTGGTTTGACCGCCACCTTCCATAGCTAGTTTGACTGTTAGCGCTAGGCCAGACAGACTGCTCTTGGTTGGTCTGACTATTGTCCCAATGCTGTTAGACCGTCAGCAACAAAATGCAATGGAAAAATTGCAAAGTCTTAAAAACCAAACTTAAATTTCCGCATACTCACTGCACCAAAATTCAATTATTCATCACAACCATGGAGTGAACATATGTGGTCTCACAATCCCCTCTTGATCAGTATATTGACAAACACTAAAAAGGCAAGAAATTGAGTTTATTTTTTTAAAAAGAAAAGCAAGAAGTTGCAAAAGCCACTTATGATCTATTTGAAAGAGAAAGAAGAGCTTATGACCATGTTTGCAAATTGTTGAATGGAAAAAACTTCAAGAAAGAACAAGTGTTCTACAAAAGCTCCAAATCACACCTTAAACCTCACAAAAGCTCAGTCTTGCTCATATTCCAAAGAAAAGAGCAATTACTCACCTAAAGTATTTTCATAGTAAGAAAAGATTTAGAAAATACAAAAGAGAGCAAATGATATACAATGAAAGCCCCCTCATTCAAATATCTCATTTTGGCATTTTTAGGTTCCAGTTAAGCAGGTTTTGCAACTGTACCACTTATACTTGCAACTTACACTATTTTATACCACAAAATGCATATTCTCCCCCTTTTATGTAATTTTTACACCTTAATACATTTCTCTCAATTATTCTCTCTCTTCTGGCAATAGATATCATGGGTTAAAGCCCCCCCCCCCTAAAAAATGCATGACACTACTTGGAGCATAAGAAGCATAAGAGAGAGCATGTATGTATATATATGAAAATACACAACCTAAAGAGTTTTGAAAATTATCCAAAGTGAGGTTGAAATTAAAAGGATACCACTTGAAGTTATAAAATACATACAAAGATATTTAGATCATGATATGGCATATATAACCAATCTAGACAAGATAGCACAATTTAAAATATTCAAATTAATTTGAAGATAATCAAGGCTTAAAACTTGGTAAGTTTATCTAAAAGTATCCAAATATGAGCTAAGCCGTATTAAAAAGGCTAAATGGAACTAAGAAGGTCAAATTAAATCAATTAGAGTGTCACAAGTTTAATATTGAATTATTTTGTTCAAGCACTTTGAATTGAGCACAATTAACATATTTACCACTTTTGTCAAGAAGGCTAAATAGAACCAAGAAGTTCAAATTGAATCAATTAGAATGGCACAAGTTTAATATTGAATCACTTTATTCAAGCAGTTTGAATTGAGCACAATTAGCATATTTAACACTTTTAAAAACACATTTTGGTATTATCTAGTAAAGCAAGTCCTAGACTAGGAGCCATCCACAACTGCCGCCTATCATTCAAGTATTTTTCACAATTCTTTGTTGTCTTCACTTTTAATGAGCCATGTGTAAGATCTCATGCCTTTATCGACCACCCCAAGCAAAAAACTTAAAAGTAAGGTCTTAGTCATCCAAAACTCTCTCTGAATTCATGCCTAGTGTAATGACATACCATCTCATAAGAAAAAATTGGTAAGATCAGATTTTTCTAACATAAAAGAGATCAAATTTTATTTTATTTTCTAGTTCAAGAACATTGAGCTGCTCCTGAGTCCATAAGCAATACCCGACCATAGCTGCAAAAGCTTAAGAGAAGTCAAATAACTCCCGTGGGCATGGGTGCGGGCATTTGCATGGCCAAGGGTGCAGGCGTGGCAATGGCGGTCGTGGACGCAGCTTTGGTAGCTTGGGCTCGTGCGACAAGTCCAAGGTGAAATGTTTCACCTGTGACAACTACAGGCACTACGTGTAGGAGTGTCGTGCCAAGAAGCACGAGGGGGAGGTCAACCTCGTGCAGACTAAAGTCGATGACGAGCCAGTGCTACTCATGATGGTCCACTCCAAGAGGCCATAACTAAACGATGAGCTAGTGCTGCTCAAGGTGGTCCATTCCAAGAGGCCGCATCTCTTCTTGCATGAGAAGAAAGTCTTCCCCAATCACTACAAGGAGGGTAGAGAGATTTGTATTTGAACAATGGTGCAAGCAACCATATGATAGGAAAGGTAGATGCTTTCATGGGGCTAGGTGAGTAGGTCATTGGGCATGTCAAGTTTGGTGATGATTTTGTTGTTTGGATAAAAGGGAAAGGAACCATCTTGTTGCTGTGCAAAAATGGTGAGCACAAAGTTATGTCTGATTTTTTTTATATTCCTAACCTTAGAAGCAATATAATTAGAATCGGCCAGCTTGATAAAGAAGGATGCACCACTCTTATAGGAAGAGGTGTCTTGAAGCTCTATGACAAGACCATGGTGCTATTGGCCAAGGTGTCGAGGTCTATAAATCGACTGTACAGAATTGCACTAAAAATTGCAAAGTTGATTTGTATGTTAGTAGATCAAGGGGAATCAGCATAGGTGTTGCATGCTAGGATGGGGCACCTAAACTTTCAAGCACTGAAGATGATGGCTGACAAAACTATGGTGATAGGGATGCCATGTTTTGATAGGCCCAACTAGCTATGTAGTGGATGTATGATATCAAAGCAACTAAAAACATCATTCCTTGTCTTAGCTAAATTCAGAGCCAAATAGCCACTTCAGTTGTTGCATGCAGACTTATGTGGTGCCATCACTCCACACACACGTGGTGGTAATCAATACTTTCTTCTTGTTATAGATGATTACACATGCATGATGTGGATTATACTTCTTAAATCCAAGTTTGATGCATTTGAGACGTTCAAGAAGTTGAAGTGTGTTCTTGAGAATGGGGTAGATCACAAAGTGAAGGGACTATGGACTGACCGTGGTGGAGAATTCACATCACATGACTTCAACTCATTTTGTGCAGCTCAAGGCATAAGTAGATGCTTGACAGTGCCGTACACTCCTCAATAGAATGTTGTCATCAATCGAAGGAACAAGACTGTACTCGCTATGGTGAGAAGTCTGCTCAAGACTAGATTTGTGCCCTATGAATTTTGGGGTGTATATCTTAAATCATGCACCGACGAAGGCATTGGAAGGCAAAACACTATTTGAAGCTTGGACGGGGAGAAAGCCGAGTGCGAGAGTCTACAAGTTAATTATAGTACACGTTAAAAGCTTAACATCTGTACTATTCAAAATTGTAAGCGAGTATCTCTTTCTGTAATCTCTATCGCAAACAGCTAAAATTCAAAAATTTCAGCCATAGACCATAGCCAAAAAGAATAGGTCCACTAGCTGTTATGTAAGTACACGTTATGGCACATTTCTAGGAGTTAAGTAAGGCAGTTAGTTGCTTTGAGGTTTTTCCTTGTAATCGTTTAAGTTTCTATCAGTTTCTATCAGCTCAACGAGAATAACTGAACTCCCGAATTCATTGTGCGTGTGTTTTCCTCTTGTGAGTCACATCCACTCCGTCTTCTACCTCCAGATAGTGTGTGGTGTTCATTTTGGTGCCCAGCTTTCATGGTGCGCTCTCGCAACTTGTTGCCATTAGATTTCGATCTGAATTCGACCCGCAAACTCGAAATTACCAGTACGTACGTAGCTTAATTGCTCTTTTTTTTAAGTTGACATGGGCTTGCTGTAGGTTAATTAGTTCGTCGTAAACAATGTTAAGGTAGATTCCTTTCGCATTCAATGAGTACGATGTGCGCTAGAGCAATCGGGATTGAATATTAGTGGAACGTACGTGGCTGTCTAATCATGGCTGATTCATCGAATGAAATCTTCTATTATATACTATACTTATAGGGTGTATTATATATTAAAAATCGATGATAGGCTTTTAGAGTTGCGAAGAAAAATCATGCTAATTCTTTTTTTAAAATAAAATAAAACATCCCGTTCTTAATTTAATGAATCCTAATTCTAAAAATCTACATTTGATAGTTAACTTAGAAATATCTTTACTAATTATACACTTCGAAAAAATCAAGTATATCTCATGGATCCAAACTAGAATAGCTCAGATTAAATGAGGAATCATATGTCAAATACAATCTAAATTAACTGAAATTTGAAATAAAGAATCATATGTCAGATAAGACCTAATTAACGTGGCTGAAATTAACGTGGCCTTGAACGTTTACCGGTGCCAAGTTTGACAGCTCGGCTAATTAACTTGACGAGAGCATAATTAATCGGCTCGAATTCAGCCTATTGCATGCGTAGTATGTACGGACTGAGCTGGACTGGTTGTAATTAATTACGCGCCGCATGGTCACTATATACCGGGCTGTTGCGATCTCGCTCGATTAAATAATGTTATCTATTTTCATTATTGCCCTTCGCTTTCCTCTCTTGACGCGCGGTAGGCGACTAAAGTAATTAAGCTTCCTTGCCACGTATACAAGATCGATCGATCTCGAGTGCCTTGAGCGCGGAAAATCAGGATGATTAGGACCCATTTCATTCTCAGTGCGATGACGCATCACACTAATTCGTAATTACAACCTCTTTCGAATGGCTCCTTAACTCTTGCCGTGTTTAATTGGTTCTTCATCAGCTTGCTGTATCGATCTCGAACAACGTATCGTTAGACTAGTTATGTGCCCGTACGTTGCAACGGAAAACCAAATAAAAGTGGTGCATACTATCAAATATGTGCCCGTACAACGCACTTTGATAGTATGCACCACTTTAATAGTATGACCCGGAGGCCAGGAGGGGGAGGGGGCGATGGGGGTAGAGGGAGGAGCGATGGGGAGGAGGGCAGGGGCCGACGAGGGGAGGGGGAAGAGGGGAGGCCGGGAGGGGGAGGGGGAGGAGGGGGCGGCGGTTGGCCGGGTGGTGGGAGGGGGGGAAGATCCGATGGTCCAGATTGGATGGAGGCTTCAGCAACCACTAACTCCTTCTTTTATAATAGTAAAGATTTATTAGAAAATCAGGGATAAGGGTTTCCGTTTAAACGGATTCTTTCCGTTTAAACAAGTCCCTATCCATATTGGGCACCTCACCCTCTCCTATAAATAGAGAGCTATATGGCTGATTTTGTAACCCATTGAATTGAAGCAATAAAAAAAGATCAGGAGTTCTCTCTACCTCTCTGTGTGTTCAATCTATTATTCTGTCTTCTGTGGTTGATTCGTTCTTGTTCTTAGCAGAGAAATCTCTTGGGTGGTCGCCGAGGGTTTCTCAACACGTTATCAGCACGAATCGCTCCGGTGACGAAGGTAATCATCGAAGCACTTAATAGATTGGTTTTCTAGATCGCTTTGAATTTACTTTTTCTTTGCGTTCTAGATTGTTTTTCTATGGTGCAAATCCCCCTAATCTACCGCAAGCAGACTTGAAGTCGCCGGCACAATGTCGATCGGTAGATTGTGAAACGGGGTAGATGTTGATTGCACTGTAGAAAACGATTCAAATCCGCCCTAATCTACCGCGAGCAGACACGAAGTCGCCGACACAATGTCGATCGGTAGATTATGAAACGGGGTAGCTGTTGATTGCATCGTAGATGAGAAACAAAATTTCTTTTGCATTGCCTTTTCGCTTGGTGGCCCCGCCTCACGTGCGCGCGATACCGACCGCCGCCTCCGCGACGAGGCACCGCCGTCGTCGCCACGCCGCGCTTCGAACGCGCGCGCCGCCTCACCGCCTCGGCTCCCGCGTCGCGCTGCATGCGCGCTGCGCGCAGCGCCTCCCGCGCTGCCTCCTCGCGCGCGCCCGCATGGCGCTGCTGCTGCTGCCCCGGCGCTGCCGCCGCAGCCGCCTCTCCGCGCCAACAGCCGGCGCGCCACTCCGCGACGGCGCGCCGCCGCCGCCGCCACAGATCGGGCTCGGGCCACCGTCCCGCGACGCTGGCGTCGCCGCCGCCGCTCGACGGCTCGCTGCCGCCCGGCGGCGCCTCTCGGCTGCTTCGCGCGCGCCTGCGTCGCCGCTTCGCCGCTGCCGCCGCTGCTCGCCCGCCGCGCCGCGCCGACCAGACGCCGCCGCCATCGCGCCGCGCGCGCTGCCCCGACATGCTCCGCATGCGCATGCGCGGCCGCCGCCGATGCCTCGGCCCTCCGCCCGCATGGCGCTGCCACCACTCCACCCGGCAGCGCCTCTCGCGCGCGCGCGCTGCCGCCGCCGCCGCCTGCGCTGCCGCCACCCGCACCGCCCCGCGACGCCGCGCGCCGCCGCCGCCGCCGCCATGCGCCGCCGCTCGACGCCGAGCCGCCGTGCCGCCGCCGAGGTCGGCCCCTCTCGCACCGACGCCTCCGTGCGCCGCCACAAGAGAGCTAAGGGGGAGGGGAAACCCTAGCAAGGGGGCAAGCCGGCAAATTTAAACGGGCCAAATGGGCCGGCCGAAAATCTCTGAAAAAAAGGGGGGCCCAGTCGGAAGGGGGAATTTTACAGAAAATCCCATGAAAAATCAGAAAATTGCGCATAATTTTCTCTGAATTGAAAATTTGCGTAAAACCCCCTGGAATTGCAGAATTCGCTGAAAATTTGTATTCTAGCATAAAAGGGTCTCGGGAACCCGAATTTTGCATTATTTTCTGCATTTGAAGCTTGTTTATTTATGCCATTATTGTTTTATATATTTTCTGTATTTATTTACTGTTTTTGATTAATTGTAATTATTTAATTGCTTTTAATCACTGAAAATTAGCAGTAAATTATGGAAAATGTATAGAGAATTATGGAACATTACGAGAATTTATTGTACCATTTATTTACCTGCAGTAAATAATTTCATGCATGTTTACCTGAAGTAAACCTATATGTTCCATTCATCACATGTAGATGACTGGCATCACGAACCGGGAGTTCGAGGAGCTTGCCCAGCATGGCAAGAACTATCTGACGTGGGCATCCGATGTCGAGATAGTACTTGGAGCCAGGAAGCTCCGCGCAGTTATTGGGATTGGCGGACGGCATGACGCCAAACCTACACCTGAGGAAAATGATCAGGCACTTCATTTCCTCGTGCACCACCTCTCGCATTACTCTCAAGAATGAGTATATGGCGGAGAAAAGCGCTAGCACTCTGGACCGCACTCAAGAAGCGGTTTGAGAGGCTAAAGTACACCATTCTTCCTCAAGCGAGCGAGTGGATCGGACTAAGGTTTGCCGATTTCATGACGGTCGGGAGTACACCGCCTTGCACAGACTTGTACCAATCTTCAACTCGTGGCAAGCGATCACGATGAGCGTAAGATTGAGAAGACCGCCCACCTTTCACCCCAATGTCAGATCAGATCCCCGCAACTATCGTCAAGACGGCTACAAGGAATACGCCGAATTGATTGATATGATGCAGGTAGCGGAGGCTCAGGACGAACTTCTCCGCAAGAATTACGTCACTCAGCCATTGGGGAGCTCCGCTAGCCGTGAAGCTAATGCTGGGAGCTACAAGGTGCGAAAGCCCTTGATGAAAAGAAGGGGGAAGAAGGGTAAGACCGTTGCCCAGAAAGACAAGTCAGATGCTCCAAATGACAAAAGGGCTAAGGAGAGTGGCAAAATCTATGGTCAGCAGAACCAAGGTTGCTACAAGTGTGGCAAGTGGGGGCATTGGTCGCGGATCTGTAAAGCACCGCAACATGTCATTGATGCCCACAAATCCCAGAAGAACAATGGCAAAGAGCAGCCTGAAGCTCACTTTGCAGCTGTTGAGGGGGAGCATCATGAGCCGTTGCCTGAAATGATGGAGGTTGAGTCCATCCCGGCAGCAGCACCCCCTTACGACCTAGAGGCAGCCACCTCCATGATTTCTCTCGAAGAGAACATCACTCCTGAAAAGATAGCCGAAGAAGTCAATGACTTTCTAGTTGATTCCGTCTGATGCACAGAATGCATGAGACATTAATTGTCATTTATTTTGCATTAAATGGACAAGTTAGATCTTGCATGGATGGTACTTTATTTTTGTCTTCTCATAATGGTTGGATGATTTTGAAATAATTCATTCATTTATTCAGTTTATAATGGCATGAACACGTGTGGCTATATTATACCAACATTAAGGCGCTGCAGTATAATCGCTCAAGACATTATTTAGAAGTTCTGAACTATTCTGTCTCTGGCATGACAGATTAGGCCACCCAGGTCTTAGAATGATGAGAAATATAATTAACAATTCCCATGGGCATAATATTAATGTGAAGAATTTCCCGAATCATGAAGATTTTGTGTGCCCTGCATGTGCCACCGGGAAATTAATTATTAGGCCTTCCACTCTGAAAGTGAAGGATGAAGTCCCTGCATTTCTGGAACGCATCTAGGGAGACATTTGCGGTCCTATTCAGCCCATCTCAGGGCCATTTAGGTATTTTATGGTGCTCATTGATGCTTCCTCAAAATGGTCATATGTGAGTTTATTATCCACAAGAAACCATGCTTTCGCCAAATTGATCTCGCAGATCATTCGCATCAGAAATGTGTTCCCTGATCATCGCATCAAGTCCATCAGAATGGACAATGCCGGAGAATTTACTTCAAAGGTATTTGATGATTATTGCATGGCGATGGGGATTGCAGTTGAGCATTCAGTACCGCATATCCATACCCAGAACGGTTTGGCAGAGGCTTTAATCAATAGAATGAAATTTATTGCCCGACCCCTTTTGGAGAATTGTAATTTGCCAGCTACATGTTGGGGACATGGCAGTCCTACATGCAGCGAATCTCATCAACTTTCGACTTTCGGCCTACAACATCCATTCACCTATGCAACTAGCGCAAGGTTCACCACCGAAAATTTCTCATCTCAGGAGGTTTGGATGCAAGGTTTATGTACCTATACCCCCTCCACAGCGAACTGCAATGGGTCCTCTCCGTAAGACTGGGATATACGTTGGTTATGAGACGCATCCATAATCGGTATTTGGAACCCATGTCGGAGATTTGCATCTTGCCGCTTCACGATCGCATTTTTGATGAGGATAATTTCCGACATTAGGGAGGAAATCAACCTTTCATGAAAAATGCCGGAAATTACATGAGAAGCCACGGGAATTCCTGCACATGACCCACGCACTAGTAAATCAAATAGAGAAGTCCAGAAGACAATAAAAGTCCAGAAGACAAGAGAAGTCCAGAAGACAATAGAAGTCCAGAAGACAAATGATTTGTAAGCATTAGCGAATCAGCTACCTAATCACTTTAGTGATTTGAAGAGCGTGACTAAGTCACATGTGCCTGCACGCACTGCACCGGAGAGGGTTGAAATACCAAAGAAAGCGTATAGATCCCCAATCTCGTCCAGAGGCCTCGAAAAAAAAAGAGGACGAGAACTCCGGCTCCTCGAATCCTAAGTAACTGGGGACGCCTGGTGAAAAAGGATAAGAAGGACTTATCACAGCCGATCACCGAAGTCCCCCAGAATGAGAAGGGGAGCCAGTTGAGACCTGGCACATGTATGACACCTCCAGTAGAGGGCATACCGGATCTGAATATCCCCGTCGGCATGGATGTGTGCGCACACATCGGAGCCGAAAAACTAAAGGGACTTGCCACCGCAATTGAAAGAAGCGATGCGCAAGGTGAAGCTCTAGAAGAAGCAACTCATGAAGAAATATCTATAAATTATGTGCACACGGGAGAGTCCCTGAACAGGACAATAGCCAATATCAATATCTACTTCGCAAAGAAAATTGTCACAATCATTGATCTTGATCCCGAGTCTGCATCGCTCGCTGAATGTAAGAAAAGATCAGATTCGGAAGATTGGAAGAAGGCAATAGCAACTGAATTGCTATCTCTGAACAAAAGAGATGTGTTTGGGCCCGTATGCCGCACACCTCCCCATGTGCACCCCGTAGGGCACAAGTGGGTATTTGTTCGAAAGAGAAATGAAAGAAACGAAGTGGTGAGATACAAAGCAAGGCTGGTAGCACAAGGTTTCACTCAACGTCCTGGAGTTGATTATGAAGAAATCTACTCCCCAGTCATGAGTGGAATTACCTTTAGATACTTGATCTCAATGGTAGTGAACTTGAATTTAGAAATGAAATTGATGGATGTTGTGACTGCATACCTTTATGGTAACTTGGATTCGGAGATTTATATGAAAGCCCCTGAATGAATTCCTCTCCCGAACCAAGACAGAGCAAATAGAAATCTGTACAGTGTGAAGCTTAGAAAGTCCCTGTATGGACTAAAGCAATCTGGTAGAATGTGGTATAATCGCTTAAGCGACTTTCTCTGCAAGAAAGGCTACACGAACAATGAGGACTGTCCTTGTGTATTTATACGGCGATCCTGAATGGATTCAGATAATCTCAGTGTATGTAGATGATCTGAATATCATCGGGACAGTGGATGATATAAAAGAAGCAAGCTCCTACTTGGAGTCAGAGTTTGAAATGAAAGACTTGAGCAAGACCAAGTTCTGTTTAGGTCTGCAGCTTGAGCATGTCCCTGGAGGAGTCTTAGTACATCAGTCGATCTACACCCAGAAGGTGCTAGAAAGATTCGGCTTTGAGAAAGCATTCCCATCAAAAGTACCTATGATCGGGAGATCTTTACAGCAAGAAAAAGATCCTTTCCGACCTAGGGAAGAGGGGGAGGAAGTCCTGGGACCGGAATTCCCATACTTGAGTGCAGTTGGAGCACTCATGTACTTAGCAAACTGCACTAGACCGGATATTACCTTTACCGTGAACCTATTAGCAAGGTATAGTGCAGAGCCCACCAAAAGGCATTGGCAGGGCATAAAGGATATCTTCCGATATCTCCAAGGAAGCAAGGACATTGGATTGTTTTACAGAAAGAATCAAGATCTGAACTTGATTGGCTATGCAGATGCTGGGTACCTGTCTGACCCGCATACCGCAAAGTCACAAACAGGCTATGTATTCCTGTGTGGTGGAACCGCAATTTCTGAAATCGTCTAAGCAAAGCCTTGTAGCTACCTCGACGAACCACTCGTAAATAATAGCGTAGATGAAGCAAAGACATGAATGCGCTTGGCTACGCCGAATGGTTCACCACATCCAGCAGTCATGTGAAATGAACATTGTGCAAAACCCCACAATTATCTATGAAGATAATGCCGCTTGCGTTGCACAAGTACAAACGGGCTATGTGAAGAGTCATCTCACAAAGCATATCAACCCCAAGTTCTTCTATGCTCATGAATTGCAAAAGATGGACGAGATTAAAGTCTCGGCATACTAATCTTGTGGAAAATCTAGCGATCTATTCACAAAGTCCTCCCGCATCTAGTTTTGAAAGGTGCGTGCGAGGGATCGGTATGATGAGACTTAGAGAAGTGCAGAATTCAGGGGGAGAATTCTCTCAAGTCCGTTAGTGAATCTTGATCCTGAAGATCAAGTACCCAAAGAATAAAAGTCCTGAAGGCTAAATAAAACTGGGTGAATTGTACTCTTTTTCCCTTGACGAGTTTTCCTAAAGTTTCTCGACTAAGGTTTTTAATGAGGCAATTCGTGCAATCGCAGCATAACATGCATCATGTACTCTTTCTCCAAAATTTTCCCACTGGGTTTTTATGGAGTTTTAATGAGACATGAGTATGTCGGATGAGTGCCCAAGGGGGAGTATTAGGAAATCAGGGATAAGGGTTTCCGTTTAAACGAGTCCCTATCCATATTGGGCACCTCACCCTCTCCTATAAATAGAGAGCTATATGGCTGATTTTGTAACCCATTGAATTGAAGCAATAAAGAAAGACCAGGAGTTCTCTCTACCTCTCTGTGTGTTCAATCTATTATTCTGTCTTCTGTGGTTGATTCGTTCTTGTTCTTAGCAGAGAAATCTCTTGGACTGGTCGCCAGCGAGGGGTTTCTCAACAAGATTTACACGTTGCCATTTGTGACGATCGACCTCACTTGGAGACCGTCGAGTTTCTCTGCATCCGCATAAAAATTTTAGTTACGGAGTGAAGATGAATGTACGTCAAGCATGCACAAACTTTAATCATAAAGGTCATTTTTTGATTATAAGAGAGTATGACTTAGTAACCGAACTTCATATTATTAAGGCCGTCCAAGTCTAAAGTTTATAATACAAAATAAAAGATCTCTTTAAACTACAGTCACGCTTGACCATAGTTGACAAATAGAACCGGTAGTCATCACCTTCTAGGGAGTCATTGAAGTCTCTCTTAAAAGTTTCCTCGGCATTCTCTCAAGTACCTTCTGATGATTATTAAATAAGTATGAGTACAACTATACTCAGCAAGTCACATTTGAATATCTATTTAACTACTTCCCAGGATCTCAATAAAACTAGGTAATGAGATTATATTATTATGGGTATAAAGGTATGCTTGTTTGTAAATGTTATTGGACTTGAAATACAAAACTCTATTTATTAAGAGAAAGGAGATTTAATAATTGTACTCATCATTTTGAAACCATTCAAAACTTACTTAGGTTTCGTTGTTGGAATTACCCATTAAATATAACTCCATTGATCGAAAGTATGGCGTATCTGAATACTATATATTATACTCTGTAGAGTTGTCCAACTTTACCCACAAGATATCTCAAATTCACAATATCATGCAATAGACAAACAAGATAAAAACGTGCGACTGAGCTAAGGTAATAAGATTGTTTTACTGCTATTTTCTTTCTAGTCTCTACTCGGTATGTATGGGCCATTCAACAACGATCGGGTATCTACTAGTCAGTGTGGAATCCACACCCTGACATTGGATGAGTCTACCGATATGAAGAATGATAAAGAGGCATAAAAAGCCCAACTTCCATCTCACCTTTATTGCGCCGGCCATCCAGAAGATCCTGGGATAGTGGTTCCTCTTGTGGATATTTGATCGGATTCGACACTGTACTAGACTAGGACAAGTCAAGCTTGTGTTGAGCGAGATTTGTGTCCTTTACTTGGCATAAGAGTCTAGTTTTTACTTGTCACAGATGAGGTATGTTATCATTCACATACCACATACATCATAGCATGATACCACTAAAACTATACTAAAGCCTCAATCCTTGGGTGAGGACACAGGCTCCAACCATCTAGTGGCTGTCCACCAAATAGTCTCAATCTTTATCTCGATTTCAAAGTCTATCGGCCTTGAGCCAAATAGTCCTTATTAGTATATGTAAATCACTTTTGTTGTCCAACCTAATTATTAACTATCTATATGGTAATAAAATACTATTATAGGTTAAATTAAGATTGTCGATGTGAATATGGCATATAAGAATATGACTGGACTTTTTGGTGGTATGATATTGCTATTCATCATATCATTCCAAGCTATTTGTTAGGAGAGAGGCCCTCACCATAGCCTAGTCGGCTCACCATACATAAGCCTAGGTGTATATGTGACCAAAAGGTAGGCACACGTAAAGCATGCCAAAGAAAAGATATGTTTCCCCCACTAGTAAAGACCCCAAAGAGGGACAATTGTGTAAATATCTTTATCTATGGCTATAAATATAGTGCTCCACAAGAGCACGACCAGGGACCGATGCCAAGATGCGAGGGCACCAGTGGTGGCACATGTGCTATAGCCTCTAGAGGTCCCGCTCGCGTGAGCCCCTTCAAACGTGTAGGTGATCAATGCCTTCATGTGGAGGGGAGTCGTCCCTCAAGTTCCCTTCTAAACGGTAGCGGAGGGCCTACATGCGCTGGGTGCACCATGTTGCCGCCTTCCCAGTGCAGGTACCCCTGGTGCAGGCTAGTATCGACATCACCTTCATGTCGAAGGATGCCTCCGGGGTAGACTTCCCCCCACCAAGACACACTGGTCATCGCGGCCAGCATCGCGCGGTGTGAAGTACGAAGAGTCCTAGTGGATGGAGGAAGCTCTGTGAACCTCTTGTTCACTAGCACGAGCATCCCGTGAAGTAGGCTTAAGCCACCCGAGGTCTCATTGCAAGGTTTAGGCGGAAATCCAGTCAAGGCGCTGGAACAATTAGCGCTCCAGGTCACCTTTGGGCAAGGCGAGCAAGCTAGGATAGAGTTGGTCAATTTTGATGTGGTAGATCTCCCATACCCATACAATGCAAGACTAGGGAGGGCTACCCTAAACATGTTCAGGGTGTCCCTGCACCGCAATTACCTCTGCATGAAGCTTCCTGGCCCAAAGGGGGTCATTACGGTGCTTGATGATTAGGACCTCACATGGTAGATCGAAGTAGGCGAGAGAAACCCCCGCCACAAGGTACATGCGTTGGGTGTGAGCCCCCATCAACCCTCTCGAAAGCCCCATCCTCCCCTTCTGCCGCAGGATGGACCCTGAAGCCGAAGCCTGATGGGTAGGTCAAGAAGATACTAATCGGTAATGACCCGTTGAAGCAAGTTTCCATAGGGTGCAACCTGACCTCAGAAGCAGAGTGAACCCTATCAGAGTTCCTCTGCAGAAATACATATGTATTCTTATGGTCCCTTGCCGACATCACCGGGGTGGACCAGTCCATTATCGAGCATACATTGGCAGTGCGACCTGATACAAAGCCTTAAAACAACAACAGAGAATGTCTATTAATAGGCGGGAGGCTGATAAGATGGAGGTCGCCAAAATACTCACCTCCAGCATCAGCCACGAGGTCGTCCATCTGGACTGGCTTGCTAACCTGGTGCTAGTTAGGAAGGCTAGTGGAAAGCGACGCATATGCGTCAACTTTACTACCCTCAATAGGACATGCCCCAAGTACAACTACCCGTTGTCTTGCATCGACCAGTTGGTGGACGCCACAGCCGGATGTGAGATGATGAAGTTTCTCAATGTATACTCCGGGTATCACCAAAACCAAATTGCCAAGGAAGATGAAGACAAGACTAGCTTCATCATCCCTAGAGGGACATTCTACTTCATCAGAATGCCCTTTGGATTGAAGAATGCCGAGGCCACCTTCTCCAGGCTCATCACTCAGGTATTGGTCTTGAAGCTAGGCCGAAACATTAAAGTCTATGTCAATGACCTGGTAGTGAAAAGTGGGCATGCAACCTCGCACATTGAAGATCTTCAGCAGACCTTCAACAACCTACACAAGGCAGACATCAAGCTCAACCCCAACAAGTGCACCTTTGGGATCCAAGCAGGCAAGTTGCTGGGTTTCCTAGTATCCAAGAGAGGTATTGAAGCTAACCCAGACAAGATCAATGCTAGAAGGGCCATGGTGGCATCCAAGACCATCACAAAGGTCAAGAGGCTAGAAGGCCACCTCGTTGCCTTAGCTGTTTCTTATCACAGGCCACAATGAGCTCTCTCATTTTTTAAAATAACATAGGGCTTGGGTGACTTCAAATGGATCGATGAATGTGCACCAGCTTTCAAAGACTTAAAGGTGTACCTCGGAAACCTCCCAGTGCTAGTATGCCCAATGCAAGAGGCTTTGCTCCTGTTGTATCTGGCAATAACACCTAGGGCGTGAGCGTGGTGCCGGTGCTAGAGAAGGGGACCACACAATGTCCGGTGTACTATGTGTCAGAATTACTCCAAGGCACAAAAACACGCTACACTGAGCTAGAGAAGCTAGCTTGTGGCTTGTTGATGGCTTCACAAAAGTTGAGACACTACTTCGTGGTGCACTAAATCACTATGCCCTCCTCTTTCCACCTCAGGGAAATGTTGTAGAACCAGGAGTCCACTGGTCGCATCGGCAAGTTGGCCGCTGAGTTGGTGCCCTTCTCCATCACCTATGTGGCCCGTACAGTGATCAAGTCACCTATGTGGCCCGTACAGTGATCAAGTCGCAAGTCCTAGTAGAATTCATTGCTAAGTGGATGCCCACACACTAGCCAAACCGCCAACCACCCTAGAGTCAATTTGGCAATTGCACTCTGATGGCGCTTGGGGCACCATGGGAGCCGAAATCAGTGTCGTCATCACAATCCAAAAAGGGTGAAGGCTTGCCTACGCAGCATGGCTCGAGTTCCTGACTACAAATAATGTGGTAGAGTACGAAGCCCTACTTCTTGGCCTTCATAGAAATGAGTATAAACAAGTTTAACGGGTTTTGGATGAATAGTACTGGGTCAAGTTTGGTCAATAGTAATGGGTTTGGGTTGGGCTACTGGGCTGCACAGTGTTGGACCGTTGGTGAATAGTATTATGATTGGGCTCTAAATAGCGTTGGACTAGACTGTGAACAAGATTGGGCTACCTAGTGTTGGGCTAGTGGTTGGCCCAGTTTGGCTGACTGGGCCAAGTGATGGCTTGGGCCGGCTTTGCTAGCCCCCCTGATGGCCCACGGAGCATGTAGCCTAGATCACTTCAAAGCGAGCTAGAGCTCGCTTCCATGGTGGCAGAGACAAAGTCTAATGGTGGCACCGAATTCAGTGACAGTGATAGCGGACAGCGATGAGCAGCGGTGCAGCAAGCATTTGTGAAGGGAGGAGAATCTATTTTGGGCATTGGCACATATGGAGGTGGTGTGGGGGTGGCTGGCGGTGGTGGAGCTTGGTCGAAACATGGGAACAACATGGTTGCACTATAGTGGCGATGCGGCAAAATTGGCAATGGCTTAAGCATCTAGGGAGTGATGGGAGTGTTGTGGTTGTGTTTGCTTGTATTAGGATGATCTGAGGAGGGTTAGCGATGGTGACTGTGGGCGATGGAGCAATGGCGCACGGTGATTGTGAGCTAGAGATGGAAAAGCTAGGCAAGATGCTAGGGGTTAGCTTCGTGGTGATGGGGTGAAGCTATGGATGCGAGCAATTAGACTTGAATGAAGGCAGTGGTAATAGGGACGACGCTGAGGTGGGCTTGGTGTGTGTTAAGGGCATTGTGGACGGCTGCACAATTTTTGCTCTGCAGCGGCGGAGCTGGTGAGCGCGTTGGCGATAGGAGAGGTGTTGCCTCTCATTGACATGGGCGCAGGAGATGACGTGAGTGAGAAGGGCCGCTGCATTGCGTGTCAAGTAGTTGGCGATATGGATTGGTGGCACTATAGTGTTTAATGCCAGCCTTGGCACAAGTGAAGATGACAGACAAGCGAGGCAGCAAGCATGGGCATGAACGGTGGCACAACACAGGGTAGGACAACGTCAGGGGAAAACAGTTTCTAGAGTGCTCTTTTGAAGCTAGGGAAAGCACACTTCCATTTAGAGATAGCGGTTTTAGGATGGTTCTTTCTGAATTTGGTAAAAACTCCTGAATTCAAGTAAAATTAAAATAAATTCAAAATTTTGAAAATTTGGGTTGTTTCTCCACTTTCATCATGGGCTGCACGTATATACCTGCTTCGCTATGGCCAGCAATAAATCGAGGTCAAACGATCGAAAGGAAAAACTCGATGGTAATAACGCAACAAAATATGGCATGTGAGGGGTCGATGCATGTCGCAATCAGTGCTACCTCCCATGGCACAAAGGGGGTGATCGGAATAGCGATGGCTTTTGGTTTTGGGTGAAAAACATCAGAGTGGGTGAAAAACACTATAGCTGAGTTAGTGGATAGTGTAGTGAATAGTGAAAAAAAAGCTGAAGCTAGAAGCTGAAGCCGAAAAAAACCGAAACGATCACCCCCTTTAGGAAAAAAAGCCAGTTTGGCTAGTCTCGCGACGAGTTCTTGGGACAACACTAGCTACTAGCTACTAGCTAGATAGATAGCTAGGCCATTTTCAAATATTATGAGGTGTTCGTGGCCTGCATTTTTGACTCGATTCTTTGCTTGGCTTCTCACGTCTCTCTGTCTCGCCCGCGCGCGCGCGACGTCGCCAACACGGCAGGGCTAGAGAAGAAGCCATCGCGCGAGTTCGGCCGGCCGGTCCAAGTCGACATTTCTGACTCATCCATCTGCTTATGAGTTAATAATCCTATCCGTTTGGCCACCTTTGTAGCATTTCCTGCAAATCTTTGTGCGCTGTGCCCTGCACTCCGACAGATCGTACATGCCAAACCACTGGGTCGTTCGATAAATTAGGAGTTGTGCAGGCCTAAAGGAAGCATTTGGCTGCCATGGCCAATCTTATACTACGAGGTGACGTGAGTAGCTTAAAACTGTAAGAAACTGCATATTTCAAACCCAATAATTTTTCAATCCTTGGTAGGACATGCATTCCTAAGGAGTCTGACAATGTATTTTGTTGCTATTTATTGTTTATATCAGGATCTACAAAAGAAATAAGTGGCATTAAGCTAGCAAAATATATTATGAACCAAGTGTCAATCAAGTCACCAAATTAAGCCTGCACCAATTGTTGTGGATGCAACCACCGGGGACCATTGACAATTTGACATGAATCTGCAGGCGCGGGATTTCGTCTGTGCTGACTCTCTACTGTCTGCTTAGAGCATCTATAGTGTATGAAAAAAGAGGTCTTAAGCCACCTTAAAGTCAACTTTATACATTACAGGGTTGGTCTTAAAAAGTCTATAAGCAAAAAAGGGTTAAGACCAACCCTCAAGCTAAAGACCTGGCCATAAGCATTAAAACATAATTTTTTATTGAATCCTGTGTTCTCTCTCCCCCACCATAAGGTAAAAGTCAGTTTTTTTATTAAGATGTGGGCCCCATCTTAATACCCACAAAGACCTTATACATTACAGCAGATTGTAACAAGCCATGTCACCATACCTTAAGACTAACCTGGGTCTTATACATTAGAGATGCCCTTACCTGAACAACCATTTCGGATTTCTGAGTGGTTGAAAGGAGGCTATAAGCAATTGACTTCTTCAGATGCCATCGTCAGATAACAAGAATAGACAGTTTCATAACGAAATAGTAGTCAAATGCAAATAAAATACTCAGAGTTCAAACAAGTTGTTCTGTACTGTCGGTGAAGAAATGCTGTTTCCCAGTATCATCTGAAAGCACCCAAATCATTAGAAAGAAACAGAAAGGCAAAGCGTACTGAGCACCTAAAGAAAGGAAATGATATCGGCAGTTGCGAAATTTAGTTTTATTAGCCAATTCATATATTTTGTTTGGTAGTGACTAGACAATGGTATACCATTGCAACGGTCTATAACATCCTAAAATTTCAAATTCTAATTGAATTCATATTTAAATCATCATTTTTTCATTTTTGTGAATTTCTAAATTTTTATTATTTATTAAAAGTTTTCCTAGCTTTCAGCAGATAAAAATGATTTTAGAGAATAAATGAACTTGATAAAAACCTGGAAATATTTTACTTAAGTTTGTTAAACTGCGGACACTATATATTAATTCCGAATTTTGTAGTTTGTTAATTTTCCAAGCCTAAACTTGATTTCTAGAATTAAATCTATTCGAAAAACTTTTAAAATTCAAAAATATCGTAGGGCATAACAGTAGCTTTGGGCCAATCTATTTCCTATTTTGGCTCGTTTTCGGCCCACGAGCCGTCCCCATCCTGAGCCGCCTATTCCTCTCCCTTTTTCTGCTCCCCTCGCACGAACGCGTATTTTTGCCGATACTCCATCTCTCTCTCTCTCTCTCTTCCTAACCACTGCTGTTGATGTTGGAAATATGCCCTGCAGTCACCATGCCATGCAGGAGACGCGCACGACCGGGAGAAGTAGACGTCCGAGGAGCGTGTCCGGCCAGAAGTCGTGTGCGGCGGAGGAGCACGTGTGGCCAGCAAAATGCGTGTGATCTTGCGGATGAAGGCAGCGGAGATGGACGATCAGTGCGGACGCGAAGATCGGTTTATGTGGATCGGTTTGTAGTCTGATACCATGAAACAAGATCAAACGAGAGAGAGAGAGAGAGATTGGGAAATTCCACACACGGCACGAAGGCCAGGGGCGCCAGTTTATATAGCCACGGCAAGAGGGCTGGGTGTGTACGACAGGCCGACGGAAACGGCGGCAAAACCCTAATACAACATCTGTCAGGATGAGTTATACAGGGAAACGAACTGTACGCTATACATGGAGAGTGTTTCGCTAATCGTTAGAGCTGCTATTTGTTTGGTTGTCTCTTGCTTTGGCTCTCCTCATTGTAGTTTTCACGGTGTACCAGGGACGAAGCCAGGGGGCTTAGTAAGATTTGAACCTCACCCCCCCCCCTCGACGGCGACTGGCAACCAGGAAGACGACCGGCGACGTAGACCCCCAATCCCCCATGACTGCCAGACTAGAGAGCCAGGTGCAATGGAAAGAAAAGCATAAGAAAAGCCTGGTAAGTGATTAGCCCACTGGCTTTAAGAGGCTCAACAAATTCACCTCATCGGTCCACCAAGACACCAACTCATAAACCTAGCAAATAGGCAGATGATACAAGTGTTGACACAATGCAAGTACACAGCAGAAGGGGGGTTGGGGCGACCAGGCGAGGGCGCGTGCAGAGTAGAAGGGTGGCCCGGGGGGTAGGGGCCGGACCTGGCGGTGACGCCGACGAGGGAGGCCGAGCCAGGGCAGGGGAGCCAGATCTGGCAACAACGCCGGCGAGGGGGCCAAGCCGAGGCAAGGAGAGCCGGATCTGGCGGCGACGCCAATGAGGGGGGCCAAGCCGAGACAGGGAGGGCCAGATCTAGCGGCGACGTCGGCGAGGGGGGACGAGTCGAGGCAAGACCACAGGGAGAGCTGGACCGAGGTCCGGGGCGAAGGGGCACTGGGCGTCTGGGCCGGCGGCGCGTTCGTGAGTAGAGAGAAATAAGGTGGAGCGGAGCGGCCGAGCAGGGGCTGAGGCATGACTGCGTGAGGCCTGACTGCCTGAGAGAAATAGGGGGACTGGGGAGCGGCCAAACGGTCACTGAGGGAGTGAGGGAAATAGGGGGGAAGGGCCGAGCGGGCACTAAGGCCTGAGAGAAATAGGGGAAGCGGTTGAGCATTGAGGTCACAATAAGTAATTTTTTCATAGTACCTTTCTTATCAATTTAGTATTCTATAGTTTAGAGTTTAGACTTTTAGATTTAATGTATATAGATAGTTTAGTCCTTATAATTAATTCATATATTTATAGCTTTGTACTGATAGAAATTATTAATTTATTTATAGATTTTGCTATAATGGAGAAACGAACTTTGTGTAATTATTTTGCAAGCAATTCAAGTAGTTCTCGTCCAACCGATGAGAGCATAATTCAACTAAAGAAGCTTAGACTAGAATTTAGAACCTGTTCTTTTTAGCTGCGGCTTTTGGCTGAAATTTTTGAATTTTAGCTGTTTGCGATAGAGATTACGGAGAGAGAGATATTCGCTTGCGATTTTGGATGGTATAGATGTTGGGCTTTTAACGTGTACTATAATTAACTTGTAGACTCCGTCTTAAAAAATATTCCGTTTGAAAGTTAGGTATTGTAGCAAAAGTCAAAAGCCGTTTTGAGAAGCTGAAAAGAACAAGCCCTTAATCTAAATGAAATTATTGCTGATCTGAAACTTTGCATACCAATTGAAGATTATGCTAACGAAATTAGAGATCAAGTGAAAAGAGCATATTTATTGAATGACCCTACTCAAGTAATTGGATATTCATTTCCACGTACATTGGATGGCAAACAGTTGAGCTGCTTTCAAGAATCATGGTATAATAAATTCGATTGGTTGGAATATAGTGTGGAAAATGATGCCGCCTTTTGTTTTTATTGTTTTCTTTTTAAGAAACCGGCACAACCCAATACATTTGGAAGTGATGTATTTACAAAGATTGGGTTCTCTCGTTGGAAGATTACTTTATTTGTCATTCATAATTTTCTATTATATCACTAATTTTGATGTATTTCATATACATGTGACTTATCGCTACTCCGCACTCATGGCAGAATAATTATATATTTTTAGGCATACGCTTTCTATTATCGAGGTATCTACTTTGTGTTTCTCTGTTTTTCATTGTTTGTTTCTATCCATTTTGTGTAATTTCTATGTGCATTTAAAATTCTATAAGAGTAAAAGATTAAATTTGTGTCAACTTAGTTTAGACGTATAAATAGTCCAGTTCATCTTTAATTTTATTCCTAACTTCGCCACTGTTGGGTACAGAACTATAGATCAACCACAGTGTTACAGTACAGTGGAGTGTTTTCTGAACATTTGCTGATGAGCTCTTCAGGTTCTGAATGTGTTTGTTGGTATAAGTTCAAACGTCTGAGCTGAACTATCTGCAAAATATTTGGTTTTGTACCTCTTGAATGGAGTACGAAGCAAAAAGGAACTGACAAGCACTATACAGAAGTCCACACAGAACGAAGGTTCATACAAATGGGAAGTGTACGTGGGCACAAATTAACAGGCAAAACGACCGATCCAATCCTTCCTCCAATCCAATGCAGTGAAGAATGAAACTCTGAAAATTTGTTCAAGCATCAGCTCCCAACACATGCAGCCAAACTTTCCTTATCCTTCTATCAACCATCTATTCTGAACCTCACAACAGCAAAAAAAAAAAAAGTGCAAAGGCATAGGCATCAGTCATCTCAGAGGCCCAAGGAAAACGAAGCGGATAATCTCTCTCTCTCTCTCTACCATACGACCCACACCCTTCCCCACCAACGCAGCCTCACTCACTGCACCACTCCGTTTCCTGGCCATGGCCACCCTCGCCAAGCACCTCATCCTGTGCTCCAGCACCACCACCTCCTCCTCGGCCTCCTCGTCCCCCTCTTACCGCCGCCTCCCGCCGACACCGCCCGACGCGACAGACAGGCACGCGCCGCAGTCCTCCACGCGCCGGTTCGTGGTGACGGCGTCCACGGCACTGGCCGCCACGGCCGCGCTGTCCGCTCGGCGACCCGCGGCGCCGCCCCCAGCAATGGCCGCGGAGGCGGCCGCGGTGCCGACGCCGACTACCCCTGGGACCGTGCCGAGGTGGGGCACGAGGTCGTACGTCAGGGAGAGGTTCTTCGAGCCCGGGTTGACAGCGGAGGAGGCCGCTGCGCGCATCCTGCAGACGGCGGAGGGCATGCGGACGCTGCGGCCGATGCTGGAGACCATGTCGTGGAAGTACGTGCTGTTCTACGTGCGGCTCAAGTCCAAGTACCTAGACCTCGACCTCACCACCGCCATGGCCGGCGTCCCCGAGGCGCGGCGCGCCGATTACGTCCGCGTCGCCAACGAGCTCGTCGACAGCATGACTGAGGTATACGGTATACCACACCATTTCCAAGCTATACCAATTGAAGTTACTGTCTTGGTTAATCACGGCCAATTTGCATGCCGTTGCAAATAGCGCATGCTAACTCGACCGTGCTGTGCAGTTGGACCGGTTTGTGCGGACTCCGAAGGTGTGCGAGCCGTACCTCTACTACGAGAAGACTCTCAAGTCGCTGGATGACGTGGCAGGGTTCCTCGCTTGATTGTGTACATTGTATGGGTAGGTTAGGAATGTACTGCTATCGTTTTTTGCTAACAAGTTTTCAGTCTTTGTCAGAGAAAACTTCAGTGCTATACATATCAATTGCTTAGGGGTGCTCGTTTTAGCGATGATTTTTGACTTTTGATTAAAATTTCACTGTAATTGATTTTTTTACTGTAGCTGATTTGATTTTTTGAGCATAATTAAATTTAAAAAAATGTAAAAATAGAAAAAATATGTTAACCTATTAGGGATAATACAAATAAACACAAGAAAAAAAATACAAAAAAGGCTAAAATATCTAAAAAAATTTCAGAAAAAGATAAAATAGTGAAAAAAAGAAGTTAAAAGCTAAAATCGAAAAAAAGTCGAAACGAGCAGGATTGCATCAACAAATATGTGTATATTTGATGCAGCTTTTTTTCGGCAATAAACAGATGATCTTGATGCTCTGTGAGTACTTTTCAGCTGAGCACCTGACAGAAATGAACACTTTTCGACACACAACTGCATAGGAATTGGCGAGTCGTATAATTCACAGACAAATCTCCGTACACACATCACAATTTACCTAACGATGCAAGGATGCATAGGTAAAACCGTAAAACGCATATAAACCTTGGAAGGAAGACTAAGCAGACATACTGTGGGAGCACGAGCACATCGATGCGCATCCTCGCCGCCATCGGCCGTCCATCAGCCGCGCCTCGCGAGCGCGAGCGCCGAGAGGAAGACGAGGACAAGGAGCAGGACGACTGCGGCGAAGGAGCCGATGAGCGACCCCGAGATGCGCTCGCAGAAGGAGCTGAACTGCTGGCAGATTGCGAACCAGTTGGCCGGCGCGTTGCCCCTGTGTGCCAGGTACACAATCGCCGCCGCCGCCGCCGCGCCGCCCATCAGCAGCGCGAGCATCACCTTGCATTGGCAACACATGCATCATGCACGAATCGAATCAAATACCGTTTGCACGCAGAATCAATTGATACGTCGGTCCTGAGCTACAGATGAAAACCTTACCGCGTCAAAGAAGACCAGGATCGCAAGGCTATACCTCGCCCTCGGCCTGAAGGCGTGCACGACGGACACCGGCAACGACAGGACTAGGTACGCGCACACCACCGAGTTTGCCACCACGAAGAACCTGTGCACAGTGGCGCGCACGTTTTGATCTACTGTTCTCTGCACACGGTGAACTTACAGAGCGATTGATAGCTAGTTACTACAAAGGCTTACGTGAGCGATGGGAGGTCGCTGTACTCTGCCCTGAACTGGACGAACTGCGTGAAGAACGGGAGGGCCTCGTTCGTCGTGCCCATGGCGATTGCGCTGCCGGCAGTGCCACCGATCGCGATGAACCGGAGGACGATGTCGACGACCGACAGGACGCGGTTGATCCGGGATCCCGCCGGCGCGGGGAGGGGAGCCTTGGAGGTTTCACCAAGCTCGAATTCGACCGCTGCTCCTTCCATCATGGTGATATCCCTAACTAGGAAGCTAGAAGAGGACGAAGCCTGCTAAAAGCTTGCCAGTGGTCGCAGATTGCACCTGCCCCCGCCTTTAGTTGCTCAAACACGACTTGGTGAATGTAATATTTTTGCTGAAGCCAACGAAACATTCTCTAGATTGAACCTTACAGGCCTCATCACGTCTTGCGATGATGCGAGGCAAGCGATAGTGGGTTCGTTGCATGATGAGAGCAGCAGAGCAGACTCGTGGCAATAGTGAGACTGTACTCAAAAGAGGATTCCCGAAGTCGGGACCCAAACGAACACGAAAGACGAAACGGACCAACTTGCGCTTCGTGCGGCCTTGAAAGGAGGCACACTACCCAAGTTGGGCTGGAGAAATAACTCAAGGCTTGAGACACCCTACCCAACCCGAGCAGAGGCCCAATCAATCGGTGGTAGCCGAGAAAATTTTAGGGTGGGTGAAGGCCGGTGGCCAGCGAGTCTCGTGGGCTTTGGTGGCCTGAACGGCGAGGCTTCGACGGAGTTGCGCGACAAAAAAGGGTGATTCGGTGCAGGTCCAAAAACATACCGTGCTGCATCACAATTTCAGTACACTAGCACGCTTGCACGACTCTTGCGATTTATTGCGTCGCCACCGTGTACGCCCCATACATCACCATCTGCCATTCATGTCATCTTTGCTAATGTCAGTCTCGATCAACGATCAACTGACCTATTCTTACCAGAGAGCAGTACATCGTTAACCAGCGCATCGAGATTAGCCAACGACCGTCCCCTTGACCGAACAGCAGCCTCCTTCCACTCCGCCGCCCTCCTCCTCATCTCCTTCCCCTTCTCCCCTCCCATCGCCTCCCTTATCCTCCCCTCCACCACCTCTCGCCGCACGTTGTCGCCGACCTCCATGGCCACGCCCCACTCAACGCACTTGTACCGGCAGTTGGTCTGCTGCTCGGCGAAGAACGGCCAGCACAGCATCGGCACCCCGCCGCACAGGCTCTCCAGCGTCGAGTTCCACCCGCTGTGCGTCAGGAACACGCCGACCGCCTCGTGCCGCAGCACGGCCTCCTGCTCGCACCAGCTCGCCAGGAGGCCCCTGTCCTTCGTCGCCTCCAGGAACTCGGGAGGCAGCACGGCGGTCTCGCTCTTTACGATGTCCGGTCTAACGACCCATAGGAAGTCGTAGCCGCTGTTGGCCAGCCCCCACGCGAACTCCACCAGTTCCTGGTTGCTCATGACGGTCACGCTCCCGTAGTTCACGTACACCACGGACCGGGGCTTCTTGCCGTCGAGCCACTCGAGGCAGGCGTGGTCTTCTTTCCAAAGGCTGGAGCTCACCGTGTCGAGGGGGCCCCTGGGGACGATTTGCTCGGTGAGGAACACGAGCGGGCCTATGGTGTAGATGGCCGGTATGATGGCGCGCATGGCGTCGAGCGCCGGCTGCTCGAGCTCGTCGAAGGTGTTGATGACGACGGCGTCCGCGGCCTCGGCGCGCTCCACCTCGTGTAATTGGAAGGTCAGCAGGGTGTCGTTGGGGTCCGTCGTGCGAAGGAAGCTCGGGAAGTCTTTGAGCCGCATGTGCTTGCTCAGCCCGGGCGCCCAGTCCACCGGCATGTCCATGAACCCGTTCGTCAACTGCTCTTCGTCTGTTCTCCACGCAAAGCTTGTTACGGGATTGAGATTTGACACCATATTGCAGGTCAAAATTCTAGGACAGAGCATACCTTTGAAGGGGATAAGGCCCGTGTCCATGAGGAGGCGGAAGTTGCGGTAGCCCATGTAGCCGCAGGCGCTGGCCGTCCAAAACAGCGCGCCCGGCACGCCGAGCTCCTTCGCGGCGTCCACGCTGAAGCTCATGAGGTTGTCCGCCACGACGCACGTGACCGGCGGCACACCAGCCGAGCGGTTGAGGTCGGCGAGCAGGTTCTTGAAGTGGGGGAGGCAGGTGACCATGGTGGAATAGGAGAGGGACGGCGGGTCCTGCGTGGCGTCGGCGTCGGACGGGGGCAGGCCGTCGGGGATGGTGGCGAAGCGGAAGCCCGGGAGGCCCGCGACGGCGTCGGCGCCTCGAGAGCGGATGAGGCGGCGGTGGTTGTACTCGGTGCTGACGAAGGTGACGTCAAAGCCCTTGCTGTAGAGGACCTTTGCCAGCTGCATCATCGGCGTGATGTGCCCCTGCGCCGGGAACGGCAGGCACACCGCGTGCGGCTTCTCGCCGGCCGGAGTAGCAGCGCTCATCTCTGCTCTGCTTCTGTTTGGGAATAGTGGGTATCGAAATCGAATTGTTGTGAACGTGTCTGGTTCTAAATGCTTTCTAGTTTGATTCTGCTTCTGTGATGTACCATTTCCGTAAATAAAAAACTAAGAGAAGCCCACCCTTTTGACTTCGAAATTTCCACGCCGCTTCCTAGATTCTCGGCTATTTGCACGTATCCAACCACGCAACGCATATAACAAATAGAAAATTCGGCCAATCTGCCCCATGCGGCGCCCACCCGGCATTATTTCTTTATTTCTGATCTTGACCCCCTTGCACTCGCAGACCAGGTGACTCGGTGCGGTCGGTGACCGCGTGATGCGGCCGTGTGTGGATCGAGAAGGCCGACTACATTGAGATAAATAAGCAGTTTTTTTAAAAAAATTAATTAATATCAATTTTTATTTGACAAATTCAAAGCAAATGCTAGAAACAGACACTCTCACTTGGAATTTTATGGTTGACATGAAAAGAGAAGGATTTTAGAGCATATAAGGAATATTAAAACTTTCGAGGCATAAGAATCATAACAAGCAGAGTGGTATATACTAGGTCAAATCCAGAAGTAAATAAACTTGAAACTATAAACAATCTAGTTTATTTAAGAGATAATTGAAACTGCTATCTACACTGTTGACAAATCATTGCAACCCTCAAAGAGTAATTGATTTATCTCCAGTAATATATTAGTCACCAGCACGTGACCACATACATGTGAATTACACGATAGCATAAAGTTGCGCGCATATGCCAGAATGGTACACATGGGAATATATCATACACATAGGATATTACACATATATTTTGGCAAATGCAGTCTGCAATTGTAATGCCACTGGAAGCTATAGCCATTTGCTTGGAGCAAATATAACTCTCAAAATACTAGATGACCTAAATGATACCGAATGATCTAAATCTGTTATACTTATTTGATATCATAAATTATAACATGCATATAAATTACCTCCTAATTAATCATATATATTCCCAATGAATAATTGTTCCATCTGGAAGGTTAAACTAGAAGTATATTCTAGAAGAATATACATTCCATTCAGATTAATCGATGGTCGTATTTTATGTAACAGTGTTATATTTATGCACTTGTGAGCATTCTAAAGATATATTTTATGCTGTCAAAATATAATACTCTTGACCAGGTCAAAACATGTTGCATTAACACAAAACTTAAAGTTTGTGTGATCCAAATTTTAAATCAGAAGTATAAGTAATTGGATCATAATATTAGCCAATATATAAGAAGATAGAATAGTTATGTTGTCACATATTAATAACCCACCAGATGTTTGGGATAATATACTAGTAGTAGAGATGTGCAGTTTTTCTCCCACTATATTAATAAATATCTAGCTCACTGCATTAACAGAAGAATCCTTAATCAAGGATTAGTGTGTATTAGAAGAACCAATCCTTTCCCATATGATATCATCACCATAGTACATATCATTTTGGAGCATCACCAGTAATTGGGATAAGATTGGATCTGAAATTCCATCTATCATGTATTCATACTAAGGGGATTTTTGAAGTATACAATTAAGCAAGATCAAATCCTGGCATCAGGGGGAGAGAAATGCCCAAAAAATCATTGAATGCAATGATATTTTCTTGAACAAAGATTTTTAATATATGGTTCACGCACTAAAACTAAATTTAAGTTTAGCTGATATTCTTGTACGTCAGAAGAGGGAGACTGTCAGATTTCTTTTTACATTATGTAGAGGAGTTATAAAGTATTTACTTGAAGTAAATGCGTCTCTATGTTTGGAATACCCTAGGTTGAATAGTATTTCTATCTTTGCGAAGTTGACTTATTGGTCAATGATCTAAAATCTACAGGGACGCTTGTGGATCCAATGTCTTATAACACTAGTTAAAATAATCATTAAACACTCCTTAGAAACTCCAGAAGAAAACTCACCGTGAAGGTGAAATACCTCATGAAGAGTATCATCATGAAGATGAAAACCCTAGTAATAAGACGCGCACATATTACAATTCTGAGGAACACAGAACTACTAATAATCTTTCGTTTGTGAAATGATAAAGATTTAGTTAACACTAAAAGATATTCGATTATGAGGATATTTGGAGAAAAATTATCGGCAACCAGTTTGCCTCTAAAATTGTTAAAGTTTCTCATATGAGAACATAAATCCAAAACCAAAGTTCATAGCCGAACACTTGAAGTGTTCATATCAGGTAAAAATGAAAGGAAATAATTGAGGTTGAGCTATAATCATAGATGAAAGTCTTAGAACCTGTTAGTTCAGACTTGATAGGTCATTATGAAAAATGAGGTGGTGAAAACGATGGTTCAAAGATCAGATCGATATTCTCCTGTTATGAATGAAATAATATTTTGTTATATAATAACTTTGACAGATGATATGAATAAGATATGTAGTTATCGAATTCGAAAAATCCTTGATAGGATCCCTGGAGGAACCTAAAGCTCGATTCTTGAAGGATCCAGTGTTTCAACAAGAAAGTAAATTACAACATGTATATAAAACTCATACCTAATAAACGCTTACTCGAAAAAAGAGTGTCTCTAGAAGAGAAAATATCTCCTAGAAGAGAGAACATTTCCCTAAAGAGAAATTAAATCAGCAGTTGATCAAAAATATATCAACGATTATGTGATCCCTAGAAATGGGTAAGAACCCATCCAAGATCCGAGGAAATGGAATAAGGAAACTAAAGACCAACAGTGCGTCATATAAGCACATATGACGTGCATCTCATACCAGAAGCTGATGGAATGGCAATATCCTCTATTACCATGAAGATATCATATACATTGGTGTTAATGATAAATTTATTAATCTTCTAAGTACCAAAGTTAAGACTGGTTATATTGATTCTGTGATGGTATAACCATGTTTTTAGTTCTGCAGAACAGACTTTTGGTTATATACGTACTACTCAAAAATGGTTGTTAAATATTAAAACACTCAAAGGTTTTGATAAAGTTATATCCTGAAGAAATGTGGTGTTGCAATTGATTACTCCATATCCTGATCAGAATAAATATGCTGGCCTGCATTCATTTATTAGAATGTATTAAAGGCAGTGGAACAATAAGACTACATCGGAAGTGGTTTTAGGGGAAGCATATGTTAAACTTTTATAGTTATGCATGATATTCAGAAAATCTCGATTTTAGTCTAACCCAGAGGTATTGATTTGATGATCGCTAACTTGAAGGTTTTACCGTCTATCAGATATAAGTCCAATCAATGAACATGATAAAGGTCTTAAAGATCATAAATAAATTTTGAAGATAAGTGTTGTACTCTTTTTTTTTAATAAGTTTTCTGATTAGGTTTTCTTACTTGAAGATTTTTAATGAAGCAACAAATGTAATACTAATTAACATGTGCTATATACTCTTTTCAACATTTCTTTTTCCCACTGGGGTTTTTTTAAAGGAGTTTTTAATAAGGCATATGCATATCATGGTATGAAATCTCACAAGAATGTGTTTAGCTCAAGCGAATGATTAGTCACATCAAGAAGTCATGTGACATAAACACCGTTGATGAGCCCATTATTATCTATAAAGATAATGCAGTTTTGTGTGGCACAAATGTAAATAACCCATGTTAAGAGTAATATCACGAATCGTATTGCTCTTAAATTCTTCTATCATCATGAACTCCAGAAGAATGAAGAGATAAATATTTTAAAGGCTAGATCTTGTGATAATCTGGTAGATTTATTCACAAAATCTCTCTCAGCCTCTAGTTTTCAGAAGTGTGTCGAGGCATAGAGATGAGACGGCTTAAAGAGTTACAAGGTTCAGGGGGTAAATCCCTGAACCACAGCTCTTATATAAGACCAGAAGACTTACATGATCCTAAAGATCTAAATATTGCACTCTTTTTTTTTCTTTGTGAGTTTTTCATGAAGTTTTCTAATGTAAAGATTTTTAATGAGTCAACAAGTGTGTCACAATAAATGGATGCGATGTACTATTTTCTCCATCTTTTTTTTCACTAGATGTTTGAGAGAAGTTTTTAATGAGGTATATGCATACTGTGATATTCGTCCAAGGGGGAGTGTTACAAATCTAGAAGGTTACAGTATGGGCAAATACTAGAATTGCCCCTGATGAGCTTAGACTATAAATAAAAAGGTCATTGTACCATGAAAATAGATCTGAGATGAATAAAGATTACGTTCTGGTGTTCTCTCTCAATTGTGTCTCCTGGTAATTGATCTACTTTATTCTACTTTATCTGTGGTGATTGATTGATTGTATAATTATGTTACTATCTATCTATTTTACATCAATTTCTTAACAACATGAAGATGCAGCCCTCCGTTCTCCCACATGAACGCAAGGAGCAGAGCCTCCCTCTGTCTTGCTATTGACACGATGGCTTCACGTGATGCCTTGGTAGCTTGGTTGGAGCTTCTCCTTCCTGCTCAATGCAAAACAACGATCACAAGACAACTAGTACCGTTGAGGGGCATGCAATGTATACGCCATGCAACTCCAAGATTTCAGCCAAGTATCGTGCGCGCGACACGATACAACTAGTAACTTTGAGGGGCCTGTAACGCCCTCGTTTCCGGGGATGTACGGAGGTCCGCAACTGCCCGAGATACGTATAGTTGCGGCGTGCCGTACAGAAAGTACATCATGGCTAAACATGCTTACACAAATAAGATCCAGATTAATTTACAACATACGACACATCGGTCGAGTTTAGCGTAGCAGGGCGGCAAGCCCAAATACTTTACATTACAAAAGATTTTCCAAGATCAAGCCTGAGGGCGGCTAAAACCTACGACCACTGCTCATCGGCGCCATCGGGCCCTTCTGAATCCTCTTCGTACTCTTGTCCTTCTCCTTGACAGGCATTCTCTGACTTTGTGTTTAAGCAAGTTTGAGTACCACCGTACTCAACAAGTTACAATGGTAAACCTCACTTTACTATATGCATGGAATTTCAAAGGAATGGTGTATACTGGTTTTATTAATTTGGGTGGATGCGGTTTTATTTGTAAACAATTTAGAAACGATAAGTCCATTATACTATAATTAAAGAAATGGGGGTCCTAAAATATTAATGCTTTAACTTCACAGATTAAACCATCCAAACACTACTTATACTGCGTTACTGGATTCACCCATCAAGCACAGCTCCATTAACCGGAAGCACGGCGTATTCGAATACAATTAATTTCACTTTGCAGAGTTGGTCAGCATTACCCACAAGCATTATCAATTACTAATGTCAAGCTATATATACACTCCGATTAGTGTGCGATTGAATTGAGAAAGCAAGGCATTTCACTGCTCAAATTACTATATAGACCCTACACGACAAGTTGCAATCTTTATTGAATTGGGTATCCACGGGCCACTGCGGAACACGACCGTCCAAATTCGTAAAGACCCGTCGTTGTGTATACGGTGTCCACACACCCGTACCACCTCTCCAAACTCCTGTAGGGGTTCATTTAAAATGAGCACCTACCGGATCAGGATTGACAGTTCAATACTCGTGGTTGAGCGGGTTTTGTGCTTACTCTATACTCGTGGTTGAGCGGGTTTTGTGCTTACTCTCAGCATAAGGGTCTCGTCCTTATGTTTGCTTCTGAGACTGCCAACCACAACCGGTAACCGATACGGACTGTATCGACACCCGTCTGTTGCACCCTCCATCCTAGGGTAAGGTCGTGGACTCGTCCACTACTGGGTACTCCACAGTTACCGCTTTACCCTAGACAGATTTTGAAATTATTTGGAAACCGGCGAACTATCAAATTTATTCGATAGATCGTCATTTCATGTGATTGCATAAGCGAGGTTTAGTTATACATTAATTTAATATTACTAAGTTTGTCAAGGTGAATGTGGCCTCAAAATTAACCAGGGCATTTATACAGTGGTAGGTCATAACTAGAATATAACATGTCATTCTAAATATTTTTTACTTTGATTAAATAATCAATTTGAGCAAGTAATAGTAATGCAAATAGCTTAATTAATAAATACTGGTATTTATGGGTTCAATATGCGTCAAAAATTATAACTTACCTTGCGTGTCGATCACTTCAACGATCTCGGACTCCTCGCAAGCTACCGCAAAGAAACACATGAAATAACGTAAATACCTTTTTGCTTTTAAACAACTAAAAGAAAGAAAATAAAAGAAATAAAGAAAGAAAAGAAAATTAAATAAATACAAAAATGGTAGAATAGCTTGGACTTGAATTTTTGGAGTTGGAATGAGGGTCAATGGACACCGGAATTGAAATCGGGGCTTCGAAACGAATCAAATGATATACAATACACCAAAATCAATTTTGGAAAATGCCAAAGTGCACTGTTCATAGGAACAGTAACGGGCCGGCCCGCTTCATCGCGCGGGAACGCGCCTTTGCCTTCGCGTGGTTCAAACCAAGTGGGCCGGTCGGGCATGGCCCACCAAGCACTCGCGCGCGGGGGGGGGGCCTGGGAACCGCAGCGACAGCTGGGAGCCGTTGGATTAAACGTGGAGGGGGACGATGTAGCCACGCTGCCCCAAATTCGAAACGTTTTGTTTTAAATCCCGCTTCACAGCTCGGCGTCGCAAGATCGAGGAGAGATGGTGGGGATGGAGCCATGTCGCGGCGCTAGCGAACCGGTACGCGGGGAGCGACTCAATTAAATCGGCGCCGCTGGATTGAGATCGGAGGGTCGGGGAGAGGCCACATAGCCTGGGAAGGAGTCGTCTTCCTCCTCCAGCCGGCCGCAAAGGGGAAAGAGCAGGGCTTCGCCCCATGCTACGATTCAGTTAAGGTAGAGGGTCAGTGAGACCGTGACCGGCATGGAGAGGTGGAGGGAGGTGAGGGAAACTCATTGGTGCGCTTAAACCGAGGTGAAAGTTCGAGGTGACCGTCGCCGGAGGGGAAGAAGAAAATGAAGGTGGTGGTGGCTCGGGAAGGGTCTGGGAATGTTCTCGGGAATTGGGGTTCGGTTTCACCATCCATAGGAAAAGGGGATCACAAGGGAGGCATCGACTTAGCTCGGGGAGGCTCCAATTGGACTGTCCACGGAGAGGGGCAGCTGCCGAAGGGAGGTGCACGGTGCGGGGCAAGGGGAGGCATCTTCACCCGAATTTGGTTCATGAAGTGTGAATGCGGGGCTTTGGTGGGGGTGTAGCCGAAGTTAATTGGATTTTTGGTGGTTGTGGAGGGAGATCGGGATTTCGGCTCACTGGACCAGGGGAAGGTGGTGGCGGCGCTAGGGGCAGTAAGAGCTCAAACTGGTTTGTTGTGGGAGGAAGAGGGGAGTAGCAGGAGTTCACCCACGGGCGCAATTGGGTTTTAATAGCCGAGAGAGGCGAGGGGAGCTATGGAGGCGCACGTCGGCCAAGGCGCATGGAAATGGAGGCGGGGAGGCTTCACCCGGAGGTGAGGAGGTCCATGCCGAGTTGTTGGGCGTTGTCTCCAGGGGATTAGCGGGGAGGGGGAGCCTCGGGAAGCTGCGACGACGCTTAACCGATCCGAGGGAGCGGCGTGTGGAGGGAGCGAGCTGCGTCCGTTGGGCACGAGGAAGGAGTGAGGGGAGCGGTTGGGGTGGCGTCGCTGAGGCGTGGGGGCCACCAGGCAGGGCTGACACAGGCGAGGCGATGGGAGCAGGTGAGCAGGCACGGGCGACGCACGGCGCAGGAAGAGAGGAGAGGGGCGAAGGCGGTTTCGGGTGAGGGCGTCAACGCGAGGGAGAGGCGGGAGCCAAGGGGAGAAGGGAGCATGGATCTCGAGGCAATCCAAGGGTTGGGATTGAAACCGAAAACAAGCAAAGAAGAGAAATGAAATTCAAATTTTAGCTTTGAAATTTTGAGTTGTTTCAGGGCCTTTCTCGATGAAGAGGCGGTAGCGGAAGGAGCCGCAGGCGCTGGCCATCCTCAGCAGCGCGCACGGCACGCCGAGGTCCACCGCGGCGTCGACGGTAAAGGTGAGGGCCGCATCCCCCACAAGGTTCAAAATTTCAACGAGATGTCACCGAAATTTCGTTTTTGTTCCGTTCATTTTGGTATCCTCTAAAATAAAACCAATCCGGTCAAATAAATTCGCTTTTATTTGAATTTTGACCTGGATACCAATTTTGGATAAATTTCGATCAAGAATTCAAATGTGTTTGAAAATTTCGTCTGAATTTTAGAACAAAATAATGAAATTTTATCCTTTTAGCTGCCCCATTTTTTTTAACGAAAGAGTTTTCCTTGCCCCACGCTCATCACCAACAGGACACCGGCCGAGGGGTTGAGATCGGTGAGGAAGCTCTTGGAGTGGGGGTAGGCAAGTGGACATGGTGGAGTGGCAGATGGCCTTGCGTCCTGCGTGGCGTCGGCGTCGAACGGGAGCAGGCCATTGGAGATGGTGGCAAAGCGGAAGCCCGGGAGGCCTGCGAGGGCATCGGCGCTAGAGGAGACGGCGGTGGTTGTACTCAGTGTTGACGAAGGTGACGTGGAAGCCCTTGCGGGAAAGGATCTTGACCAGCTTCATCATCTGCGTGACGTACCCCTGCGCTGGGAACGGCACGCACGGCGTGAGGCTTCTCGGCGTCGCCGGACGGAGTGCTTAGGCTGTCCATGCGCTCGTGAAAGAGGAGGCAACGGATTAGCTGCCATTTATAGAGCTCTTTGGTATCTTTAATTTTTTTAGTAAATTGCACTGAATGTCACCAATCTTGTTTAATCTAAATGTGCAGTCTGGGAGTTTGATGATCTATTCAAACCAGCTGGCCAAGTTCGGTGACTTATAGTATAATTTACTCTTCTTTGATCAATTCTTTTAGGGTATTCTTTGATAGATTTTTTCTAGGGTTCTCAGCGAGTTTTTCTTTGTCTTTCTTGATATCTCTGGTCATCCCAACTCGTATTTGCAATCGAAAGCCGTACTTATCTTCCCGCTTACCATAAGTAATCGCTTCAGAAAGCACCACAACCACAGACACGGTTATTGAGAAACCCTCACTGGCGATTAGGCCGAGCGATTTCTCTGCTTAGAATAAGAACGAATCAATCACAGAATCACAGAAGAATAGATTGAACACAGAGAGGTAGAGAGAACTCTTGATCTTTCTTTATTGCTTCAATTGCATTGTGTACAAATTCAGTCATATGGCTCTCTATTTATAGGGGGTGGTGAGGTGACCACTACGGATAATGATTCGTTTAAACGGAGAGGATCTGTTTAAACGGAAGTCCTTATCTTGGTTTCCTAATAACGGTAACCAGAAGAGCAACTTTCATATGTTGCAAACATTCCCCTTACTTCTACCTTGTGCATTTTGAACGGTGACTTAGGTCGTTCGGTTTGACTGAAATTTGATGATTTATAGTTAAAATTATACTGTAGCTAGCTGAAATTATATTGTAGCTGACGATAGTTTATTTAAAGTAATTAATTTTAAAAATCTAAAAATAGAAAAAATAAATTAGCCTATCACGTATAATACAAAAGCTAAGCCCAAATGGGCAGGCTCACGCGGCCTTAATTTATCACGGTCAGGGCCGTCCGTTCGGCCCACACAGTGCCAGCTCCCCGAGCAGCCGTACTACAGTGGATAACGCAGCGCCATCCCCCTTCCTCCCCCAAATCCCCGAACACCGGCACCCCGATGCTCGCGCACACGCGCCTCCCGCCGCCGCCTTCCACCGCAACCTATCCCGCCCGCCGTGCCGGCGCCAGCGGCGGCGGCGGCGTGGAGTTCCGCCGCAAGCTCCACTTCATCTCGGCCGAGCTCCACCTCGACCCGTTCCCGCTCCTCGCCCTCCACCCCGCGCTCCGCTCCGCGCCGCTGCCGCTCCTCCACGCCTCGCTCCGCCGCCTCCTCTCCCACGGCCTCTCCGCTCGCGACGCTGCCCGCGTCTTCTCCGCCTTCCCCTCCCTCCTCACCTCCCCTCCCGAGGAGCCTCTCCGCTTCCTCTCCGCCGCCGCGCCGCTCCCGCCCCCGCTCCTCCGCGCCGCCGTCGTCCGGTCCCCGCGCCTCCTCGCGGCCTCCGTCCCCGACACCCTCCGCCCCGCGCTGCACTTCCTCCGCCGCCGCGTCTCCCTCCGCCAGAGACCCCTCCCTCTTTCCGCCGCCCTGCTCCTCGCCTTCTCCGTCGATCGCACCCTCCTCCCTAAGCTCCTGTTCCTCCGCGACGCCACCGGGCTCCCCGACCCCGCCGTCTGCGCTGTCCTCAGACGCGCGCCCGCCATCCTCTCCTACGGGATCGAGACCAACCTTACGCCCAAGCTCCAGTTCCTCGTCGACCGCATTGGGAGGGACCCCGCCGCTGAGCTCGCCAAGTTCCCGCACTACTTCGCCTTCAGCTTGGAGGGGAGGATAAGGCCGAGGCACGAGGCGTTGAGGGAGAGGGGCGTTGAGATGTCGCTCAAGGACATGCTCACGAGCAGAGACGACGATTTCAGGGAGCGGCTGCAGGATGCGGCGCTCTCGGCCACTAAGGAGAGGATGTGAGCTTGCACTCAGAAGCAGGGTATGTATGGTATCTGCACTTCCCTGGTTATTGGTTACGAAAATGGCAGTGCTTTGAGTTCGTATTCGATCAAGAAGATTACCATCCAGTGCGACGGATGGCATCAGCAACAATTTGAAGCACAATTTGAGTTTCATGTGTTATTTCAGGTTCAGCCTTAAGGTATAAAGGCAAGGCTGAGATATACATGAAGCTCTCAAGGAGCGAGGCATGGAGATGTAGTCTGATGAGATCCCTTAATGGATGATCATTTTATATTGCATAAGCATCATTACGGGGAGTAAAAAAAGAAGAGTTCACAGTGACATGAAAAATGATGCTACCGCTAAGGTCATGATGGGGTTACATTTCATCTCCTAGCTTTGGAGGAAGGATGGGTCTGAGGCTTGAGCTGTTGGAATTGAGGGAAGTTTGGCATTGACGGCGGAGCCGTGGGATCTCTGTAAGATAGGTGCGTGGTAATCAACCAGAAGAGTTTAGTGATGCACTTTGCAATGTTTTTTTATGTGCAAATGCTTTATGGAGTGGTATGAATTTTTGCGGTTAATATAGATAGAATAACTTGATTTTGCTGTTTTTTGTGATCATGAAAGGTTTTCATGGGATCAGGTGAATGGAATTGTTGCTCGATTCACTTTTGGTGTTGTATAATTGGAAAATCTGAATGTGGAATACTTGATTATTTGATCATAGTAGTTTGGTGGGAACATGTGCCCTTTGACTCTTTCTGATGATCGGATTCAACATCTTCCCTTCTATACCAAATTACCTAGGTATGCTAGTAGTTCATACACCTTGAGTGGATCCCCACGAAGTTACAAGTAACAAAATATGGCAATGATTTTCTTCCAATTGTTACCACGAAAAAATGTTTGCTCTAGCATTGACAACAAGCTGAGATGAGGAGAATGAACTGCATTCATGTAAATTCGTTCATGTTAAGGCTTCCTTTCAGGGGAAAAAAAGATGGTAAGAATTCTTTGTCAGTAATGGCAAGTTGGCAACAGATAGCATCACAAAATTCTAGCCAACAAGTTCCTACTCTTGTCATGCTCCTTGTGGCATCAATGAGTGGCCAGGTAAGCCATAAAAAAGCAATGCTCAAGGCATGAAAATTTCCTTCTGCATAAGTTAGTGGCAGCATGTTGCTTGATTTGTCCTTAGGAGCTTTTCCCACATGCATAGCATATGCCTTGGTTCTTGGTAGTGAGCAACAATGTACCCATCCTTGCAGCCATCAGTGTGAATTCTTTCATCTGTTTCATATTTGACAGGCATTCCACCCTTCTTCATTTCATTAACCCATATGCCCATTGCTACATCTTCTAGTTTGAACATCTGCAAAAAAAAGGTGTAGAACTGTATATTACATCTGGTTTAGTTCTCCTAATCTGGCCTCTGGTAGCAGAGAAGATCAGGTAATAAGAAGCTAGACACTTAGGTAGAGTAGAAATCATTTGCTATGAGCTTGTGAGCTTGTGGGGCTGCTTGCTGGACTAGATCAGCACTTACTGCGATTTTTTTTATCAGAGGTTGTAGTTAAATAACAACAATAATAAAGTCTTTTATCCCAAATAAGTTAGGGTAGGACAATAAAGTCTTTTATCCTAAATAAGTTAAGGTAGATTAGAAATGAAAACTCTTCAAAATCAAAGAGACGAGAGTTTTGAAGACCTAATATGCTAAAACCCTAAGTCATATAACCTGCCAACTAAACTGAAAATTTAAAACATTACCCTTAAACTTTCTTATGGTTTCGATACGTGGATCGTTAACTTCCATACGCTCCTATCCAAAACTTATTCTTTAGATACATTTCAATCCCTCAAATCTCTTTTAACTACTTTTTCCCACGTCAATCTTGGTTAACCTCTGCCTCTTACGTTTTTAGTATATCTTAAAATTTCACCACATACCGGTGCCTCAAAAGGCTTCTGTTGGAGATGTCCAAACCATCTCAAGCAATGTTAGATAATCTTCTCTTCAATTAGTGCTACTCTCACCCTATCACGTCTATTATCATTGCGGATGCGATCCTGCCTTGTGTGACCACAGATTCACCACAATATTCTCAGCTCTGTTACACTATCTTCTGTATATGATGTCTTTTAGTCGCCTAACATTCTCCTCCGTATAGCATCGCTGGTCTGATCGTTGTCCTATAAAACTTACTCTTTAACTTTTAAGGGACTTTTTTGTTACATAGAATACTATATGTTTGGCGCTATTTCATCCACTTCGCTGTTATCCTGTGACTCACGTCTTCATCAATCTCACCATCCCACTGTAGCATCGATCTCAAATAACGAAACGTGTCCTTCCTAAGTACTACTTGACCATCTAGCCTAACATCTCCATCATTTACCCTGGCACCGCTGAAATCACACCTCATATACTCAGTTTTAGTCCTACTAAGTCTAAAATTCTTCAATTCTAAGATCTTACTCCACAGCTCTAGATTTCTATCAACACCTATTCTACTCTCATCAACTAGCGTTAATTTATTTACGAAAAGTATATACCAAGGGATACCTCTTTGTATGTCCGACGTGACCTCGTCCATCATTAGGGCAAAAATGTATGGAATCAACGCTGACTCTTAGTGTAGTTCTATCTTAATAGAAAAATTATTAGTAACACTACTATATGTTCTAACATTAGTCACAACATCTTTGTACGTATTCTTAATTAGGGTAATACATTTTGCTGGGACTTTTTTTTCCTTTGGAGCGTCCACCACATAACCTTGCTTGGCACTTTGTTATAGGCTTTCTCTAAGTCAATAAACACCACGTGAAAGTCCTTCTTTTACTCTTTATATCTCTCCATCAACTGTCGTAGCAAGAAAATCGCTTTCGTGGTCGACCTCCTAAACATAAAACTAAATTGGTTTGTCATCACGCTAGTCACTTTTGTTAAATGGTGCTCAATCACTTGCTCCTAAAGCTTCATTGTGTGGCTCATGAGATTAATTCCTCTATAATTAGTACAACTTTGAATATCTTCTTTATTTTTGAAAATTAGTACTAATGTGTTTCTCCGTCACTTGTTTAGCATCTTGTTCAACCTAAAAATGTCATTGAACAAATTAGTTAGTCAAACAATCGCTACTTCTTCTAGGCATTTTCACACCTCGATAGGGATATTATCAGGCCCCAACGCTTTACCCACTTTCATCCTTTTTAAGGCCTATCTTATTTCCGATTCCTAGATTCTTTGAACAAACTGTCTATCGGTATCGTCAAAAGCATCATTCAGTTCAATTATAATATCATCATTGTCATGATTGAACAGCTTGTCAAAATAATTTCTCCACCTATCCTTATCTCATCGTCTTTCACCGAAAGTTTATTAGTATCATCTTTGATGCATTTAACTTGGTTGAAATCTCTTATCTTCTTTTCTCGAAGTTTAGTCATCTTGTAGACATCCTTCTCACCCTCCTTTGTACTTAGCTTCTAGTAAATTTTCTCATATGCCTTGTCTCGCGTCTCACCACTTTCTTCGTATTCTTTTTTACTGCTTTGTATTTATGTACGTTATCATCGCTCATATCAAGACGCATATGCTTATGGCATATCTTTTTCTCTTTGATAGCCTTTTACACTTCCTCATTCTACCACCACGTGTCTTTAAGTTCGCCACTTGTCCCTCGGGTCATTCCAAACACCTCTGTAGCCACCTTCGTAATACGAGTTACCATCTCTATCAATATACTATTCACTTCTCCTATATCCTATATCCCTTCCGCGATCATTCTATCCTTTTAGTTAAACAGCAAACTGAAATGTGCGTAGGTTGACTTCACTTATCCAGGAATACTTTTGATTACTTGTTTATAGCTTGTGTGCCTCTTAAGCTAGCTTTTTGTTTAGTAGGGATAGCACAGTTATTTTGGCTACCTAAACAAATATACCTCCAGATGACTGGTTTGTTTGTGGCTCGAGGGATCTTTCGTAAGCTAGTTTTCATTCAGCATGCATAGCACAGAGCCAAAGATTATTTTTGCACCTATACGGAAATACCTTTAAACGGCTTGTTTTATACCAAGTGTTGATTGTCTTTGCAATGTCTTGTGAGACCACATATCCTGGTCCATGAGCCCATGGTGGGTATTTCTCTTCAGGCCATTCCTGCAGAACACGTCAGAAATCTTAGCACTTCTGTTTCTCGACGATCTAAAAAATAACTCATATATGCCCCACTTGCGTTTCTCTTAGCATGGCGATAAGTTGCAAATTAACCTGCATAAATGCCCTTGGACAGATTATAGCTTATTTTGCTGACTTTGGAATTCAGATTGAAAAGGTTTGCAATAATTGACGTTTTACTTTTTCAGGCAGGGCCGCAGGGGGTTAGGACTTTGATGCTAGCGAACCCTTTCCTGTGGAGACATTACCTCTGGGCTTATGTACCATTTGCTTTCAGGGTTTCTGTGAGGACCTGAGTCAGAATTGATGCGACCATAAAGTAGCCCATGACTGACATTCCGCTGTTTTACTGAGGAGTGGATCTCGTCTACACGGACAAAAGCATCATCATCTGTTTTCATCAGATACTTGGCTGATACAGCACTGGTCTGTTCAAATAAATCACAGTCAAGCACAGAAAAACACAAGAAATGGTGGGGAAGCATAAATTAGTGGTGGTTAAACATCATTGTTTACCCCATAGATGCATATTGCCAGTGTCTTCCATGTTATCAAGCTGTAGTAATCAACAAATGGCAACAACTGAATGTCACCGTATGTGTGTGCCTCATTCCAGAGTTCCTTATTTACCACCAGGTTTGTATGCTTTTAAAGAGAAAAACAACTTTAGTGTTGGAAGTCTGGTAGGCAACTGTCATAATATGTGAAATTTGCAAAACAGAAGCAGTAAAAAGCACTTTGGAACCCTTGTCAGTTCATTGTATTACTTATTTTCTTAGTTTTTTTACCAGGCCAACGAAAAACCGGACTGCTACTGCTCCTTTCCGCACAGCATCATATTGCATCCATGTCCTTCGAATCACCATCCTACGCTTGAAGTTGTTTGCTGTTGAAAAGATGCCAATCAGAAGGTTGACATCTTTGCCAACTGGAATAGGTGATGACTTCAACATTTCAAGATCGAAGCTGTTCTCCAAGTCTTCAGATGTGGGCAAGCCACTTGCAATTGCACTTACTGGCTTGAAATCACCAGAAATCCTTACTTCAGTAACAAACCAAGGTTCCAAGCCCTAAGAACAGAAGAGCCAACTGTGAGGATTTGAGTTACATCAGATTTATTTCATAGTCCACATGGAAGAAGGTTACCACTCTATATGCAAATGAAGTAATATGTTTTCCATCAACTGTCATATGGATCCCCTCCAATCCTATCCGGAGAGTTGTGATAGCAAGGTATCCCTGCTTAAATGGAAAATATGTGCTTGGTTGGCCACCTTTCTTTGCACTCGGATGGGATTTTGAGTTCATTATGCTCTTTTCCTCTCTACCCACCAATACCATGGAATTACATCGCTCCAAATCATCCACTGAAAGATATCAGATAAGTAGCGTGAACGGGCACCACAATAATAAGCAATAAAGAAGCAAGTTTGAAGTACCTTCAGTTGCATTGTTAGAGTTACTGCATGGACAGCGATCCTCATAACCCCAGCCATTACTTGCAGTGAAGGCATTCTGCACTATGACCGGACCTTCAGTAAGTTTATCGCCTGTTAGACGGACATTGTAGTGCAGTACAATGGGTTGTTCAGATTCTCCTGGGAGTGCCGTCCCGACAAGATCAATCCAGAAGTTACCAGAGAGGCTACCAGGAGTGCCTATAATAGTTACTGAAGAACCCACAATCAGCCCACAAGGTATGTCCATGATAACAGCTCCACTCTCCGACTTGGAAGCGTCCATTCTGCGAATCGAGTATGGACATAGCCTCTCTCTTTTACTCTGTGGAGAACTGGTATTTTGAACTGATATTGTCAGGTTTTCCCATGCAACTCTAGCATCTTTGATCGCCTCGTTCGCATGAGGGAGGCCATTGGAGATGTTGGCTAACTGCTTCATATGATTCCAACTATCCAGCCACTGAAATCCTTCAAGAGAGGAATTTCCCGAATCCAAGCTTTTTGAAGCTGAAGCACCTGCTGGTACTGCTATTACCTGAGTATTTTCTGGATTTTGAGCTACTGGTGCGTGCACTGGGTTGCTCAGCCATGCAAGGGGATTGGCGTGGAGGATTTGATACCGAGACGCCCCAGACGCTGGGCTGTTCACTATCAGATGTCGCACAATCAGCAGAGAGAACAGGGTGATCAGAGCCGTGATGCCGAGTCGCTTTGTCATCCACATCTCTGATCACGTTTCCTATGTGCCGTGGCAATCCGGGTATACCTGACTTCAATGGAAAACCGGCCCTTTAGTCTATCTTCGCTTCTGGTCAAGGTCTAGCAGAGCACCTGCCAACGCAATTGTTGTCACCTCTATCTACAGTGTAAAAATCCTGTTCAAATATAATTTAAATACCTGTATCAAGTTGGTGATATTCCACAGCATGACAAGAACATAAAATACAAAGGAAATTAACGAAGTGAGCCCTGTCTGTATTTTGTTCTTCATTGTAGTAGAAACTGAAAACTGAAAACTTAATTTTTAACTTTTTGGGTAAAGATGCCACTCCGGAACCTCATTTTTCCCAATTAAAATCTGAGCGCAGACTGGGGACAGTATTTGACTGCAAGAAGTTGCAGGCTGTTTCTATGCATGACCATGTCAAATCCAATGGCCTTGTGCCCAATGTTCATGGTAGTTATCAAAAGAAACGAGAATGCATCACCATGGAATCGCCATGTATACCACCGTAGCAGATCAGGCGCCCCCGGTCAAGTCCTGCATTTGTCATTGTTCCACGCGGTCTTCGAACGTGTGGCCGGCGATCCTGACATTTTCTTTTTGGTTTGCGTTTTTCTAATGAACGGGATGGCTATTCTCAAGTGGTGATCTTTGATTTGTTCTTCATCACCAGAACCTGACTTCTGGTTTATTGAGCGAAGTTGTGAACAGCCTCCAAGGCCTGCTTCTAGCCTCTAGCAAACTTAAACTAAAAAATGGATAATCTAAGCGCCGTTGGCCACCACCAAAATTATACCACTCTAAATAATGATGGCGATAAATGGAATAACTACCATGCATGCTGTATCAACTATCAAGCAACTGCATCATTTTTCTGTTTCGAAAAAAGGGACAACTGCCAATGAACAAACAAGGCAAAGAAGTACTAGGATCATGTCCATATACAACTACGAGCTTCCTTTGGCGTCTAGCAAAGCAATGGAGGGAGAGAGAGAGAGAGAGAGAGAGAGAGAGAGAGGATGGATGCATGAGATCGATGCTTACCTTACTACTTCAATCTTCAGCTAGGGAGATGGATGGATGCATATGCCTCCGAACGTGGAGTATTAACGGGCGAGAAAAACGAGAGGGAAGAAGTGGTGCGACCGGGGCAGGCAGGCAAGACAGGTTCTCGATCGTATCATCGCTTATAGTATTTTATTTTCCTACTTGGACAAAAGAACGATGATACGCCCGGCCAATGCCGTGCAGGCCACTAATTAGCCCTTGACTTTGCCAAAATACACGAGCACATGATTTGCTTACTTGTCGGTTTATTCGCGCCACTATCTCATTGTCGTGTGCATGGGATGGAATTCTACGCCACGGGATTCAGGCCCATCGATCCGAAGCGTGCTTCGGGCATGTGGCCGACTAGCTACAGCGGGGCTGCAACTTGGTGCATACTGTTTGAATACAAGTGGATTATACTAGTATAGATTTAAAATTTTTACTATATAAACTAGAAAGTCATACAAGTGAGATATCATAGATCGTTACTACTAAACGTGCAGTGCAGCGAAAATAGAGTTGAAGTAGCCGGTTCAACGTAGCGCGTGTCGGAGTAGTGAAAGTAGTCGACCGTTCTCTGGCTAACCATTTCCCCTACTTGGTTGTCCCGATCAGCACTACAGTCACAACAGCGCCTCTACCGAAGTCCATACATTTAGGGATGGAACGCGTGCATCGGTGTGCTAGCACTAACGCACACGGCAGGGATCTCGAGAGGTGGCGGCTAGGGTTTCGATGGGTGTGTCTCGGATGCCGACCTCAGTCCTACGTCTCTCTTAATATATTGCTTTCAATCAGATTCTTATCCGATACGATTAGAGATCGTATCCAACTCAAAGAGTTTTTGACCGAATCCTTATCTAATACGAGTAAAGATGGTATCTCACTTGGAGAGTCTCCAACTGGATCTTTATTCAATACGAGTAAAGATTGTATCTCACTTAGAGTCTATCATTTGAACTCTTACTATTTCAACCTATTAAATATGTGACCCTATAGATTCATGAATATTCGACCATGGCCCGAAAACTCCTTTCTGGTCCAGAAGTTGCTAACGGTCCCTAGCAAAACGTAGCGATTTCTAAATATGCATAAAAATCATATCGGACGAACCTATATATTGCTTATATACCGATCTCTTTTGCCTCATGATACCAGATCGAATTCACTGCGAGGAATGTGTTATCCTATGATAGATCGATTCTTCACTCGAACATGTAGTGGATTACTCAGTTATGATTGACTCCTCAACCATATTTGGTATGGCCATGTACTTCCTTAATCCAACCACATCGAGGAATCCAAAGATATCTCTCTCGTTATATAGGAGGAACAAATTCTATCTTGATCGCTCATATTTCTCCGTATGTTTCATAGTAAATTCGAAAACTACTTTTATAACCACGTAGTTACGAAGCAGTATTTGACAAACCCTAAGTAAACTATTATACATGTAGAAAACTGTGACAATCTAAGGTTTATATATAACTATGTATGAGACCAACTGATGACATTTAAAAATATAACAATTCCCGTAGTGTCTCATGGTAGATCAATCCAACACCATATTCTCTAACATGTGTCCATATTATTAATTTGATATCTCTATATCCATAATCCGTGAAACATGATCATCAATCAATACATATGTTGATCTATAAGTCATAATTGTCTCATATAATGATATAAGATCAGGGTTAACTTAAAATAACATCAAAATATAAATAAAGAGTTCTATAAATAAGTCACATACTTGTTGATCAATACAAAAAATATTTATTTATGGGACAAAATCACATATTATTTAAAATATCATAAATATAGAAGTGATATAATCATCCTCATTATTGCCTCTAGGGTATGTCACTAACACATGCATGGGTGACCAGGTCATTAATTTCATCTCCGTTGAGTACCCAAGTGGAAGTGGCTACTATTGGGCCTCTTTGGTGCAACTCCTACTCCCAGATTTTTGTTCAGAGCAGCGGAGATGCGCCAAACACGTCCAACTTTGGAATTTCGTGAATCGGGAGCTACAGGAGCGGTGTGTTGTATCACTAGAGTGAGCTTGGGGTCATTCCCTACATGGAGCTACAACCTAGCTCACGAAAATACCCCTGGAGTTGGGGGCAAATTTACCCACAAAATGCCTTAGATATACCCCATCGTGTTCACCTATCTCGACTCCCTAGTCCCCATGCGCTCGCCTCTCTCTCTCGCGACTCCCTCCTCTCACCATCCTCCTCCCGCCGCCGCCCTAATGTGGTTGTGCCGGCGTTGGATCTGGCCGGCGCCCTCCTCCTTCCTTTGCAACGATGCCTCCTCCACCCTCCCTAATGGCGTCATACTCCCTAGCGATGCCCCCTCCCATCGGCGCCCCAACGACGCTAGATCTGGCACTGTGAGCTCATGCTCCCTCCTTAGCAACACCAGACCTAGCCATCGCCCTAATGTGGTTGTGCCGGCGTTGGATCTGGCCGGCGCCCTCCTCCTTCCTTTGCAACGATGCCTCCTCCACCCTCCCTAATGGCGTCATACTCCCTAGCGATGCCCCCTCCCATTGGCGCCCCAACGACTCTAGATCTGGCACTGTGAGCTCGTGCTCCCTCCTTAGCAGCACTAGACCTAGCCATCGCCCTTCCCAATAGCACCCCAACGACACCGGATTTTCCACCACGAGCTTGTGCTCCCTTCGCAGCGACACTGGATTTAGCCGTCACCCTTCCCGCCACCCTTAACCTTGGCGACTCCTCTTCCTCTCTCCCTAGTGATTTTCCATGATTTTCAGATATTTTTTTAGATTTTGTGCTTTTTTTAGAGATTTCCATATATGTAGGCAATTATCATACATACATTTTTAGATATGTATGTTACAAGTTTATGAGCTATGTGCATATGGACAGTACACCATATATCATCTTGATTGTCTATTAATCAAGAATTATATGATGTTTATCCTCCATAGAAGTATCGATCGCATCACTACAACACCTAAAACTGAAAACATAGGCACAATGGACATTTCCCCACCAAACCACTCTGAACCTGCATTCTACGAATCTGATTCTCTCAGAATCTGATTCTAAGATAATCAGAAGCAAAATCTAATTCTATCAGAATCTAGGGCTCTATCGAACATGCCTAAATTCTGAGAATAGTTTGCATGCCATGCATGCGATTACCTTAAACGAGATTGATCTAGACAGACGTGCGAGTGTGACACGTGGTGACTACAAAACTAGAGGCCATATAACAAGTTGAAGTTAAGATAAGCAGACTACTCTGGAAAATCACTCTTCTCGAACCTGCATGCACCAAAAGATGCACGGTCGGGACTACATGAACAATTAAGCTTACTGTTCATGTTGAAGAAGAACGGCAGAATCACAGCCGGCCGGTCAGGTACTCATCAACCGGGAACAAGATGACAAGAAGAACTATGGGAGCTGATAATTAAGTCGCATGCATGCGTGATACTGAATTTGAAACATGAAGGACAAATCAAACCATTTCAGCTGTTGCCTAGCATTAGTGCATGCCAGAGCTGAGCATAACATGGTTTGTTCGATCTCAGTTTCGCGTCGAACTCGATCGGTTCGAGCTGTTGCATAGTTAATCGCGCCGATTAGCCGGTGTGGCCAGGTCTCGCAGAGTAGAAAGCCCTGGACTGGTCTTCATTGAAAAGCTTTGGGCTATTACAGTGGCCAGGATTTGATTATGCCTCAAGTTAAACTCTAACAATATAGAACTAATACCAATTTATATCTATACCATGGCATAATAAAAATACATCACAAATGCATCATTGATATGAAACTTATGAAAAATAACAATATTCATGGCCAAAATTTATCTCACCTGAAAGTAATTTTCTTTCTCAACAAAAATTTCAAGTTTCGTCTGCATGTCTAGGGCATGACGAAGTTCTGTAAGAATAGGAAGGACATCCTGCATTACACAAAAACTAAACATTTTTATTTGTAGATCTTCCATTCTACGTACATAGAGCTAGTCGTAGTGAAACAAGGGGCATTTGAATCTATCCAGGCATTAATAATAATTCCATCCGTAAGACATTGATAGAGGAAGGATGACCTAGAAAGAGCTAAACGCACTAAGAACCTCACTTCATAACAAAATGGTAGTTCAGTGACTTATATTGACGAGCTGGGAACAATCACCAAGCTTATCCAGTCAATGCAGCATATAAACATGAGACAAGAGCATGCACCTACCAGCAAAGCTTGTTTCTTCTTTGATTTTACATTGACAACCACATCCCTTGACACCTCATTCTTTTACGAGGATATTGATTAAATAATAAGGGCCAGATATCCAAAAAGAGGCAAAACAATGTTTGCAAGGACAAAATTTCATGAGATAATACCATGCAGATTACATTCGCAACCTTTAAGTCTTGTTCTAACTCCATCACTAAGATGAACATCCATGAAAAGTATCAGTTGAAAACAAAAAAGAAAAAGAATGCAATTGAAATCTATCCTAATTCCTCAGAGAAGTAGGTGTTGAGAAACAACTCGGCGAGGGCACCCGGAGGCCAGAGCCAAAGGTGTAGGTCCACGAGGGTGGCAGTCGGTAGACCACAGCGTCACCGCGTTGGGACCGAGGGGCGAGGGTGGCGGTCGGCGGACCGCGGACGAGCAGCAAGCGCAGCGGCGCACCCGAGGGTGGCAGCTAGCGGTGGGGCGTGGCCGCGTCACGCGGATCGGGGGCTGGGCTACTGGGGCTGAAGTTTGATTGGGGATTAGGGTTTTATTTTCACTTCTAGTCTTCCACTTGACTTGGTGATGGGCTGCCGACTGCCGTCACTTTGGTGGGTTGAGACACTCTCGTTACTTGGGCTGGCTCGCTGCGCTTGGGCTACCGTCTGCTGATAATTTTTTAGGACTCGAGCTAGGCTGCTATACCAGGTATATTATGAAGGGAGTACTAAAGAGGTAGTACTAGTAGCATTACTAAGCCTTTGGTTATAGCTTATTCATACGGGCAGCCATGATATTCTCGACGTGGGATCACGATAACTAGTGCTTCTCAACCAATCTCTCTAGCTGTACACCCCTGCCAATGCATGAACTCACAGCTCTTCGGAAATTTGCCAAGATACACCGAGCTTTCTCCACGAGACCACGAGTGGAGAAAACGCTATGCCCTTAATCCCCAATGGAAAAGCAGAAACGACCTTGATTCAAGAACGATCGCTCAATTCCTCTCAAGAAATCCTCGCATGGACACTTTGGTGAAAAAAACAAGCAATATGCTATTCTAGTTTCAATCTGAAAAAGTGGTCTTGAACCCTAATGGAGGGGGGCAGCGGCTACTTAAAGGCCAACCCTAACCTCACGCACGCTGATACGGGGTCGCCCGATCTTCTTGATGTAGGATGGATACTCGCGGGAGTCTTGATGAATTGTAGCTATCCTCCAATGCCAATACAAGGGACGAACACTCTTTAATCCGCCAAAACACACTCGCGTCGATTTCGCCGACCACCAAGCGAAGATCTATCGTGCACCCAATTCCTAGCGGAAAGGCTGAACGATCTTGATTGAAAAACACTCCTAATTCCCTTACGGAATTTCAACAGCAATGATAAATTTGAACAAACTTTAGTAGATTGATTATTCTCAAAGGTGGTCTGAGCCCTTAGGCTGCCAACACATGGCTTATATAGGACCTTAGAACATCCATAGGGTCCACAAACCTAGTACAACTCAACCCTATATGGTTTTAGATACGAACTCTCACAAAAAGGAAACTAGATTTTACAGCCGTCACATTATTTCAGCTATAACTTTTGATTCGTGATAAATTTGATGTTGGGACTAGATCCATTGCGTAGCCCTTGAAAATATCTTTCCAAGGAGTATAAGAACACCCAAATCGGACTCCGTTTGTGAAAGTTATGACCTTTTTAGTAAGTGTCTATCAGGCTATCCCGAACCGAATCCGAATTGAATTCTGAGTTGAATCCGAGTTTGAATCCAATTAGCCTTGTGGGAGGTACGAATTGGGCTTGAAAATCTTATCCAAAACTTGTAGTTTAAGTTCTTGGGCTTCTCCCTTTTGCTCTCCCGCTGCATGAGCTTTCTTCCTTCATGTCTTTGGCACCTAATGTGGTTATCCTCTTCCTTTTGCCTCTCCATTGCTTTGCCATTGACAAACCTAAGAATGCACCACTTGATAACATGAGGTAGTATTCCATTCTTATGAATAACAACATTATATTTAATTTGGAATGAGTTCACCTGGCAATGTTTCATGCGGCTCAATAATTCTTTCCAGTTGAATAATATATTTAACTGAAAAGTACAAGACACGTGCGTATCCGCATCATCCTCCCCTTCTTCAAGAAAAGCCGTCCTCGGCTTTTGATAGTCTGAAATTGTACTAAACAGATAATACAACGTGTATGCATGGTATATATATTTGTCATCAACACTTCTTCTGCTTAGCACATCATGAACATCTGAAGGTGTAATAAGCAAAAAAAACAACACATACGCATGGTATATGTAAGAGTCAATTATTGTGGTATTCTCACTATTTCGCACAAACCGATGAATATAGCAGCGACTAAAAGATGTATGCATTGCAATATTATTTTTCACATCATTCTCTCTCCCATAAAAGAAAGTCGTCCTCGACTTTTCTAAGGACATGGACGGATCATTAATGGTAAAATCAGATTTAGTTGTTCAGATATAGGGGAGAATATCTTTAGTACCTTCCATGCTTCAACTGCGCTATTCTAATTACTTGTGCATAATTGTTTATCAAAAGGTAAACAAATAGGCTTAGGAAATCTTTTAAAACAGTAAGCTCTATTGTTGACACTTATCTCATTGCGATCATGACATGACATAAAAGGTTGTTTATCTATAATATGCAATTTTAAATTAGCAAGCTTATCACATGTAATGCAAATTCTGTGAACATAAAATTTGTCATCTACACCATAATCTCCAATCAAATTGAACTTATATGTGTAGGCATAGGTACTAACTAGTGATTTTGAACTTGAAATTTCAGCAACATTATAAATCACACTAGATAGCTCTCTATAATCATCAAACATGATATAGCACAAAGAATCATTAGGAGATATTCTAGTAAGAACTTCCTTATGAGTAATTAATTCCACATTATGTAAATTGAGCAAAGAAATTTCAGAACATGGAGTTTTCAGTTGATCATATGAGCTTTCAAAATTACTCACCTTTGCATAACTAAATTCAGCACCACTATTGTTACCTTTATCGTCCTTCTCAGACGATGTAGGTGCTGGAGGTTTAAAATTGTTAGGATGTACTCTTGGGGCAGCAAACACTTTATCCCTTCCCGTGGTTATCTCCTTATTTGGCTTCAAAGGTGCCGATTGTTGAATGTTCAATTCTTCATCTTTAATGTCAACCTGCACAATGTGAGAAACAACACTAGACGTAGATATTAATGTGTTAGTTTCAGATGCATCCTCACTTTGTCTATCTTCTACTTCTCTCTTTTCTTTTGGTGTCTCTCTCACACTCTCAATTTGGATGCTCTCAACCTCACATATGGTGGAATCACACAGCTCACTCTTTTTATCACTCTCACTCAATTTGGTTATGTGGCTCTCATCCTCACATAGGTTGTGGTGTATCTTAGGAGCTATATGTAGTTTTGGAATACTATATATCTCCTTGACCGAAGGGAAAGTCCCATGCTCGGTCATCTTCTCATGTGTCACACTAGTAGAGCGAATAGAATTGAAGTATGGACTGGAAGAAAACTGTGGTGTACGTCTCTCCAAAAGTCTCTTCTCTTCTTGAATAGCACAATTCACAAAATCTTGCACACTACCAAATATTTATGTTGAAGTGTAGCGGCAATCTTAGAATTCAATCCTCTTTTGAAGTATGTCTTCTTTTGTAGTTCACTAATGACATCGGCCCGATGTAATGCATCTTGCAGCTCAAAATAATATTCTTGTACGGTATTACTCTCTTGTGTTATACTCTCCAAATAGCGAAGCAATCCCTGTGCATAATAGGATGTCACAAATTCTCTCCTCATGAGTGCCTTCAAATCTGACCAAGATTTAATGAATTCATTTCCAAATCGCTGATGCCACCAACTATAAGCATACTCTTCAAATTCTCTAGTGGCACGCATCACATCTTGATCTTTGGGAAGCTTTTGAACTCTAAATATTTTCTCCATTCGCCATTCCCACTCAAGATATTCTTCTGGATCCTCACTTCCATAGAAAGGAATAAAGTTATCTTCTTCTTGTTGTGGATGAAGTGCCCGCACAACATCATTCATGATGCTTGAGCGTAACACTTTCATTTGATGATTGAATTCAATGCGCATATCTTGTGCAGAATTGTTGATCTCCGGCTTGAGATGCTTTTTCAAGGTGGAATAAGTAGCGGCGAATTCATTGCGCAAAGTCCCTCTCAAAGATTGGAATTGAAAACGACTCGCCGGGGTATGCTCCTCTCCCATATTATCGTCTCCACCTGTCATGGTTAGTTGTACAAAAAACGCACAAATACCACAACATATATATGATATGTGGAGTTCACTCTATCTCACTTTTTCCTCCCCCAAGTAAAGTTCTTACCTTTCCGAAGTGAATTGAGGCCGAAAAGAAACTTACACTTGGTGGTGGCTACAATAGCAAGTGATGATCAAGTGGATTTAAAAGTGACTCACAATTACAGGCAAAGGATATATAGTGGAGTTTGGTATGGAAGTGTTTATTTAACGCAATCTGAATTCACGATGTTGTAAAATTAAGTAATAGTCCAAGCTAGAAAGTATTGCATATGTGCCGATCCAAATGATATAAGTGAAGTATATAAACGCACACGCAATGATCAATGTGACTCAATGCAAACAAAAGGAATGAGTTAAAGGAAACAATCGGGAATATTAGCTCGTTTTGCACCAAGTACTAGGAGAGACGCTAGCCAATTGCAATAATATGAATTTAAGGGCACAAGATTGTCTAAAGAAATTAAATACACAATCTGAATTTATGGACTAAGATTAACTCACCCAAATTCGGCCAATGCTTTCTTTTCTTTCTTTCTTTCTTTGTTTGTTTTTTTTGCTCAAGCCGTGGCTGCTCTTTTTTTTTCAATCGGCTGTCTTCTCTTTTTTTTGGCTCTTTTTTTTTATACTCAAGGCCGAACTAGGTTTAATTGTTCGTAGATTCTACGCAAGTCCAAGGTTGTTCAGCAATGTGTAGATAATTCTAGAACAGCCCTAAAGCAATTATCAAAGACTAGTCCCAAGGTTTAAAGGATTTAAGTGAAGATCTTAATAGACGCTCAGAATTCAAACCGCAACAAATTTCAGACGGTCTGAATGTGTCCAACTAAGATTCTTGTGGCAGCTAGGGTTTCTTGTGGCCAAATCAATCAAGAAAAAGGAAATCCAGATATATTCGGATGTGATATTCTTTCAAAATGTGTAAAGATCTTATGTGGACAGCTAGAACAAGATTTCAAAAAGTAAATTGAATCGACTTTTTTTTGATGCTAATTGAAAGATCAACTAGCGGATTTTCAAGAATTTAAAATAACAACGATTAAGCAACGCAAAAGGACACTAAGATCAGCACGTAAACAAAATTTCTAATGGATCAAAACTTAATAAAACTCACAAAAATAACAGATGCGAAACTAGGGTTTGGAATTTATTTTTTAAGGTAATTTTCGGTTTAATGGACTATAGGACAAAATAAATCAATCTAAAAGTAAAGGGATAAGATCCTACCGAGTAAACCACACTCTGATACCAGATGATATGGGGTCGCCCGATCTTCTCGACGTAGGATGGATACTCACGGGAGTCTTGATGAATCGTAGCTATCCTCCAATGCCAATGCAAGGGACGAACACTCTTTAATCCGCCAAAACACACTCGTGTTGATTTCGCCGACCACCAAGCGAAGATCTATCGTGCACCCAATTCCCAGCGGAAAGGCTGAACGATCTTGATTGAAGAACACTCCTAATTCCCTTACGGAATTTCAGCAGCAATGATAAACTTGAACAAACTTTAGTAGGTTGATTATTCTCAAAGGTGGTCTGAGCCCTTAGGCTGCCAACACATGGCTTATATAGGACCTTGGAACGTCCATAGGGTCCACAAATCTAGTACAACTCAACCCTATATGGTTTTAGATACGAACTCTCACAAAAAGGAAACTAGATTTTACAGCCGTCACATTGTTTCGGTCATAACTTTTGATCCATGATGAATTTGATTCTGGAACTAGATCCATTGCGTAGCCCTTGAAAATATCTTTCCAAGTAGTACAAGAACACCCAAATCGGACTCCGTTTGTGAAAGTTATGACCTTTTTAGTAAGTGCCTGTCAGGCTGTCCTGAACCGAATCCGAATTGAATTTTGAGTTGAATCCGAATTTGAATCCAATTGGCCTTGTGGGAGGTACGAATTGGGCTTGAAAATCTTATCCAAAACTTGTAGTTTAAGTCCTTGGGCTTCTCCCTTTTGCTCTCCCGCTGCATGAACTTTCTTCCTTCATGTCTTTGGCACCTAATGTGGTTATCCTCTTCCTTTTGCCTCTCCATTGCTTTGCCATTGACAAACCTAAGAATGCACCACTTGATAACATGAGGTAGTATTTCATTCTTATGAATAATAACATTATATTTAATTTGGAATGAGTTCACCTGGTAATGTTTCATGCGACTCAATAATTCTTTCCAGTTGAATAATATATTTAACTGAAAAGTACAAGACACGTGCGTATCCGCATCACACGCACATGAATTGGGCCTAAGGCCGAGTTCCAGTTGGTTTCGGCCCAAGAGACCGAAACAAACTCTACTACTCAATCCGTAATTAACTCAGACACAACTACTTGGTATGGTTCAGACTCAACTCATAAAAACGAGATACATGACCGAAATTAGGTGGGTTTCGGTCAGCCCAAGTGGCACGCAGGCTGAGCACATGTTTTCTTCTGTTTTGGAGTGTCCTTCAAAGAAACAACCATAACTTTTGCATACGAGTTCCGTTTTCGACATTTTTATGCTTGTTTCGAAGCTAACGAAGAGTTTGATCCAAAAATGCATAAGTTCGGCTCCGAAAAACTGTACATCTCCAAAAAACATTGTTTAGGCCCTCAAAACGGCTTCCGAAGTTTCCGGACCGTATAATCCTTCCTCTGGACCGCATCGACCTTTCTGAGTGAGCTCCTCCTCATACCTAAGCACACACAACACACTAGAATTAGGTAATAGCAAATTCTTATCAAAATTATACTCTTTGAAGAACAAATTCATCTGTTGTTGGAGCTTCTCTGCTCGTGCTCATGTAATCGGCCCTGTTGGTTCAATTGGAGGAGTTGGAGCTTCTTGTATAGGAGTGAACGAACTAGGACTAGCAGGGATGTCCTCATCACTTATCCAACCTGAGACCTAGTTCTATCCCTAGGCTATCATCAGGCATATGTATGATTGTCCTTTTCAATCGACTTAGTATTGTTAATTGAACTGCTCTTCAGGTCCAAATGATGCATGCGTATTAAGTTTTACAGTTGCCCCTGATCAATTTAGGTTTGTTCGAGTGAGACGCCGGTAGTATTCTTAATTTTCAGTACGATCAAACTACGGAAAAGGTCTACCTTACATTGTATGTTTAGGGGGTGATCGGAATAGCGATGGCTTTTGGCTGAAAAAACACTGTAGCTGGCTGAAAAAGCACTGTAGCTGAGTTAGTGGATAGTGTAGTGAATAGTGAAAAAAGCTGAAACTAGAAGCTGAAACCGAAAAAAGCTGAAACGATCAGGACCTTAGAAGCACCTAAACTTCACACCATATGACATGTCTACCATGGCGAATGTATGAACAATCAACTACAGTAGACAAGACTTAGCTCAATCATTATAGCAAACACCAACCTAGCAACCAATTTAACATATGAAAATTGAGGAATTTGTCACTCTTAAGCACCTTTGTTATTTACAGCAACGAGCACTATCGTACATGAATTATACTTGATATAAGTTTTTTTTATAACTACACAAGATGACTAAATAACAAATCAAGTCCAGCCTTATCTAATTCAGGCTACTTGCCCTAAAAGTGATCGTTCCGGACACCACGGTCGTAGCAATAGATTAATCTAACCAATAGACGCCACGTTAACAACCGTTTGGGACATTTTACAGTGTGCTGCTAGCAAATACTGCCCGGAATCTATTAATGGATTCTGGATAATGTCCTAGTCGATAAGAATCCGCAATTGCCATTCTTACACATACGGTAACGAACGACACTCACTCTATGGTTCTCTGGTCCCACGTATGTGGGCCACCCGTCAGAGTAAACGGCGTCTGTCGGCGAACCCGGCGAGGGATAAACACCCTCGCTTTCCTCACTCGTGGAGATATTTCGAAGAGGAGTGCCTCACAACTCATTCGTCGATGTAAAATACCCTTGATTTCATCTCCATTTCCTTTCCAATCATTGGTAATCTGCTCGATGCTTCCGTTTCGTCGGATTTGCCGGACCGAAAGCTTCGATTTGACCCAAGAATCGCCCGAATCCGCCTGGATTTGACCCCGGTTCAGTCCCCACCCGAAATTTCTAGGGGTTTAGCCCTCAGTTCTACCTCCAATCCGTTTGATTTGCGGTAACATTTGGTTCCTTCTGACGATTTTTAGGGGTTTTTGGATTGCAGAGCACGAAATCCTGCAAAAGTTTGGGCTTTTGGGCGTAAAATTTTGGGTGATTTGCTCGAATGGGGGAGCATGTTGCGGTGGATGTTGTGGGGCTCGTGGAGTCCCGTGCCGAGTCCACCGAGGAGGAAGCGGCGACGCTGATTGGGATGGTGGAATGCCGCATTTGCCAGGAGGAGGACCTGGCCAAGAACCTCGAGAGCCCCTGCGCTTGCAGCGGCAGCCTCAAGGTATGTGCTCTCTTCTGCCCAAACAAGCAGTACTGGTTCCAATCCATATTGTTATAAAACAAGGCAGAAATGGAAAATAAAAAAACGGGAGACACTACTTTAATGTGAAAAACTCTTGCCGAAAAACCACGGACTCACAAGGGCGGAATTCACTGTACAAGAAGATATTACAATGAGACTCTTACTCTTCCTATAGACTAATGGACTAATGGACTACTGGGTAAATATATAGGGCAAGGGAAATGAGTCTTACACGGAGAAGAAACCGAATCAGAGTCAATTAATATAGGTTGGCACAATGTCTCATACAGCCTGTGCATGGCCCAGGCACCGGTCATGCCATGTCTAGCATGAGGTGATGCAGTTTCCTACACGGACATAGTACAAATTTAGATCAAACTTCAACAATCTTCACTTTGAGTTGAATTCCCTCCAGTAGACGAAAAACATAATAAGCTCCTCATCAGCGGATCTTGCCGTAGTTACCTGTGGAAGACATGGATCGTTGATGAAATTGATAATGATTATTCCCACATGGATGCTGCCAATAATAGGCACAACAGCTTGAATTATAATGAACTCTACCTCCAACAAAAAAACATGCAGAGTTGACGACGCAGCTTCTTCATGTAAGATGATGATTGACTAAGGCAGAAGATCATCGACGGAGATAAAACACAGCTTCTTCATGTAAGATGATGATTGACTAAGGCAGAAGATCATCGACGGAGATGACACAGTATGACGCCATGGTATGGTGCTAGGTAGCACGGGCGATGATGTTGACGTACCTGGCATTAGAATAGTCGCCAAGGTAGTTGTGGAAGTCGTGGAACGGAGTGGGTCGACACTCAATATGGAGAAGTCGTGGAACAGAGTTGAGGCGAGTCGAAATCGCCGTGTTGGAGTTGAATCTTGGTATACTAGTGTGTACATGTAGCAGTGTAGGGCCTTCCTGGTAGTTTTCTTCGGGTGCACTAGCAATTTTCACCGAAAAATTAGCAAAGGCACTAGGCCGACAACACTAACACCTTTTTTTTCTTGTCGCTAGTCAGATGCCTGGCACTGCTCCTGTCTCCTTTCACGTGCTGCTGCTGACTGCCTGGATGCCGCACAAAAATGCTTGGATCGAGGAGAGGAAAAATGATTTGTTGTTGGTGCTATTCATCGAACCGAAGGGGAAACCGGCACTCCTCACTCTGTGCGCCTACTGAGGAAGAGAAACTGGCTGCTCTGCGTGCCGAAGTTTTTCGCTGGCTTTCTATGCACTTTGACCGAGGTGAAACTTCTGGCTTGCGTCTCGCTTTGTATCCGTGCGCCTTTTATCGCTGGAATCGAGGAACCGAGTCGAAGACGGGGACTAAGCCTAACTCGGATTCGAGGAAGAAAATCGCCGGGAATTGTTTTATTCTCAAATCTCTCGTGCTCTAAGAAATCACCTATTGATGTCGTGCAGGTGCCGCTCTTGTCCGAGCGATGGCCACCCCGGGAGTCCTCGTTTCAGGGCAGCAGTTTTGTTCTTGAACTCTAGCTCTGATACAACTTGTTATAAAATGTGCGATAGAAATAGAAAATCAAAAGAACACACGTCACTGATTTAACGTGGAAAATCCTTACGGAAAAAACCATGGTCGTACGAAGGCAGATCACTATAACGAGGAGATGTTTACAACGGAGCTCTTGCTCTTTCTATGGATTATTAGGGTACATATATAGAGCGAGAGAAACGAGTCCCGTACGGAGAAGAAACCGAATCAGAGTCGGTTGCTACAAGTTGACACTACGTCTGATATAGCCTGTGTATGGCTCTAGCACCAGTTATGCCACATCTGGTATGAGATGATGTAGTGTCTCTACACGTGGACGATATGAGTTCGGATCAAACTTCAACACATATATTAACAATATTGTTTGCCTCCATTTCATGCTATTAATGTTGATATATGGATTTTAAGGTGTTAAACAATGCGAATGTTGAGAAACCAAAACACCACATGTGTATAGTACATATGTGCGATGTGCTACATGCACAAGACACACATTGGGACTGAATTCTTGAAACTTTGTTAGGACAATTAGCTTAGCAGTTGGACTACAAGCTGATTGAAACTTCATGTAGCATGAACGAGTTAGTACTCAATATATCATGTGACTTTTAGACTCATCTATATGTTAGGTGGCTCTTGAGTGTGTGTGATATAGGGCCTGTTCATATTGGCTTCTGCTTTCAGAAGCAGAAGCCAATACGAACGCACCAGGTTATATAAGTCATTTCTAGTAACCACTACTATTCATTAGCTACTATTTTTCGCTTTCATATATTGTAACGTACTTTATTTTATTATATCACAACTCCGTAAGTCGTATGACGGTCCGAATATTGTAGTGTCTTTTGTTGCCACTTCCATAGTTATTTCTATTAACCACTATTATTCATCAGCTGGTTCCATAGTTATTTCTATTAACCACTATTATTTATAAGCCGCAGTCAAAAGTCATCAGCAAAAGCCAATATGAATAGGCTCATAATCTTGTTTGGTGCTGTGGCTCGACATTTTCTGGGAAAAGTTATTCCATAAAGTGATGCTAGTATGAGTGAATAGTTGCACGCTGGGTAATCATCGTTGTTGCTTAAAGAGTGGGGCATCTTTTTTGCTTGCTGGTAGCTACTGGCAACAAGCTTATGGATGAAGTCATAAGTGCTTGGTATCTTGTTTGGATTGCCTTCAACTGAAGGCACTAAAATCATTGTCATTGTTTACAAGTGGTCTAATTGTCATTGTGTACAAGTGGTCTAACTGTTACCAAAAGTTACTTGGTACTAGCATTTTATATGACAGAAGTAGTTTGTGTTTACAAGTATTATTCTGTTGCCATATTTCTTTAAATCACATTTGTTTGCTAAATGTTGTTCTACAACATTTTATTGCACAGTATGCTCACAGAGAATGTGTGCAACGATGGTGCAACGAGAAAGGAGACATAACCTGTGAAATCTGCCATGAGGTAAGCGGTTGTTGTTTCTTTAATTTCACTTGTGGCATAATGACACTAGTCCATGTCCTGTTTCGTCATTACTTGTATTTAGACTCAAAATTTTCGTCTTTCTTCCCTTTCTTTTTTTTTTTAAAAAAAAAGCTTTAGCAGACTGAATAAGTGTGTTGCATTTCTATTTATTAACATTTTATTTTTCTGTGCCTAGTCTCTATGCACCATGTTCCTAGGTTTAATTTTTTAGCTATTGTTTAAATATCTGACTTTCTCAGGAAGTACTAGAACATACCATAAGTAAAAGAGGATCACACATCTGCATCATAACTCAAGCAGAACATTTTTGGCTGAGAAGAATTCGGATTGTTCCATGATTTCTTATGCATTAAGTTGTCACCTTTTGTTGAAGTATGCTGCCTCTGCAGTAGTATTCATGTTAACTTGTGGATTTAACTGTAAACTTTGTTTTTGTAAATCAGACTATGAGTTTTTATTGTCTGTTGTTCAGTCGTACAAGCCTGGTTACACTGCCCCACCCCAGGTACATCATGATGAGACTACTATAGAGATAAGGTTAGTTATCTTTGTACACGAAACTAAACGTTCAACTCTATTCTGGCATTTATGTGAATAATACTCCTGAGTGATTAGCTAATTTTTTATTTATAAAGCATTAATTTCTTTTTATTGCTAATGTGTGCATTCTTGCGTTTTCTCTAGTAGTGGAGATTGGTCCATCTCTGGCAATCGTTTGGATTTACATGATCCTAGAATCTTGGCTATGGCTGCTGCTCAACACCGTTTACTTGAAGATGAGTATGACGAATATACTGCAACAAGCACCAACGCTGCTGCCTTTTGCCGCTCCATATTTCTGATTGTAAGTCTGGTAGTTTACATCCTAGAAAGGTGCACTCATTTATCTTGTAATAATCTTAATTCGTAATCACAGAGAGATCAAATCTCATGTATGCAATTGTGTCCATGCACCTGACCTTACCTTTTCAACCCAAACAACTCAGAAAACTCTTGTTACTTCTTTCTTATCATAAGTTCAATTTGTCACCCCCACCCCCCAATTATCGGATGATAGTTGATGTGTCCTTGCTTTTTTTATCCAGCTAATGGCTCTTCTGCTCTTGAGGCACACATTGACCATTACTAGTAGTGATGATGAGGATGATGCATCCACTTTTTTTTCGGTGAGTGAGATTTTTCTAATGCACTGTTATATATATGTGTTCTATATATTTGTTTGCTCCTTCACCGTACAGTTCACTAATTGCTGATCTTTGGCAGCTATTTCTTTTGAGGGCAGCTGGGTTTCTGCTGCCATGCTACATCATGGCTTGGGCTATTAGTATCATGCAGCGTCAAAGACAGGTTAGTGAGTAGTGACGAATGGAAAATGCTTTTGTTCTTTTATTTAATATAATATTCTCAGGTTGGCAAAACTTTCTGCAAAATCATTTAGATGTTGTTATCCTTTTTGATTTTCAAGAATATAGCATGGAGCATGGTATCGAACAGCCTTTCTGCAATGTTAAGCAACCAAAGATTCAAATTTTATAAATATATATTTGGAAAATCATGTGGGCAAGTAATTACTGAAGTTCCAACCTGCAAACATGCCCTACAGCCCTGGTTTGGACTTGTGAGTTGGGACAGCTGCGGTTTATCCTTACTGGGTAAACATTATGTTGCTATGTCAGAAATTTCAGTGCCTAGACTGGTCTGTTTTTCAGTAGCTCAATACCCATTAATTTTGTAGGTTGGAATTTCCCTTTTTTCTTCATTCCAATTGTCAAAACAGTTATTTGCAGACAAAATTACCATGTTTATTTAAGCATTCTGTATCGTAGTGTTTACCCCTATTTATTTTGGCTAGTTATTAACAGTTACACTTCGATGAATTAGGAAGAAGCAATGCTATTACCGACAGAAGTGGCAATCATTCTCCACCGAAATGGAAGGACAATGCAATTCGCGGTAGCACCAGAATCTCCTACCTCAGCTCATCCGGAACCACACCAATAGAATTCATCAGCAGCAGGCCCGTCTCGTGAGGGCATACAAGATACCTTGAGCCTTCAGCATCTGTGCCTCTGCGGTTAAACTCCGAGTGCATTGTGCAAACCTGTTGCCTCGGCCACTCTCAATGGCCATGTTGCAGTAAAAAGTTGTGTGCCTTTCTTTGGATTGTATAAACTTTGCAGCTGAGCTTCGATGTTTCTGCGACGGGATTTCAGCGTCCTCTGTACATGTAGAGATTTCTTTCAATAAATGAATATAAGCTGAATTAACAGAAAGTATCGAGTTGCCCTAAGGGGTGTACGGCTTGGCTCATGCTGTGCACCGAAATGCTACTCTTCTAAACAAATCTGGACCCTGCGGTGCTCCAAGTATTGCGCGTGTCTGTCGCTCCGTCCATTAACAACTCTTTTCTATTTTTTTTTGGGCGTCTATGTTTATTAACTAGTCTATCCATGCTTCCATTGGATTTAAGGCAACTGTATTCTATTTTTTTGGGCGTCTGTGTTTATTAACTAGTCTATCCATGCTTCCATTGGATTTAAGGCAACTGTAAAGTAGGGGTGTAAACGGAGTAGATAATTTTCATCTAATCAATTGACTGAAGGCTTTTGGGATGAATGTGGAGGAGAAAAATAGATATCTGGCATTATTGATGTCCAACTCTGAGAAAAAATGGGGTATATGATATGGGATGAGGGATTATAAGAACATGTGGAGGTTACTTCATATTTGTGATGAGTATATGATGTCATCAATGGTGATAGAATTGAATTTGAGTTGTCGAAAATGCGAATGAGATATTTTGGGAAAAAGTTTCATGCAAGGGTGGTCTGGTCAATATGCAGGGTCAGTTAGGGCTAGTTAGACCGATATGCATTGGTGGTCAAATTGGCCATATAAATATTGCACAAGAGGGAGTAGAGTGGTATGAGCGTTGTGTGGTGTGATCGCATTTTGCATGATGGTAACTATTTTTCAGAGGGGGTGCTTTGAGCTCTTATTATGTGCGGTCTGACCAGCTCATGAGGAGCGATCTGACTGGGTGCTTATGGTGTGATCAGCCTCATGGTGGTGGTACTTATATTCTAGAGAATGTTCATTTTGAGATGACGAGGTCTTGTAGGGTGCGGTTCGATTGGTCTCACTATGGTGGTCAGACCGGGGAAGTGATTTTTCAGAGACTATTTTTGAGCTAAAAATTGAGAATTGAACTGGCAATTTGTTTAAAGCTATGGAATCACAGTATATGAATAGCGTGATGGGAGAACCAAGGTTCAAAGCAGTCATAGAAGTTGGGTGAGATAGTTGGATTCAACCAATACGCAAGGTGGACAAGGACCATGAAAAACACAAATGGTGAAGATTGAAAGAGACATATGGTGTGCTAAATGACTTGGGCTTGTTTGAAAACGAGGACAATTTAGTGAGTTCCAAACACATGAGAGGCTCAACATGGAAGGTAGTGAAACATAGGCTATACTTCGAGGCAAAGGAATTGGGACAAGTCGGTTGAGGAGCATTGAGGTCATTTACCAAAAACCTGAAAAGTGAGTGGTTTGTAAAACCGCAACGGAGGCCTAAACAGATTAGGTCAAGAAATCTCCATAAAGATTAAGAAATCAGTTTGTCCCATTCATAGTGTATATAGGATCCTTATATATGAGATTGTCATAGTTTTCTACATGTGTAATAATTTACTTAGGAGTTGCCAAACACTTATATGTAATTGGGTGTTCATGAAGATAGCTTTCAGGTTTAATATAAAATATACAGAGAAATGTGAGCGATCAAGATAGAATTTGTTCCTCCTATATAACGAAAGAGCATAACCATGCTAAAAATGATCAAGGAGTCAATCACAATTGATTGATTCACTACAAATTCGAGTGAATGATCGAGTTATTATAAGATGGCATGCTTCTGGCATTGAGTTCAATCTGGTATCATGAGGTAAAAGGATCGATACATGAACGGTATGTAGGTTCGTTCGATATGATTTTTATGTATGTTTGGGAATCGATAAGTCCTGCTAGAGATTGCTACTGATTTGTGGACCGGAAAGGAGTTTTTGGGCCACGACCGAATATATATGAACACATAGGGGCACACACTTAATAGGTTAGAACAATAAATGTTCGAATTATTGTTTTCGAGTAGGATATGATTTCTATTCATATTGGATAAGAATTCGGTTGGTAGCTCTCCAAGTGATATATAATCTTTACTCCTATTGGATAAAGATTCTATTGGAGACTATATATTATGAGAGATATGGGGTTGAGGAGGGCATCCTAAGACACATTTATCGAAACCCTAGTCACCACCTCTCAAAACCCTTATCGTGCACACTGATGCTAGCACACTGACATACAACGTTCCATCCGTAGGCTGTGGACTTCGTTAGAAGCACTGCAACGTTGATCGAGATGATCGTAAGGAGGAGACGGTTGGCTAGAGAACGATCAACTACTTTCACTATACCGACGCGAGCTACGTTGAACCGATTGCTTCAACTCTATTTCTGTTGTATTGTGCGTTTAGTGGTAATGATCTACAATCTTTTACTCGTATAGCTTCATGATTTATACAATAGAAATTTTAATCTGCGTTAGAATAGCCTACCCGTTTTCCAGCAAGGATGTCTAGCATACTACTCATCAACTCAGTTCGATCGAATATCAATAGTCAATTTTCAAGAGAAGATCATCAAAAAATCAAAGTTGCCAAGTTTTGCTATTGAATTCTAGCAAATAACAACAGTATATTCAAACAATGTGCTTCGAAGAAGAAGAAGAAGAAATAAATCATTAAGTCAGAATTGGTGCAAATGGATTACAACTTAAAAGAAACCCGGCATGCCGATGATCTATATACTATACCAAGCCCTTGCCAGGAAATCCAGTACATTTTTTTCATGTGGAATCTCTCATCCCAGTGTATGATAAGTGATAACAAACAAATGCCTCAAACATAAAAAAATGTTCAACATACAAGTAATATGAATTGAACTCCAGATTCATTAAAACATAAAAAGGCAATCTTGAAAGCTAAACAACACTTTGTAACACAAAAGGAAAAAATGAAACAATACAATGCACATCAGCATCAGCTCAGGTCCCTGAAGCAACAGGTCATCAAACTCGATTGAACAGCAGCAAATCGAAACTGTATATTAGTTAATACTCCATGATATAAGTGAAAGAGACATCTTCATACTTAGTTCATATCCTAAGTTGTGAATAATGAGACCAACTTAAGTCTCGTTTCAACACAAGAATTCGTAAAAAAAATTCATTGGAAAAGGGACATCACGTAAGAGTGGATGTTTCTATCATGAAATTCCTTCGTTCCAAATGGAGACTTAATTCGTATCGATGAGTTCCACTATTCTCTGCAGTTTCCTGCTTTTGTGTAAATATAGTTCCTGGTGACAAGAAAATAAACTTACTCACTGTATTCACCAAAATTTGATCTGAACCATAGCAATAATTGAACAAAATAACAGACCAGAAATGTGTTTATCGTACAAAATAACATATTGCCTCAACTTGCCACAACCTTGCACGCCCTTTCCCTGACTGCACAAGTATTCCTATAGGAGATCTTTTTGAATTATGAACACTTGGAACAACTGAGACACACAAAAAAAAAACTAAAAGAACTTAAAACACCAAAAGATTTTAACCTCCTGTTGTCTGAAGATCATGGAACTTAACATTTGTTGTGAATCGGATCGGACCCTCTTCGGACGCGCCGCTTGCTCATTCTGTCGGGATCAAACACCGTTGAAGGGGAAGAACCGGTCGCCGCTGTGCGCTTCTCTGACGTATCAGATCTTTCAGCAGCAGCAGCAGCAGCAGCATTGCCCTCTGCAAGCTCTCGTGGTTGCTCTGCTGGCAAGACATCTGCACCGTTTGTTCGGGCAAAACCGCCCAGTCTTCGAATGGCAAGAACCTCTGATGTAGAAGCCAAAAGAGCAAGCACAACAAGAATGGCTAGTCGATGGCACTGTACTCCCATTTTCATATCTCACTCTCTTCTAACTTGCGGTCTAGTGATAGTAGAAGAAAGTAGTAGTTTGTGTATGTGATGCTGTGCCTATCTGAACTTTGAGACAAAAATACGAAGAGTGGAAGCTAAGGAACATCGTGGTACTAAGCAATGTTCGTGTCTGTAGATATAGGCCTCTTAGATTGCATCCATCATAGTGACGGGTAAAAAGATCTTGGTCCAAAAGAGTAAAGCTCCAAGCTATCAATTTATACCACCAAGGCCATTGGGACAAACAACAAAGCAGTTACCCTCCAAAGTGAAAGAAATTGCACTCTGCAAACTGAAGGCTGTTTATGATAATTCTGTTGTATTTAAAAAAGGTATGAAATTGGCCTTGGGATGCCCAAAATTTTCAATTTCTTTTCTTGGGGATAGGTAAGGAAACCAATCCTCCAAGCCAACCTACTAGTATAATGCTTTACGCTCTATCAGCAGGATGTCATCTTTGTGCGTGTACTTCAGAAGCTTCTCTTTCAAGCGAGGAAGCACGCTTCTCCGTGCAAAACAGCACAAGAAAACACATCTTGTTGTGCCTTCTTTACGAGTAGTTTCTTGAGCTTGAGCTGTTGCTTTATGCTCCTTTCTTTGATCATTCTTGGCTTGTTCTGGGCTGTCTCCTTTTGCCGCGGATTTAGTGGGCCCCAAAGCAGCCCCGTTCAAAGATCCAAAGAGGCAGAGCCACAACAAAAGGATCCTACTAATCCAAGCAACATTCCTTCCTCTTTACTTTGTTTATAGCTTGGATAATCCCTTCATTAGTTTAACTTAAAGCACACTAAGTATCATTCATTAGATCATACGAAGCATACTTAAAATATCAATAGTTGTCCGTGAGAGAATACAATACAACATGCTAATCTTGATGAATGATGAGGAAGATAGGCATTTTGACAGCATAATAATTGAAAAATATCATAAACATCATAAAAGATGGTGTTAGCAATGTTACTGAACATTCATTGACAATCATGTAAAGTGAAGCCCTGGTGCATTTGATATGAAAATTGTGAGGTGGGTTTTGTTTCAATTTCTTGCTACACTAACAATACACATTACCCATCAAGTGCGGCAGCCTCTGTAGCACCGACACGTGTCAAAATCGCCGTATCCGTGTCCGACACGGACACGGCGCAGACACGTGTCCCCGGCGTATCGGCCGAATTTTCAATTAATTTTAATCGCTAAAATTTCCGACACGTGTCGGACACGGTAAATACATGTGTCGGACACGGCCCGGACACGGCGGCCCACGAGACGGCCGGCCCACAAGACAGCCAGCCCAGGAGAACGGTCGGCAACCCTAACCCACGCTTGCCCCCGAGTCCCGACGCCATTCCCCACCCGGCCACTCGCAGTCCTCCCATCGCCCTGCTGGGAGCGCCGCCGCTCCTCCCCATCGCCGGCCCGCTCCTCCCCATCTCCCTGCTGGGAAAGCTGCTGCTCCTCCCCATTGCCGGCGCTCCCCCCATCGCCGGCCCGCTCCTCCAAGATCTTCACCGGCGCTCTCCCGCATCGCCGGCCCGCTCCTCCAAGATCTTCGCCGCCGCTCTCCCTCATCTCGCCGGCGCCTCCTCTAGCCGCCGTCTCCCGCGTCTCCTCCCGTGCCGGTCATGCGGAGCCAGCTGCAAGCCTGCAAGATCTTCGCCGTGCCCGTGACCTGGAAGACGCCCTCCTCTCCTCTCCGGGAGGAAATGTGAAATGGAGATACAAGTATTGCAAATATGTTGGTACTAGTAGCTACTCTAGAATGCGCTAGGTACCTTAAGTTGCCATTTGTTGTATGTTGATTGTTGGCTGTTGAACTTATTATTATTTATTGCTTTTCATTATCAATTATCAATTGTTGTTGCTCTATTAGTTTATTGTTTTGTTTATTCAAGAATCAAATATACAAGTTATCTTTGTAGTCTTGCTTATCTAATCATGTTACTTTTTTCCTAGGTTAATGGAACATTGGAATTCTTATTTCTGCAAATGGTATTCATATCAACATTTATCGTCATGATTAACAAAACAATTGATGACTGATGAGGTACATATTCTTCTAGTATACATTTTACAAATTACATGTTTACATAATTTTAGTTTGACAATCATAAAGAAATATAGAAAATAATATATATATATATATATGTAATTTATTTATTATTTTAATATATATAGCCGTGTCGGTATTTTTGGGAAAATAGCGAATTCCTGTATCGGTGTCATATCATGTCGTGTCGACGTATCTGTGTCCGTGCTGCAGAGGCGGCAGCGAAGCTGTGGGTGTGCGTGCGGTCAGACGTTACATCTGCGGCGACGAGGGCGAATTTGCCGGCGTCTCGGCCGCGTACTCCGCGTGCGTCGATGGAGTCCTTGGCGAGGCTGAGGTCGTTGACGGCGGCAGCGCGCGGCGACCAGGTTCCCGATCCGCGCCGTCGCCGGCGTAGGGTGGCCATGTTCAGACGAAAGGAAAGGTGAAACTGATTTATGTAATTGAAAGTAACCTGGTGTCTTCTTTGTAAACATGCATCAGCCGCTTAGTTTCTCTTCGATCTCGACCGATCCAGATTGGGTCGGTGAAAACAACAATACAATATAGTTTGAATGTTCATTTACAAATACCCCGGTGATTCCTGCTTTATTTCTTCTGGACCGTGCGTATTTGATCGGGCGGCTTACAGAACCCCCCTACTGGACCGCGAATGTTCTGCGCGATCCATTTTGGTTGGGTTTAAAGATAACGCAATTTAACGCGGGGTTTTGATTGAAAACTCCCCCGACACTTCTGCACGCTTCCATCTGGACCGCGTATATCTGATCGTACGCCTCAACGAAGCCCCCTATTGGATCGCGAATTTCATCTGCATCCGTTTCGGGTGAGGTTAAGCTTAAACGAACCGCTCACGTATTTGGCCATGTAGCTATGTTTTTTCAATTTTGGCTTTTGAATACTTGTTTTTACAAAATTGATTTTCTCTCTAAGCTCTTGAAAGACGTAGCAAACAATATGTGTCACCTGTCAAGTGTGGTAGCTAGAGGTGCGGTGCGGCAGGCGAGCAGGCCATGGCGCTATCGAGCCACCCTGCTCAGTAGCAGCCTACCGAGCCACCCCTGCTTGGTAGACGCTGCCGAGCTGCACCAACTTAGCAATAGGCCAGACAGGCACTTGGCAAGCACACGCGCGTGGGCAGGGGTAGGGGGCCGATGGAATCACATGGGTGATGACGCGATGCGACGCAACATTATATTCTCGTTTTATTTACACGTTAATTAGTTGTTGTTTGCACGCATGTATAAAATGGGAACCGCGCTTGATTTCCTGGAAGGGGGAGGAAAGAGAGTTTTCCTGCCACACGAGAGAGCGGGGAGGGAGGGGAATAAAAAAGAGATTGAAAGATCAGTTTGTAATATAATTTCGAGATGGTTTAGTTGTGATTATGATTCTTCGCAATTAGAAGCATTGTAGAGCGGGTGAATACCTTCAAAAAAATGTATGCTTCATTCGCATGCGAGCAACATGCTTAATATATCGTTAATGTTTTATTAGCATAATTATGGTTTTATAATGTAAAATGCGCTAGGTAACCGTGTTTAGTTGATGAATGTATTTCTATAATAAGCCATATTTATTTATTGTAAATAGCTACAAAAATGCATGCTGAAAAAATTGGTAAAAAAATATATATCCATTTGTATATATTTATTACTCGTGCGATTATAGAATAGCTGTTATTCAAGGACCTGATCTTATTTTTAAAAATTAAAAGCAAAAGTTTCACAAAAAATATAGCGTACCACTGCATTTACTTACCACTCTTAGTTTTTGACTCACCTCCCTTCTTTATATCTTTAAACTGTTACTAATACCCTTCTATTCAATTGTAGACGGTTGGATTAGCTAATTTTGACCCATGGGGCTACTCACCTATGGAGATTATGAAGAAAAATTTGCTGACATATTGCGCAAACTAATGCAGTACCTGGGTTACTGCCACCGTCCCATCTTCAGAGGATGGAAGACCTAAGAAGGAGACAGGGAGGACTAGAAGATGGAAGCATTCTTGTACACAAGGGAAGGTGAGTACACCTCCCACACCGAGCACGTGGGGAGCACTTCCACTGACGCCCTTCATGATGCCACCTGCTTGGTTGTGCTAGTGTGTGAGAGATTCATAAGGCCGCTATGCTGACTTCTCTGTTTCGCTACTATCCATCCCTCCGGAAAGAAGACACTATGATGAGACGTTCGTCACCACCTCTAAGGACGACTTGCCCCTAACCCCACCATGTCCAGCTCACCTGAGCTATGGAAGCCACCTACACTAAGACTCTAGAGGAGATCTCGGACCTCCACCAGCTACAGGCATGCTGAGACTCTCCGTGCTCGATTTGCCAAATGAGAGAAGGCATTTGCTATAGTGGAGTATGAGAGGGCTGCCGTAGTCGTCAAGTTCGAGCGGACTATAGTAACAATAGCGGTTCACACCCCAGCACCCACTAGACCCCCATCACCCCCACCAACCATGCTCTAACTCAGTCACTCACCGGAGAACTATGCCTGAGGATCACTGCATGTAAGAGCGTACGGTACCCCAACCCACCGATCATAGTCAACATTGGAGATACCAGCTGAAGCTGCAGTCGCTCCCGCTCTTACTCCAGTTCACCCGGTAACTGTACCACCTACTGTAGCTACAACCTCATGGAGGAGTAGCCTGACCTATGAATTAGGTCAGCTCATAGCGCTTGCTAGGAGTAGGATTTTGTTTACAAGCACCAACCCATATACTAAGCAGTGGATGTGTAATATATTATATCCACATGACTGAGCATGACCTAAGTGCTATGTACTAGCTATCATATGCAACGTGACCAAAATATTATAAATGTTGTAGAGCCATCTTAGGCCTTGTGGTTTATTTTTATTTTTCTTATTCGCCTGGTTCTTGGAATACTTTTTTGATATATCAGTGAGTAGATAGCACGCATCAGCTTTTTCACTGATTTGACAACACGTATCAGCTTTCTCTAGTGAAATAATAACACATACAAGCTTTACTCCTGAACAGTGCACACTAACCGCCTATAAAATCAGGCCAGTCCCCATGATCAAATCCAAGACTTCAATCCAACTATCTACAGTTGAATAGAAGGGTATTAGTAACAGTTTAAAGATAGAATGAAGTTTTTGCTTTTTACTTTAGGAAAATAAGACTAGGTCCATGGATAATGACCATTCTGTAATTGCGCGAGAGCAATAAATATATACATGCGGACATACATAAAAATATTTTAGCTATTTTTCTAGCCCGCATTTTGCAGTTATTTACAATAAAAAACATAACTACTTACAAAAACACATCCATCAACTAAACATAGCTACCTCGTGCATTCAACATTACAAAACTATAGTTATGCTAATGAAACACTAATGATATATTAAGCATGTTGCTTGCAGCGAATGAAGCATACATTTTTTTCAAATGTAATCACTAGCTCCACAATGCTTCCAACTGCAAAGAATGGTAAATCATAGTCGCTCTCGCTCCGTAGGAAATCTCTCTTTTATTTCCTTCCCCTCCCTGGCTACGCTCTCTCTCGCTCGGGAGCAATGCAACCATGGGTCGCGTTTTATATGCACACGCTCGAACGCAGCGTAATTAACGCTCGAATAAAATAAGAATCGAACATCGTGTCATGTAATTACCCATGAGATTCCCTCGCGTTAGGAGTCAAACCGCGTGCGGATGCTCCCCCGTGAGATCCCTGGCCCCGTGCCCATGCGCACCTTACTGTCGCTTCTGCCTGCCTAGGATTTTTGGCTAGCTGGAGCAGCTCGACAATAGTTTGCTGAGCAAGGGTGACTTGGCAGGTTGTTGTCGAGCTACACTAGCCCGGTAGTGTCTTCTACAATGCCTGCCCATCGACCTACCGCATGTCACGCTTCCTGCCGAGCTAGGGCAACACAAAGGTGAGTGTCGTCTGCTACGTCTTTTGACCTCAAGAAGGGGAGCTATTTTTGTATAAATAGGTGCTAGGGGGCCTAAATTGAAAAAAAATATTGCTATAGGACTAAAAGGGTGGACAGTTCTGAACAATGTACTGGCCATTGCGGCGGCGATTGGTGTTGATGTAAGCTCAAATTCTGGTGGTGGTGCTGGCGGAAGACGCCCACCACGTTGGGGCATTCCCATTGGTGGAGCTGCAGGATCAAAGAGGTAGCGACAGCGGGCCAGTCTCGGTGGCGGTGGTCCGGGCGACGGCAGCACTCATTGCACTCAGTCTAAATGTATTGTTTATCTCCTGGAGTGTCCCAGTGTGCGGTGATAAGAGATGCCGGTGCATGTGCCTCAATCGCATTGAGACTTCATTGCCTTAGGTGAATTTCATGGATAAGAGCTTATGTTTATTTCAGTTTTTTAAAATAGTTTTTAATTTTTGCTATAGTTCTAACTTTCAAACGAAGTATTTTTTAAGATGAAGTCTACAAGTTAATTATAATACACGTTAAAAGCCTTACATCTATACCATCCAAAATCGCAAACGAATATCTCTTTCTCTGTAAACTTTGTCGTAAACAGTTGAAATTCAAAAATTTTAGCTAAAAATTATAAGCCGCAGGTAAAAAGAACAGGCTCATGGTGTTTAGATATGCCATTTAAAATCCTCAAATTAGATATACGACACTTTAGCTCTAATAATTAGATATACGGCACTTCAAAAAATGTTAATTTGCATGTTACTCTACGACACCTTTGTCCTTCCTCCCCTCCGTGCCACCGTCAATCGGTTCAAGCCATCTTGGGATGGATTGATCCATTTGAGACGGTGGTTGTGAAGTACGGCGGAGCGGCGAAGAAGTCTCCCGAGCTCCAGTCGTCGCCAGGTAAAATTTTGCTTCCGATAATTTAAACCATGGCCTGGCGAAGGAGATCGACATCACCGGGTGCAGCAGATGGTGGCCGACGGGAAGGTAGCTGGTGGGATGATACCGAAGGTGGGGTGCTGCGTGCGAGCCCTCGCGCAGGGCGTGCACACTGCAAGCATCATTGACGGACGTGTTCCGCGCTCGCTGCTGCTTGAAATTCTGACAGACGAGGGCACTGGCACCATGATCACTAGCTGAGGTGGTTCAGGCCTTCATGGTACTTTCTTGCGCCTCTCTGCTCATATTGTCATGTAATTTATGGCCTCATGGTTGCAATAGGAATACCTTCCTCACATTTATCAAAGAGTGACATTGGTAGAGGTGGTTCTGCACCCGTTTGTTTATGACTTAGTTGACAAGTGCTTGAGAAAGATGGTGACATTGTGTAGTTCGTGCTATAAGTTGAATCAGTTTAGGTTAACTTTTATTCAAACGAAGTAGCTTTTGTTGGGCTCAGGTTTGGATTTAACTTGTCTAGCGATGCAAGAATAATAGCATTTGTGCCCTTTCTCTTGTAAATGTACTTTGCATGACTGTACAATACTCCTTTTCGTAAAGTGCAGTTTACATGAGATTGAGCTGCAAAGATGGTAAACCGGTGCAATACATATGTAGTTGCATACTGCTTGTAAATCGATGTGATGCATGGGCGAGCTAGTTTTTCCCTTGATTGAGAAGATGCATCCCAAACAATAAAAAGATTAGCTGGTGATTTCACTAAGATTTAATTAACAGTGCAGTTTGGCTAAGTAAGGCCTTTCTTTAAGCCATTATATGATTGTATGATTAGAAAATATTGTGTTATTTAGTACGCTAATACTGCATAGCCTTTTTAGACATACTTGGCTGTCAAACTGTAATGGGACAATTGAAGGAAAACAGGATATGAGGCCATGCCTAGGGGCCTCTTACCCAAGCTGCCCAAGTTATTTTAATTTGATGCCATGGCATTCATGATTTGGATGTGTAGTTTAACATTTTTGTGGACACAATGATACCAACTACCGTCTTTCACAAGTGCTTCTTCCTTAATAGTTCACATAATTTTTTTGAGTGATCTCTCTGTTTGACTGTTTCATTTTAGATTACGAGGCCTAACCTTCAGTGTTTTAATTTCACTCTTGAATTAGCAACTGTGTTTAAAATTCCAAGTAAAGCAGTTATATTTTAGCTTAATACTAGGAGTTACCTTACGTTTACATAGTAATTCTGGGTTGAGTTTCATCCGGTATAGGAGATAACAGGATATGGAATGTTGCTCTTACTCTTTAACTTTCAAGTGGTGCAGTAAATGGTATTTGACTGAAGTCACCAAATGACATGTTTCAGTTCTGCACTTCTGCCAGCCTTGTCTTGCAGGCCAGGTCAATTGCATTTCTTTAGAATTTGATTAGTTATATCTCATCCTTCTTGACTGCAGCTGATGCTTATGGTATACGAAATTATGAACACTGAAAAACATTTTTTTTAGTAACTAACTGCCAACTGCATCGAGATAAATAGGCGGCGAAAAGGGCATGATTCACCACCCCCAAACATATTGAGGCCTGAAAGATTATAGATGTAGTAGTATTGTCAATATGGAACGTGTGCCCTGTGATTATGATAGCCAATTTAACTTTAGCAAATACTGTATTTTATCCCACCGGCCATCTAAAGGTATATACTCTGAAGGACTCCTTATCTTCAGCCGAAAGGCTTCTCTTTCCGTGATATTGATTAAACGGCAATGAGGATCGTTGTCTCCATGCCATACTGTTGACCTGTATCATCCTAGTCCAGCGTTGAGATATCTGCATCTTCCTTGAAACAAATTTAATGGAACCGTTCAACTTTTTCAAACAAGGGCATCAAAATTTCCTGCAAAACTACAACTCTTGCTCTCCCGCTTACATCATGAAAATTATGTGCATCATCCTGTCCTTCAGATCTTAGTCATGGAAGCTCCTATTAATAAAAGAAACAAGTGCCAATACTTTTATATTCTATTCTGCCTTGTCATTTTAGTAGTACAATGAAACGATTAATGAACTATCTTAACATAGAACGCATTCAACATCCATATATTTTGACACCCTGCTACTAGAATTTCCCTGTCCTGCTCTTTTCTTTGCGTCATACTGTTAGCAGAGCATGTACCTGTAGGCTTGAAAATTGAGCAGTATATTATTACTTTCTTGTACTCAGCTTTACCTCAGTTTTTTCTGTTTGGTCATATATCTTTTTTAAACAAGTATTTCTTGTATTTTTCATTATGGTATCATGTTTTTGATGGAATTAACCTGCATGCAGATCGATTTTTACTTGAAAGGGTTTTTAAGTAGAGTATGATGTTATGTTGAGATACAGTGTTGGAGGGAGGGTCACCGCGCTACCTCGAGCCCACAACCGCCTCAGAGTGGTGGCGCTCGTTGGATGGTCTACCCCGAGCCAAGTTTGGAGCCAACCCCGAGTGGAGTATGCGAGATCGACCCTTGGAGGGTCCGGGGCCTAGTGCACTCCTAGTCATCCTGGTCTAGACAATACTCCACAATGACTTTGCCTTTGTATGATATGACTTGATATATAGGGCATTCCCTTAATCAAGCTTGACTCGATCTATCGGTATCTCCTCAGTTGTGCACATATGTTGAATTGATCGCTTCACATCAACAAGCGTCAGCCCATCACCTAAGCGTGGTGTGATTAGCCCCGAGGGCTGTCTCTCGACATTATGGATTCACGGCGGACACTCATTGTTTCATGGGCTACTTCTCTGTAAACCAAGCACGCAACACGTTTCTAAGCTTCTAGCGCCATACCTCAACGGGTTGAGCAGGCAACAATTTAGCGTGTATCCTCACCTTGAAGGTCGAACCCCATCAGGGATGTGCTCACCGATCTTGAACACTCGGTGTGTTGGCATGCATCAATTGATCACATCTCCAGATGTCATCCAACTCGGCATCACCAATCGAGCTCAAGCGTGAGTATGTGTACGCCCCAGTCGACTTCATGTGCTTGAAGCTCCATCATACCTTGAACTAGCGACATGCCCATATCCATCCCGTCGAGGTCACGCAATGACCCGTTTACCCAATGACTCCGTGCGTCTTGAGCTAGCAAGTTATGTGATTATTTCTAACATGTTCACATAGGTCAATCTTTCGCCCTCTTGAGTTCTGTCATCCTTTGGCGGCTATACCTACATGAGTCAAGCTCGACACTCCCGTGCATACCTTCGCCTCTCAAACGCTATAAGTTGAGGACTGACTTCACGAGGCACTTCTCTAAGCCAAGTCCCAAATTTGCGCCTCCTCATGACTTTAACATCAAGGCGGTCATCACTTGACTATATGATTGTTCATGACCCTACGTACTATGCAACAATGAACTCTTCAGTGTGACCCAAAATCAGTCAAGTGTAGCAATGTCCCTTCGGCGAGCACCAGGGGAACCTTACTTGGAGGCGCTGGCACGGCCTGTCATTTGGAGTTCGCGCAAGGACTAAGGTATATTGACATGTTATCAAAATGCATTGCAGGCTACCTGTGGGATTATAGGCCTGAGACAGCGCGCGACCCCTTTTGCAAGTCGATGTGCTGGCTTGGGCGGGTGATTACCGACCGCTCAGATTGGCGAGGAGCTACTGTTGGGGGAGGTCCCCGCGCTACCTCGGGCCCACAACCACCTCAAAGTGGCGGCGCTCATTGGATGGTCTACTCCGAGCCAAGTCCACGGCCAACCCTAGGCGGAATACGCGAGATCGACCGTTGGAAGGTCTGTGGCCAACCCTGAGTGAAGTACGCGTGTGCGATCGCCCCTGGGGGTGTTCGGCGCTGACCTTAGGCAAGGTCACAAGGTTGACCCGAGGAGGACCCCAGGCAAAGTATGCAAGGTCAAGTGAAATGTGCAAGGTCGATCCAAGGAGGACCTTGGGTCGACCTTGGGCGAAATATACAAGGTTAGACGAAGTACGCAAGGTTGATTCGAGGAGGACCCTAGGCCATCTCTGAGTGAAGTATGCAAGGTCGAGCGAAGTGCGCAAGGTCAATCCGAGGAAGACCCTGGACCAACCCCGGGGTCCCAGACTCGGCGGGCCCCACGTGAGTAAATGACCAAAATGCCCCCAGGAGTAGACCAAACTCTAAAGGCAAAGTTGTAACTACGTAGACCTCCCCCTATCCCCCTATAAATAGGACCCCTTGTAATGGAAGAGAGGGAGACCACTCTTACAACCCTAAGACACTTTTCTTAAATTCATTTAGTGGTGATGGTGGTGGAGATATTTCAAGGACTCTTCGTGGTGGTTATGCTATTTCGAGGTGGTTGAGCTACATCGAGGTCCATTCGCACCTGCGGCGGTTTTCGTATCTGATCGGGAGTGTTTATAAGTTTATTGTCCAGACTCGTATCGACAACATACAGTGACTCATATCCTAACATACTAGACTTTAGAGGGGCTATATAAAGCCATGAGGAGTAGCCATAGAGAATTCAATCCACAAATCAACTCATTCAAAGCAAAGAGACACACGAGAGGATTAGTGTCTAGGTTATTTTGTAGCACTATATTCCTGTATAAGGTAAGGATCTGATAGTCCTAAAAAGGTTCAAATGTATTACGAGAAAGCGATAATCCTTTGTACTCTTTTGAGGTCTTGTTTAAGGAATTTACGGTTGGTTTCGTCAAATCTTTCTCTATTTGTAATTATTTTGTTGCCATTATTTCGGTTCGCTCTACGAGATTTATTTGTTTTGTTCTTGATACTATGTACGTTTGTGCAGTATCTCACAACTGTGATTCGATCTGATGGTTGTTGTACATAAGGAGTATCATGGAATACTCAAAGTAACCCAACTTTCCCCCCTTTCAATGACCATATGTAAACACAACATCATCCATAAGATGAAATTCCCCCTTTCAATGACCATGGAACAGTTACCCAACTTAAAACCCCAAGATATCAACTATGCATTATTTTTCTTAAAAAAGAAGATACTGATTTCTTACTACAAACTAGTCAATGTAGCTCCCTTCAATTGCATACACGCAACAATATTGTCATGAAATCTTTTTATTCTGTTAGTATAGATAACAAAAACGAAAATTCAATTTCATTCTCTGAATATCTCCAAAGTTACAAAACTTAAACCTGTGTTCAGTTGGGCCAAAAGCCTACAGCAGCACACAAGTCTCTGGGCCTGTTCTTTTCAGTTTCTCAAAACGGCTTTTAGTTTTTGATACAGTACCTAACTTTTAAACAGAGTATTTTTTTTAAGATGGAGTCTACAAGTTAATTATAGTACACATTAAAAGTCTAACATCTGTATCATCCAAAATCGCAAGCGAGTATCTCTCTCCGTAATCTCTGTCGCAAACAGCTAAAATTCAAAAATTTTAACCAAAAACTATAAGCCGCAGTTAAAAAGAACAAGCCCAAAGAGGCTACGATCGAACACGGCAAGACACCCGGCACCCCGACTCTTAGGGCTAGGATTTTAGAAATGGCCCGCACATGGATAAACCCACGCGGATCCAACAGCCCAGCCCACCCCAAATCGGCTCAAAGCCTGAGCCGCGCGAATCTCAGCGCCGCCCGCTATAAAAGTCGCGCAGCTCCCCACCGTTTCCCCCAGCTCCGCCTTCCTCTGCTCCTCCTAAACGCCCTCACACCCTCCCTCTCCCCTCGCTCGCGCGGCGCAAGAAGGGGAGGCTAAAACCCTAGAGAGCGAGGCGGCGAGAGAGCCGGTGGTCTTTCGATGACGCCGCCGGCGGACAAGGGGAAGAAGGCAAAGACTGACGCCGACGGCGGAGAGAACGAGCAGATCGACGGCGCCCTCGTCCTCTCCATCGAGAAGCTCCAGGAGATCCAGGACGAGCTCGAGAAGGTGAGCCGCGTCTCTGCTTCTCTCTCGAGTTTAGGGGCTATTTTTGGTGCGCTGTGATGGGATGGGGGGTGGTAGGTCCGTCTGATTTGGCGGTGGGTTTGGGGTTTGGAGCGGGGGGTTGTGTTGAATTTGGGAGGAGTTATGCGGCGGGGCCGGTGACTGTAGTTTGGTGGAATTCTCACCGCCTTGTGATTGCGGTGTTGCGAGTTACCCTGTGGCGCAGAACATTGGAGTTGTCAAAAAGGTTTGGTTTTGGTGAATTTCGTTAGGAGGTTCTAGGGATTGGGGGATGGAATTTAAGTGGTAGTGTTAGAGAGCGAGGTTTGTGCTATGGACCGATGCATGACTGAGCTTGTTGCAACTATCTGTTACTGACTATAGTTATCGAGCAGAATGTATTACTATATTGCAAGAATTTATGGATGTTCCAAAAAGCAGTTGGCAGAGACAGAGCTTAGGTAGTCTTATAGTGGATGCCATATAATGGATTATGTTGGACAGCATGTTCCTGTGAGACAAATTAGTAACTTTTTTTGGTTTAAGAACACAAAACATATAACCAGTGGCGGAACCAGGAATTTAAAAGAGCCGGGGCGAACCAGTAGTATGAAAAAAATACTAAAACATAATATGATTCAATAGTCAATATAATTAATAATGTCAAATGCACTAAATTATCAAGATCTAACCAATATAACCAGACAAACATAAATCTAACTAATACAACTAAACAAGCATATAATACAATATTAAGAGCTCAGACAAAGTACTAACAAGAACTCCTGATGTGCGTGAACATCGATGACTAAGATATCCAGAACATCGGCACTCCAATAGTTACCTACAACATGTTAACACAACAAAATTTATAAGAACTTGAATTCAATACCAATGCAATAATAATTTGAAACTCCAGATAGGAAAAGAATTGTACCACTAAGTTACACGAGGTACACGAGGTAAGCGGTTTCTACGCTCCTTCATATCTTGAAAGCAACGGCATTAGATGTTTGAACCGCTTCTATTTGGCAATTGTCATCAATTGTTGCGGTTCTAAAATAATTCTGTATTGATTTCATTTTCTTATACAATTCCTACAAGAAATACAAATTTACTCATATACTGATATGCCTCATATACATATAGTAATATTGTACATTTATTCTCTAGAAAATCAATAATCAAAAGTTCAAAAATCAAAACAATACTCTAGGATAAATGGACAATACAAATTTGTCCTCACCTCAGTCAGTGGCTCAGTGCCTCAGTCCTCTACTCGACTACTCCTCTGTCCTCACTCCTCACCAGTACTGCTCCTCACGGCTCACGGGCAGAGGGCAGTCGCCAGTCGGGCAGCGCAGTGGGGACGGGCGGACGGCGGCCTCAAACCCGCACGGTGCACGGCGGAGGACGGCGGAGGGCGGAGCCGGTGGAGCGCTCGAGGCGCGGAGCCGGCGGAGGGCGGAGGGCCCGAGGCGCGGAGCCGGCGGAGGGCGGAGTCGCCGAGGCGCGGAGCCGGCGGAGGGCGGAGTCGCCGAGGGCCCGAGGCGCGGAGGGCGGAGTCGCCTCGCCACCGACCGCCGCGCGATGCGATGGGGATTTTGGATCTGGAGGTAAGTGGGTTAGGGATTTCGGCGGATTGGGGATCGGGGGTCTCCGGGTCTGGGGATTAGGCCACTGTCCATTGGATTGGGCTGCTGCACGGCGCGTGGGCGCGGCCCATGGCCGAGGCGGCGAGGCCCATCCGCGTCGGCGCCAAGCGTGCTGCTTCTTCAATCTTCATTCTGCCCGCGCCGGGGCGGGTGCCACCGTGGGAGACCCGGGGCTTGCCCCGGCGGTGGTTCCGCCACTGCATATAACGTATCATTAAAGTTTGAAACTTTGCCTACCATGTCCGACATGTTGATTGCCGTGCCTCCTACCTCCGCCACATCATCTGCCAGCTGCTATGACGGATATGTTGGCTGTTATACCCAACATGTCCGCCAACTTGTTCAAAAACAGAATTTTTGGACAACAAAAATAGCTTAGCGGTTTCCAGTCAGAACAATTTGCAATCAAAGTTTCCCTATGGAAATAATTGTGGAAATATCTGAAGCTGCATACCTATGTAGCTGACCCCAGTTTTACCACTGAAATGAAAAGGGTATTCTTAACCTTGATCCCTGTCTTATGATACAGTATACTCGCTTTTCACCATTTACCTAATATGGTGCTTCACTGTATTTGGAGGATATTATGTTGATCCATATTGTTATTTTTTTTAACTTATCCATGTTTCTTTTTCTTCTTTTGAAGAGTTGTCCTGTGCCTCCTTGTGCTTCCATGCTTTTATGCTGATGCCCGATGGGCAGTGGGAAAAACCATATAGACTGTGAGAACAAAATAGGAACTATCTGTCATGCTTATGTTAATTTTATTCATTGTTGACAGGTTAATGAGGAAGCAAGTGATAAGGTTTTGGAGGTCGAGCAGAAATACAGTGAGATTCGCAGACCTGTCTATCTTCGAAGGAATGACATTATCAAAACAATCCCTGGCTTCTGGCTGACAGCGGTTCGTAGACTACTATATTCTACAACAACTAGCTTCCATGGTTGTCTTTTTTGGAAGTGTGGACAAACATGGTTACATTCTTACCTCTTATCTTATGTGCTGTTTACAGTTTCTTAGTCATCCTCTACTCAACGAGCTTTTGATTGAAGAGGATCAAAAGGTATCTTTGTTCTTTATATAAATTGGTTTCAGTATTAGTTGAAAATTTGTATGAGCATACCCAGGGGAATAAGAAAGGAAAGCTTCAAATATATGAACAGTTTGTGGACATTTTTTATAGATCTATGTAACATAGAAGTTTCTTCTTTTGTGTTATTATAGATATTCAAGTACTTGGAATCTGTTGATGTGGATGATTCTAAAGATGTCAAATCAGGCTACTCCATTACTCTTGTAAGTATCATTTCCACATGTGAATTATGATGTCTTCATTGCTTCAGTTGTGCTTACTTGTTTATTTTTGAACTGGCAGAACTTCTCTGAGAATCCGTACTTTGAAGACAGAAAGCTTACGAAGACATATGTATTTGCTGATGATGGAACAACCACAATAAATGCTACTTCCATTAAGTGGAAGGAAGGAATGGTATTGTGCTCTTTTAAAAGTCATCTCCACTGGTTTGGATGGAGAAAATCTAATGCCTTTCTAATAATACACATAGGGAATTGCGAATGGAAATGCTATTAAGAAGAAAGGGAGCAAGCGACCATTGGTTGAGGAAAGGTTAGTTGCTTCTCTTGCAAATGGAAATGCTATTAATAACCCTTGCCAGTATTGTGGCACATTGTTTTGCAATCCATGAATAACATGTTCTGTATGCTCATGTTGAAGTATTTGATGTTGTCTTTCATATTTGTAGTCATTTCCTTTTGACTCTATTTTATTGGATGTTCATGCCATGGTTAAAATAATTGTAGAATAAGCAGAATATGGTTACTTAGAGTAAGTTATCACATTGCCACTTATACAGCTATTGCCATGCTGCGTTAAGTGGTTCCTTTCAGTAGTTTCACTAAAAAACAACTGGTGGATTTCATAGATGATGTGGTTTTTCAAAAGGACTTCCTAATGTACTTAGTTTGCTATATCGTATATGATCTGTTTCTCAAGAACGTGAACCTCTTGTTATGGTCAGTGATATACTGTTAAACATCATTTTATGGTGTAGGCCTTGTTCTGTGCTTGCTATCTTGTTTGTGATTTACGAGTCCGGAAATATGTGAAAATAGCTTCTCTTCTTCTTGCAGTTTCTTCACCTGGTTTACTGATACAGAGCACAAGAGTCTTGCCGATGGGGTGCAAGATGAGGTAACAAACTTTTGTGGCTCGTCTATCTTTTTTTTAAAAAAGAAACTTCTAGCAGTTTGATTTATCTCAATTGCTTAGCAACCTGGGTTATGAGCTCTCTCTGTTAGACCAGAAGCTTGAAGTTTTTGTTATGTCTTTTTGTTGTTTGTGGGAATGTTTTCTGAGATTTTTTAACTGTGCAGGTGGCAGAGATCATCAAAGAAGACTTGTGGCCCAATCCATTGAAATATTTCAATAATGTTAGTATTCTGTTTTGATGAGTCGTTTTATTTTGGATCTTTATATGTGGTCCTCAAAGATCTCTCATTGCAGGAGGTTGAGGACTTTGATGGAGAGGATGAAGACGAAGAGGTAAGCTCTTTATCTTGTTTGTGTTATGGTTTATCTTGGCATTCTCCTGATTCTAAAAAATAGGACGAGTTTTTGGCAAATTTAGCTAAACATGTTATGAATCTGTGACCTCAAATATAAACACTAGCTGGAAATCATATACATGAATAATGACTAGTCAAATGCAAGACTATTTTTATAGTTTAGTTGAAAGCAACTACTGTGTGAGTTTTGTTGACTAGTTTTTTCATCTTTGATGGTACCTTATTTCTTCTTTTTTTGTTTGCAGGGATCTGACGGTGAGGAGGGTGAAGAGGAGGATGAGGAGGAGAACTGAGCCCTTGATGCTGTATTTCTATGGTCCTGATGAACCGTTGTCTGCATTTGGTGGATGCTATGGCTCTGAAGGGCGAAAATTATGTGACCCTTTTGCGAGATTGCTTCTTTTTCCTGTTTGACTTAGCTGGAACTTACCCGTAGGAACCGTTTAATGCCTTATGAAGTACGTCGTGTTTTCGACTTATACGAGACCTCTACATCATTATCTGCGTATATCTATGAAGGCAATTTAACCTGATGATGTTTGTGGTTGATGTTTAGTGTTGCATTCTTGTGTAGCGTGGTGTTAGCTAGGCCAGTTGCTGTGTGATGCGTGTTCACTGTGAGCGCTCGTTGTCGCTGTTCAGCAAAGTTTGCTTGTCGCGTGTTGCTGATGCCTTCTCCATGGCAATGAGGTTGTGTCAGTATATGAGTGGTACTCGTTGCGCGCGAGTCGAATATTTTGTGCTGCTGGTAATGCTCACGGCCGGCCTCATTCTCCAAAACGACGTCCCACTCCGTGGAGGTGGTCTCCGCCATTTCCGTGTTATTCCACTACTACTTTCTTTTGTGTGCCTGGGCTATGCGTACAGGAAAATATGCATAATGTCGATCCGTTTGCAAGGTGCGGATATACCGCTTTGGGGAGTGGTAGTACCGATATTGTAAATGTGGTACAACTGATCTTTCTAGAAAAGTAGAGTTTTTGTGATTTGAGTCATAGTTTGAGCTTGGATGACCTGGGTAACAGATTAAGGTTATATGATGCATGTTATAAATAATGCAGGTTAAGTTGTAAAGAACTTGTACCTAGAAATGATTTATTTGTTTTTAGATGTACAAAGTTGATTGGAGTCAACTGTGGTCAATGACGATGATCGGGGTTAGGCGCATGGTGGAGTTGAGACCCAGAACGATCGAGGATGCCGGGTAAGACGGTGAACTCAAGCATGGTACGAGAAAGGCGAAAAATATTGAATGCAAGTTTGAATGGCGGGATGGCGCCATGTGGCTTGCACAGGTCAAGTGAGCCGTTGTTTTGGTAGAACTGGGACGGGAAAAACTTAGCGACGTATAACAAGATAGTGGTACACCTACACGTAGCAAGTATGATGATTGCTTGTAGTGGTTGGTGACAACCGGGGTCAAGGAATGATATTTTGGTAGTTTAAACAAAATACCGAAAACCATCTTGAATCAAAATCGCGGCGTATGGGTGATGCATTGGAGAGCGGTTTTAGGTAAAGATGGAGCTAGTTAGATCAAGATTAAGGATTTAGCAGGTACACACTTATGCGCTTTGAAAAGCATGTATAAGTGGACTTGTGAGAGTGAAATCAGTGTGTGTGGGGTTAATGAGTTTCCTCCATTGTAATAGTGGATATGATCCGTTAAGGTGTGTAGGTTGCTAGTTGTTCACCTATAAAAGGAGTTGAGATGGAGACATGTAGTTATCCATCCAACTCATCTCTTATATTCTCTTCTCTAAGCTTAGGGTTAGGGTTTGAGAGTGAGTATCTTGGGTGCTCTTTGTCCTTACACCAATTTTTGTGTATCTCTTGAGCCTATCATGTATTTGACTGATGTACTTATCTTTTGATTGGTTTTGATATCTTTTCTTTCCCTTCTTATGAACTTACTGTGCCAAGGATATGTAAGAGGTAGAGATAATTTTTAGGAATCCATCTCCATCTATATAAACACTTTAATAGCAAGATTCACAAGAAACCCGATTTTACTTTATTTTGTCCTCATCGAGTGATTTCCTATCTCAAGGGTTTTTGGATCGTATTCTTCGGTATTCTAACTTATTGTGATATATAGGAACATATCTAGAACCATCTTGACCATCATCTATCCATGAACAAGTTGTATTCACCGTTTATGGTTGTGGTTCTGTTTTGGTGCAACCTTCCAACAAACAGAGAAAAAGTCACAACTTTGGCCATGATTTTCATGATAGCTTGTTGGAACAGATTTTCGATATCTTAGAGTAGATCCCTATAAATTTCATATCACTTAGATCTATGGATAAAAAATTATCTCGATTTTTTATTTTTAAATCATGCTGAAAACACTGTTTATCATGATTTTACCATAGTAGCGGTATTACTATGATTACTGTAGCGGTAGAACCGTATTTACCGTAGCAAATGGTAGTACCGCAAGTTTAACTGCAATTGTTCTGATTTCACTGTTTTGTTTGGATTTTTAGTGTATTGAATCGCTGATTTTTGTGGTAGTCTTTCATTCTAATCTTCATAGCTCTGTAGCTATTGAAGTGAAAAATTGGTGCATACTTGAAAAAAAATTTAAAAGCAACATTCACCCCTCTGTTGCTATCTTCGATCTTACACATTCTTACCTTTTCTACCACAACTTTCCAATTTTTCACCATGATGCCTGATTTGGTCCAACAGGTCATGCTCATTGACTTCTCGGCGGATATCGGGCAGCGCCTCGGCGACACCAAGGAGCACTGCAGGTCTGCATCTCGGGCTAGAGAGCATTCACTACTACGGAAAGCTTAATACTAGACGCTAAATCACAGACGATTTTAATTTGGACACCGTCTGTGTTGATGGTGTCGGAGAAAATGAGTATCGCAGACCGTTCTTACCAATGAACCGTCTGTGATATTTCCGTATCACAAACGGTTTTTATTAAAAATCATCTGTGATAATCTGGAATTATCACATACAGTTTTTTATTTAAAACCGTCTGTGATAAGCTGATTATCACAGACGGTTTGAATACAAACCGTCTGTGATAATCTTAGAATTATCACAGACGATTTGTAATACAAAACCGTCTATGATGTTTTCTGTCAGAGGTTAATATATATGTACGTACACATTGCTTTTAATAACTTAACTACAGAACTAGTTAATATATAAGTACGCATTGCTTCTAATAACTTACCTACAGAACTACTGAGACAAGGGATCATAAATTAAAGGCAAATTTATTACAAAAGTCGCACAGATAAAGAGATTCTCATATTATAATCTTCAGGGCTTCGTACGCTTCTTCTTCGACTTTGGGAGTTGGAGGATCAGCCGTTGAGTTCTCGAATGCCGTTAAGATTGTCCTTGCCCTCAGCACTTCCTCCTCCAGCCTGGGCAAATGATTAGTAGCATAGCCCATAATCTCGTAGAGGATAACATTATAAGATTCCTCAGAATCTGCCGTTTTTGCTTGATCGGCAATGCTATCCATCAATCTCTCCAATGCCACAAGAGTTTCTTCCGCTCTGTGCACATTGTTGAGAAGAACTAGGGTGAGGGCTGTTTTTCTTTCTTGAGCGGCATCGAGACGCCTCCGTTGACGGTGGATGATCAGGTCGAGCTGACGGATGCAAGAAAGATGGGGAAGGAGAGCAGGGCGTGTGCGGAGAAACTGTTCCAGATATAAATTGCTGGCCGCCTGTGTAAGGTTACAGCCGAACAACTCTTGATGAACAAATGAGAGGAAGGAGATGATCACAAGAATAGTAGAAGCCATATTGTACGTACATACGTTGCGTTGAGGATTAGACGTGCATATTTGACCTTTAGCAGAGACGGTTCGTATACCAAGCAATAATGAGACGGTTCGTATGCCAAACATTAATGATATAAACGCTTCTATAACGATAGTCGCTCTCCTGAGTCCCGAGCTATCACAGACGGTTTTATTTTGGAGACCGTCTGTGCTGAATATCATAGACAGTTCTTACCAACGAACCGTCTGTGATAGTCAACCATTACAGACGATTCTTACCAATGAACCGTTTGTGATAATCGGGAATATCATAGATGATTTTTAACTAAAAACCGTCTGTGATGGTTGATATCACATACGATTTTTAACTAAAAACCGTCTGTGATGGTTGATATCACATACGATTTTTAGTAAAAATTGTCTGTGATATCACAGACGGTTTTTAACTAAAAACCGTCTGTGATAGTTAAGTATCACAGACGGTTTTTTTGTTAAAAACTGTCTGTGATAATGCTGCTATATATTTATTGCACCTCTTAGACCGCATCTGTCTTCATTTCGATCCAAGATCTAGCTGATGTTGCAGCTGGAGGCGGCAAGGCTTTCAGCCCATTTTTTGTGTGGAAGGAGGTTTATTTGGCAGAAGAGCTTTGAAGATTCATTGAGTTCTTGGTTGCCCCAGATATGGTTAGTAATGAGCTTATTTGTTTTTTGTTGCAATATCAAAATAAGTTTGATCTAACTAATTAATTTTCAGTGAACTGTTATATATATACTTTGAACTGGTATATATGTAGTAATAATTAATTAAATTAATTTTAATACTAAGTTGTTATATATGTGCATAATATAGGACCGAAGCTGGATGTATACCGCAAACCGTGTGAGTAAAGAGTATATTAATAGCGTGTCTGCTTTTACAAGAGCTGTCGAGGAGGATATGTTGAATAAGGGGGTGGAATATATGTATTTTCCATGTACTGATTGCGAGAATTTAAAGATGTTTAAGAATCAAGAGCAGATTGAAGCGCACTTGATTCGGATGGGTTTCAAAAAGGGGTATACGTGTTGGACCAGTCATGACGAAGTCAATGATATACCGTCGGATGATATCGCCGGTAAAGTTAATGATATGCCACCAGATGATATCGCCGGTGAAGTCAATGATATGCCGTCGGATGACATCGCCGGTGAAGTCAATGATATGCTGCCGGATGATAATTGTGGTTCGGATTCGGATAAGCTGCACGCTGACAATCTGGATCAGATGCTTCGTGATGTAGAAGAGAACTATGATGAGAGAGAGTATATTAAATTCCGAGGTTTGATGGAGGACTCAGATAAACCTTTGTTCACGTACTGCAGGTCAAAGTACACGAAGTTGTCAGCTGTGCTTGAACTGTTGGAATTGATATATCACAGATGATTTTTTGTTAAAAACCGTATGTGATAAACCTATATCACAGACGATTCTTTCTTACAAACTGTCTGCGATGGTAGCTATCACAGACGGTTTTTAGTTATAAACCATCTGTGATATTTACTCTACAGACGGTTTTCAAACCGTCTGTGATAACCTTCGATTATCACTGACCCATAAATTCAGACGGTTCAGAAAACTGTCTGTGATGACGTTTTTGAACCGTCTGTAATACGGTTTTCTGTAGTAGTGATTCCTTTCTGTAGTGCATGCATGCATATATGCATGCGGTTGACTTGTTTCTTTTGTAACGAGCGTGCATTTTGCTACAGCACGTACACCGGCCCTCGCTGGTTCGCTACCGTCGTGTACATTGTTGGCTTCTGGTTCCTCGATTTCGCCAATGACACTGTCCAGGTAGCTTAAATTTGATTCAACCTGCATACAAATCTTTCTTAATTTTGTGCACATGATGTACGAACTGGCTTACTGTTTTGGTGGATCTGTATTTTAGGGTCCTGCTCGCGCTATGATGGCCGATCTATCTGGTGAGCAATTCATTCATGTCCTGATACTCAAAGTTGATCACATAGAGCCACAAGAAAATAAAAATGAGTGATCCTTTCCTTCGATTGTGTTGCAGCAATGGACCCAACGTCGGCCAGGCGATCTTCTCCCTGTGGATGGCTATCGGCAGCATCCTCGGGTACTTGGCCGGTGAAAATGCAAAATGGCACGAGTACGTACGTCGTCTAGATCCTTGCTCAGTCTCTTTGAAACGGGTCTTTTTTTTGCTCTCTCAAGCATCTATGGTGACTGACTGATGTTCATGTCGTTCATTATAGGTGGTTCCCGAAGCTGTGCCGCGACACCGACTGGATGGGCCGGGAGATCTACCACGGCGACCCGCAAGGGACGGCCGGCAAGGCGGACAGCTACAACACCGAGGTCCGCGAGGGCGCCATTGGCCTGCTCCTCTTCTCCATCTCCCTCGGGGTCACCTCTTTCCTGATCCTGAAGCTGTGCCGCAAGCTGACGTCCAAGGTCGTCTGGTCCATCAGCAACTTCTTGGTGTTCATCATCATGACGGTGATGGTCGTCGTCGGCATGATCTCCATGAAGGGATACGGGCCGTCTCTGAGCGCCAGTTTCACCGGGCCCGATCCCATCCTCAAGGCCCTCGCGCGGTGCGTGTAAAGAACTAAAGGGAAATTATGTTTGGAACCACCTAAATCCTCTTAGGATCTACTGCCATATATATTCACAGGTTACATGCACGATCCGATTAAGAAGGAGATCGTGAGGTGAGGGGCGTGAGACCCGGTTCAGCGTGAGACCCGGTTCCCTTCTGCATACATGCATGAGGATTACAATGTTACAATTCTTAACACTCCCCCTCAATCTCAGCCTGGTGATGTCAAGTTGAGATTGTGACTAATGAAGCTAAAAGGAGCTCGAGACAGAGCCTTGGTGAATATGTCGGCAAGTTGGTCTGCTGACGATATGAACTTCACCTGTAAAGCTTTTCTTGCCACTTGTTCCCGAACAAAGTGAAAATCAACTTCAATATGCTTTGTTCTAGCATGGAACATAGGGTTCATAGTGAGATACGTTGCACCGAGGTTGTCACACCACAGCAAAGGTGGCTTCCACTGATGAATTGCGAGTTCCTTCAGCAGAGACTGAACCCAGATGATTTCAGCCGTGGCATTGGCAATCGCCTTGTACTCAGCTTCCGTGCTTGATCGAGATACTGTTGCTTGTTTACGAGAGCTCCAAGATACCAGATTAGGACCAAGGAACACTGCAAAGCCACTGGTGGAGCGCCGATCATCAGGGCATCCTGCCCAATCAGCGTCCGAAAAGACACTGAGGGTCAGTATGCTAGATCTCTGAATTTTGAGCCCCAAGTCGACAGTTCCCTTGATATAGCGTAGTATTCTTTTTACATCTGACCAGTGAGAATTAGTAGGAGCTTGAATGAACTGGCATACTTGATTGACAGCAAAAGAGAGATCAGGTCGCGTCATTGTCAGATATTGAAGTCCCCCAACAATGCTCCTGTAATGTAACTGTTCCTTTTCATTCAGAGGGTCACCCTGACTCTTGGAGAGCTTTTTTGCAGATGCCATAGGAGTGGAAATTGGCTTGCAGTTGTCCATGTTTGCTCTCTTCAATAGATCCAGAGCATAGCGCCTTTGGGACAAAAGAATGCCATCTCTCTGTGGTTTAACTTCAATCCCAAGAAAATATTGCAATTGTCCAAGATCTTTAACTGCAAATTCAGTTTTCAGTTGCTGAATCAATTTGCTTGTCGCTGTTACAGTTGAGCCCACAATGATGATATCATCTACATATATCAGCATGTAAAGAGTGACCTCTCCATGATTGAAGATGAATAATGAACTGTCAGCTCTTGAGGGTTTAAAACCCAATTCCAGCAGCTTACTGGTCAGTCTAGAATGCCAGGCACGTGGAGCTTGTTTGAGGCCATATAGTGCCTTCTTGAGCTTACACACATAATTTGTTGGTCGAGTGTGATCAGTATAACCTGGAGGCTGATTCATGAAGACCTCTTCCTACAGAAATCCATGAAGAAATGCATTTTGTATATCAATCTGATGTAGATGCCATCCTTTAGAAACTGCTACAGACAAAATGGTTCGGATTGTAGCATGTTTCACCACTGGTGAGTATGTATCAAAGAAGTCAATGCCATACTGTTGCTTGAACCCCTTTGCAACCAATCTGGCTTTCAGTCTGTCAATAGATCCATCAGCTTTTCTTTTTATTTTGTATACCCACCGACTGTCAATCAAATTCATTCCTTTCTGAGGTGGCACTAAGTCCCAGGTATCATTTCTTAACAGGGCCGAGTACTCATCATCCATGGCAAGCTTCCACCCAGGATGATCAATTGCTTCCTGCAGGTTCAGAGGCTCTCGCTGTACTGCAGACTCTGGAGAAGCTGAAGCTGAAAGAGCTGTTGTCGGATTTGTTTCAGTCACGTCACAGCTAAAACCCCCACGGCCTGAGTAATGAATTGTTCCATCAGTGAACTCCTTTGGCTTGACAATGTTGTTATGAAGCCTTGTGCGCATTGGATGCTGATTGGTGCTAGTGATCTCGGCTGCATCATGTGCTTGTACCTCGGATTGCTCACCCTCCATAACTGGTGTATCATCCTGATAAGGATTTTCTGAATCTGCAGATGGAGTGCTAGTAGCAGTGTTGTCAGGGTTAGGCAACGATTCAGATAAGTCATTACTCATAGGTAATTCATTCACAACTGGTTCATTTTGAGACAAAGAAACAGTGGAAGAATTTGACAGTGTGAGAGCATCTTCATGATATATAATGGATTTAGGAGCAAGAGGTAACAGTGTGGGGGTGATTTGAGCTTTTCAGTGGCATGATGTCAGTCTTTTGTGAGAAGGGAAAAACTTGTTCATCAAAAATCACATCACGAGAAATAGACACCCTGCCACTAGAAGGATCAAAGCACTTATATCCCTTGTGTGAAGAACTATAACCCAGAAACACACATTGTCTAGTTCTGAATTGAAGTTTTCTTGTATTCTAGGCTCGAAGGTTTGGATAACATGCACAACCAAATACTCTTAGCAGAGAATAATTGGGTTGGACACCCAACAATTTGTGCATAGGTGTATCTTGACCTAAGGTACGACTGGGTAACCTGTTGATCAGATAACAGGCAGTTTGAAAGGCTTCATCCCAGAAATGAAGAGGCATATAGGACTGAGCCAAAAGAGTAAGGTCAGTTTCAACTATATGCCGATGTTTTCTTTCAATAACTCCATTTTGTTGATGAGTGTGTGGGCAGGAGATGCGATGAGCAATGCCTGTTCGGCTGAAATACTGGTGAAATCGATGGTATTCACCTCCCCAATCAGATTGGACACATTTTATCTTTGTGTTTAAAAGAGTTTCAACATGTTTCTGAAAGTAGTGGAAGACGGGTTCGACTTCAGACTTGCACTTCAGAAAATACACCCAAACAAATTTGCTATAATCATCAAGGAATGAGACATAGTATTTGGCATTGTTTACTGATGGGAGAGCTGGTCCCCAAACATCAGTGTGAATTATCTCAAGAGGTACTGATGAAGTAGACAAAGAGGAATTGAAAGGAAGCTGATGTGCCTAGCCATGCTGATAGGCATTACAAATTAAAGAAGTAGAACTACTTGGAACTACAGCAATATCATTATTATGCAATACAAGACGAGTGACAGGAACTGAGGGGTGGCCTAGCCTCCGATGCCACTGGTCTTGAGTGATCTTGGTTGAAAGGAAAGCACTTCTAATTCTCTTGGTTGGCAAAGTGTAGAGACCATTCTTACACCCTCCTTTTAGCAGTATAGTCTTCGTGGCTTGATCCTTAACAAAGAATGAGTTTGGGTGAAATTCAATGAAGGCATTATTATCAGTAGCTAGTTTTCGAATAGAAAGGAGGTGTTTACTAATTTCAGGAACATGAAGAACATCATTCAAGAGAAGTGGATGGACTGAACCAGGAATGAATGAATCACCAATATGAGTAATAGACAAACTTGAGCCATTGGCCACTTGGACCTGATCTGTACCACTGTAGCGCTCCTTGGTGGTCAGGTGCTCGAGATCAGCAGTGATGTGGTCCGTCGCCCCGGTGTCGACATACCAGTCAAGATCAACAGTGTATCCTCCTCTTGTAGCAGCAGATGCGGCCCGTGTAACTTCTTCAGGTTGGTAGTTCTGGTCGAACCGATGCCAGCAATAGGAGGCGTCGTGGTTGGGTTTTCGGCATATCTGGCAGTGTTCACCATTCTTGGAGTTGTTGTAGGTGCTTTGATTGGAACCTCCTTGGTCGGATCGGTTGCCACGACGAGCAGGCTGATGATTACCGCTGTTCCGCTCGCGCCCGCGATTGGAACGGCCACCACCACGTCCTCTGTACGTGGCGTTGACGGAGATCTGGTGCTCAGAGATGTTGTTCTCGAGGCGCATCTCGTAGCTGAGCATGTGTGCGTAGACGTCGCTGAGCGTGTAGGAGTCGGAGCGAGTGGAGATACTGGTCACAAGGGAGTCATACTCATTGCCGAGACCGCGCAGCATGTACGCGATCAATTCTTCATCGTCGAGAGGCTTGCCAATTGCAGCGAGGGTGTCGGCGAAGCTCTTCATCTTGCGGTAGTACGCGGCGATGGTCATGTCATTCTTCTTGGTGATGGCGAGTTGCATACGGATTTGCTTGATCTGTGCCCTCGATGTCGCCGCGAACGCCCGCTCCAGTGTGCGCCAGGCGTCGAAAGCCGTCGAGGCACCAACCAGGTTCGCCAGCACGTCCTCAGATACTGAGGCGACGATGGTGCCGAGGACCATCTGATCCTGGTGATACCAGGTCATGTACTCCGTGTTGACAGCAATGCGGCGGCCGACTCTAGTCTCCTCATTCGGGGGGACGATGATGGTCTGTGACGGCCTGGCGATGGAGCCATCAACATATCCCAAGAGCGAATTGCTGTTGAGAAACGGAAGAATCTGTGTCTTCCACAGCAGGTAATTTTCTTGTGTCAGCTTGATCGTGACGGCGTGGTTGATCGCCGGCATGGACTGCAATGCAGGCGTGGTGGCTGAGATGTTGGAGGTGGTTGCGGAATTTGGTGAGGAAGACATGGCGAGGGATCTCTGCTCTGATACCATGTAAAGAACTCAAGGGAAATTATGTTTGGAACCACCCAGATCCCCTTAGGATCTACTGCCATATATATTCACAGGTTACATGCACGATCCGATTAAGAAGGAGATCATGAGGTGAGGGGCGTGAGACCCGGTTCAGCGTGAGACCCGGTTCCCTTCTGCATACATGCATGAGGATTACAACGTTACAATTCTTAACAGCGCGCCCACCATCTTTGCGCTCATTGGCATTACGCAGGCTGTGAGTTCATACACATTCTGGCTTGCTGTTCTTGTCAAATTCTTGCATGCTTGCAGGTGCTATTCAGTGTTCGATGGGCGGTTGCTTCAGAGGTTGCCGCCGAGGAGGTTGCTTCAAAGTTACTTACCACTGATCAGCTAGTCAAGCTATTTATGCATGCCTGTGTCTTGCAACAACTCTTGTTTCCTGGTTGCTATTTGTCAGCTGATTATCGCGGTCACCGCCGGCCCAATCGACGGCGCCTTCTACAAGGGCAACACGCCGGCCTTTGTCATCGGTGGCGCCTCCGCCTTCATCTGCGCGGCCCTCGCGCTCTTTTTGCTTCCAAAGACAAGAGGCATGTCCAGTGCTGCTGTTGTGGCCAGCGGGCAGGGCACTGATATCCCCTCAAGACTCCCCACCGCCGCGGCCTGTTGACAGGCGGAATTTCGATTTCAAACTCATGTTTGGTTTGTTCGCATGTGAGGTTGTGTTGTCATTTTTTTCGCCGTTCTTTATGTTTTGGGTTGAGATTGCAGAAGTAGAGAACAGGAGGGATTTTCCTGGTCGCAATGTTCAACCAGATCGGGAAATCTCACAGCATTTTAAGATGAAAAATAGTTCTCTCTGCTGTAGTTGATCAGGCTAGCGGCTTATGAATGGATGGATGCATTTGCATGACATAACGAGCTTCTAGATGTTTTGCTGGTTCGAAAGAGTTAAATTAGGTCTTACGTTGCAAAACAACATCTTTTTATTAGGTCACGGTACTGTGAAATCAACCTGAAACCCTCGCAAAAAAAAAAAAAAGATCAACCTGAAACAATCAGATAATTTTCCTCAGCATCTACATGGACGTGATCGGTAAGTGTCCAGTGCACAGCAGTGGCGGAGTTTGAAGGATAACACAAGGCAGTGACGATCTGCGTAATATTATATATATTTGCCCCTAGAGAAGCTCCACACCTGGGTGGTGTGGACGAGCGGACGCATCCGGCTCGGTCAATTTCACTGTCTTCAATGGCATGCACCTTGGCTTTCCTCGTGTATCTACATTTTCATTGGTGTGGCTGCTGTGTTAGTGTGGCATCTCTCATTCACCTCACAAATTATAACTGCTAAAAAAAACTACTGAATTAATTGGATCGCATATAGCCCTATTCTTTCTGACTTTTGTGGATGGCTTTTAGCTTTTGTTACAGTACCTATATTTCAAACAGAGTATTTTTTTAAGATAAGATCTACAAATTAACTGTAGTGCACACAGAGTTAACAGAGATACATATCATGCATAACAATCAACTTTATTATGAAGCAAAGTGTACGGCCTTATGGCCAGGTTTACAATAAAAGGCTCATGGCCAAATATAAAGGTAAATCAGCGGAAGATAAATAAAGCAGCAGTCCATCATGTCTGCCCACAGGCGAATGACTATAAGACGTGGTCTAATCATCACAATCCTCAACGTAGTCGATGAAGTCATCTTCTGGCAACAATAATTAAGCAAGGTGGGCACATAAAGTATTCCACAAGTTACACTAGGAGGTTTAACAGAGTTAATACATGCATAAAGATTTACAATGAAAGACATATTATGATTGTTTGTGTGAAAATTATTATTAAAGTAAATACCATAAAGTAAATGTAAAAACTAAATTTAATACAATAAATAAAACAACATTTTAATAAAAATAATATCGTTAGTGTAGGCACTAACCTAACCATAGGTATCCCACTCGGATCATCTTTTCAAAAGATTTCTCATTTATCCATAAACCAGATTTTATAAAACTAAAGTCTAATATGGGAAAAACCATACTCAGTATGTCTATGACCGTGGATATGGCTATCCAAGATAATTTGTTACTTTGCAGATGTGTACAACTTTACTCACAAGACATGTCATCTCGTTGTGTCACGTCATTAACACACTACCTTAGGTGCGCGGCTGAGAGTTCATAACAAGATTGTTACAATGTTCTATTGCCAAGCTAGTTCCGCCACTACTAAGATTTCACCACAACTTGAATCAATAAATTGGAGTCCTTTCTTGTGCCATGTGAAACTTCTCGCGGCCTACGCTATGTTCACATTCAGCCTATAACAAAACTAAGTTTGAGACTTCATAAATTACTTAGTTAGGTTTATCTCATACTAGACTTGTAGTAGTGCGGTGTTACTTTCCAACAGTATCTCACAGATCGGTCCTTAACTTAACTTAGGCTCAAACCACATACCCCCTGTGCCTAGCAATCGACATTATATCACCAAACAACAATGCATGCCAGCAAGCACCCACCACCATACCAATGCCTAAGTCTAAATCAGATTTTATAACTTTATTTTATGAAAATTTCATATACTCTCTTGACTCACCAAAATCAAGAATAAATTTTAGAAATCAACATTTCATGTGAAACAAATATTTTCACCTAAATTATTCTAGGTATGACTAAGCAATTCTACAAAAATTTCTAGTTAATACTAATGTACTAACTAGGTTTTTATCTAAGGTGACAAGACATGATTATTCCACATCGAATTTGGCTATACACAAATGAATTGGGAATAACTAGAATTCAAATCAAATTTAAACTAGATTTAAACAAAATTACACATGCATAATAATTTAAAAACAACATAATTAATTTAAATTACTAAGAGCAACATGATCAAAGGTGTAATTTACCTTGCTAGAAGTCTTGTTGCTGCGAATCATCGAAATCGTACTCTCCGAAGTTGTCGTAATCTATACGCGAAGAACCAAAGCAAATAAATTCAAATAAAAAATAAAAAAAATAAAAAAAGAGTACAAAAATGGGTAGTGTAGGATTTTAGAAGAATTTGAAAATTTGAGCGGGTCCAATCAAAATTAAAATGAAGAAATATGGACTTCCGGAGTTCTTGCTTCCTACTGGTCTTTGTGCGGCAATACTAGCACTTCGGCTTTGGGGACTTGGTGCATACCGAGTTTCCAGAGTTGGGTATTGTATCTCTAGAACCCGTTGGTACTATAGCACACGATGGCGATTGGTTTTCTTGGACAGCGTCGTTGCGACGTGCCTTACCCGGTTGGTCTTCACGGTGATTTTGATTGCCATCGCTGCAGTGAGTATTTTCAGTACTTTATAAAGTTGATCTTGCTTAAGTATGTCATGCTAGTGATATTTGTATGCTTGTTCAACTCTAAATTAAGAAGATCACTAGTGTTGGGTAACTTTTGTGCGATTTCGAGGGGCTATGGGATTGCTCTGTGAAGAAAAGGAATTGGTCATTCTGATACTTATATGACAATTTAGAAATATAAGTGGGGTAGTGAGCTGATTGTACATCCATATGATTCATGTTATTTACCTTGTGATTATTGCAGTATATCTCTTGTGAAATGTTAGTATGAAGGAATCTTTATACTGTCAGTAGCTTATTTCATTGTTCTATCAGTAGTTTACTTCATTGTATCGTCAGAGATTTACATGATCAAGTGATTTATTCTTGCTATCAGATCTTGGTAAATATTTGTAGAGCTCAAAGCCTCATTTGTCTTTAGAGAATTGCTATATAATTTTGACTGAAGGCCTGACCACTAGTGGCGAGGAGGCCGCTTCATTACACGTGCAGTCCGATACCTAAGAGCAAATCTAAACACAAATCTGTGCATAATGCTAGATTCTAATGCTCACATGTTCTTAGTATTCTGGATATTCCTCTCTTCATATGAATGGAGTAGTATTTCTATCATATGAATGGAGTAGTATTTCTATGCTTAAATATCTGCTGTTGCCTCTTATGTCATATGAAATATGCTGGAATATTACATTGTTGCTCATGCTTAAATCTGGGATTAAATTAAATCTATTGCTGAAATTGCTTAATCTACAACAAAAACAACAATCCGTATGGACAAAATTTTACCTAGGCAACACTGTGCAAACGAATGGACATGAACCAATCAGACAATATTCTTCAGCAAACTTTTTGAGGCAAGTTTCTGTTTCAACTGGAAGGCCAGGACCACACTGGGCATCTCCATCTACGTGGACGTGATCGGTAAGCATGTAGCGCACCAGAGCCACATGTAGCATTCGCTTACCGCGACAAGAAAAACAGACCATTGTGTTTACCTAGCTAGAGGGTTAGGTTTCCTTAGTTTGAACAACATGCGCAGGTTGAAAGCCACAAAGTACAAGGCCCTTTTTGTCCTTACTACATACAGTACTGTGACATTGTCTTTGGAGAAAAGATTTGGAAAGCTAGGCCTGCCTGATTCATACTGCAAAGTTCGTTTTGAATTTTGGTCTATCACCTCACCAATTATGATTGCTAAAAGAAGTTGCCAAATTAATTGGAAGGCATGTATGGCCTTGGTCGACAAAATTGGTACGTAGAACTATATTGTGGCAGGTTATTGCCATGGGAATATTGTTAATTTCGGTATTACTATGGAAGGAAGATATTATGTGCGAAGAGATAATATGGTAACCGATATCTCCTGAGTCACCTGCTTGACCATGTATTTAATTTGTTGGACAATTTATTTCTGCATTATCCTCGTCCCTTCTTGGCACACGTTTCGCATGTTTTCTTAAGATGCCTTTTGACATGTCTTTATTCACTAGTAAATGAGCAATCTCGGCGTTGATCCCTGTATCAGATTTGAGAATCGGTATTGAAGAATCAATCTGGCAAGGTACATTTTAGGTACATTGTTAATGCTCTTTGCAGAATTTCCTTCATCATTGTGACCGGAGGAACCTTACTTCTCAGACCTATAAATAGGTGGGCTGCAAGAAAGAACACACACCTCACATCACACGTTCACAGTCTACAAGGCCACAAGCCCACAACACAAGGCAGTGTTCTGTGTTCACAAAACCAGGTGGAGGCTACCACTGCCATGACAATGGCTTCCAAGATCGTCGGTGCCATCGTGCTGGTGCTCCTGGTGCTCGCCGTGAGCGAGGGCCAGGTCTTGCCAACCCCCTGCTGCCGCTTCGACTGCTGCGACGGCAAGCCCGAGTGCTGCGAACCCGGCCCCGTCACAGCCGCCGTCGTGGCCACCTTGCAGCCCGCTGCTGTGGCTGCCGCCAAAGCACGGCCAGCCGCGGCGGCGGCAGGTGGCGCGTCTCGGAAGTTAGCTGCCGGAAACTAGGGAGGTGTACGTGGCGTAGCGTGGAGCGAGCGAGAGACTCTTCCCTGACCACGCGCTAGCTTCAGTGAGTTGAGGAAACCGCTGCTCGCACGCTCAGTCGACCTGTCCATGGCCCATTGGGCATTTCCTCCGTTCGCTCTCTTTCTTGATGCAACAAAAGGTCTTTACCCTTTTGTCTTTTTTGGCTTTTGGTTTCTTCAAAAATTGAAATAAATAGAATGGCTTATTGGAACAAAATTTTCAAATGGTTTCTTGGGCTCAAAACCATACGCATCATCCACATTGATGTCTTCGCCATCTGTTACCATATAAACAAATATAGATAAATATCATCAATCATAGACAAAAGCATCGACATGATCGAAGGAACAAAGCCTTTGACTCTAGTACTAGGCATAGGCCTAGACTAGGTAGTCTCAAATCTGAGGCTTGTTTGTTTTGCAACCTGGCCAAACTTACCCACGCTAAGCATAGCCTGGCTAACTTGGTAAAGGTGATCTTAGTCTAGGAAGAAAATTGTACGAGAATTTTAATGCCCTACCGAGGATCTTTTCCATCTAGTATCATCACCAATCTCAAGTAAACCTTCTTGGCCAGCATTTCACACCAACACCTCCATCCTTCCCCCAATTTGTCGGAGACCGACATTGATACGAGATTGTCCAATCCTCTCGATGAAGGATTAGATACTCACGAAAGTCTTGATAAATCGTAGTGATCCTTCAATGCTAGTGCAAGGGACAAACACTCTTTAATCCGCCAAAACACACTTGCATCGATTTCACCAACCGCTAAGCGAAGATCTATCGTGCACTCAATTTCCAGCGAAAAGACTGAACGATCTTGATTGAGGAACACACTTAATTCTCTATAGAATTTTGGTAACTAGGAAGAACACGAACAAGATCTTACGTGGGTTTATTTTTTTTTTATCAAAAGTGGTTTGGCCTTCACAAGAGAGGTGGCGGCTATATATAGGGGTTCCAACATCATGTGTAGGCCTAAGGGCCAATTTCTATTCTATTTGGTCAAGCAAATAGAGACAAACTGAATACCTATGTTTGGTTAGTGTTAGGTACGCAGGCCTTATCTCCTAATCTAGAACGATGTTTCCTTTTTATTCGGATCCTGCTTTGTTTTCTTTCCACAGGCAGTAGCAAACCAATTCTCTCCTTCCCTATTTTCCTCAACCTTCCATGTACGATGTCTTGGGTAGTATCCGAATGGATATCTTGAACTATTTACGCCCATTGGCTCGGCCAAAAGGGGTGGCGTCGTCTTGTGCACCTCCATGCTTTGGCTCTAAAATCTTCATTTTGTTTAAATATGATAATACACAATATAGGAACATAGGGTATTATCTAATTCTCGCGAATAACAATATTAAGCTTAGCTAAGAATGAGTTCACCTAATAATATTTAATACAAGTCAATATTTCTTCCTAGTAAAATAATATATTTAACTGAAAAGCGTAAGACATGAGCGTATCCATATCATCCTCCCATCCTTCAAGAAAAGCCATCCTCGCCTTTTGATAACCTGAAACTGTACTAAACAAAAATATAACGTGTATGTATGGTATATGTATTTGTCATCCACACTTCTCCTATTTAGTACATCATAAACATTTGAAGGCATAGTAAACAAAAAGATAACAAATATGCATGGTATATATATGAATCAATTATTGTGTCATTCTCGTTGTTTTGCACAAACCAATTAGTATAATAGCAACCATAAGATATATACTTTGCAATATTATCTTTCACATCATTCTCCCTCCCATGACAAAAAGGCGTCATCGAATTTTTTAAGAATATAGATAGATAATTAATGGGCAAAATCAGATTTAGCAACTGTGCTACTCTGATTAGTTGTACATGATTGCATATCAAAGGGTAAATAAGTAGACTTAAGAAATCTTTTAAAACAGCAAGAACTATTGTTGACATTCATTTCATTGTAATCATGACATGACATAAAAGATTGCTTATCCACAATATACAATTTTAATTCAGCAAGCTTATCATATGTAATGCATATCCGGTGAACATAAAACTTGTTATCTACATCATAATCTCCAGTCAATTTGAATTTATATGTGTAGGAATAAGTACTAACTAGTGATTTTAAACATAAAATTTCAGTAAAGTTCTCAATCACACTAGATAGTTCTCTAGTATGAATCTCTAGGAGATATTCTAGTAAGAACTTTCTTACGAGTAATCAGTTCTACATTATGTAAATTGAGCAAAGAAATTTTAGAACATGGAATTTTTGATTAAATACATGAGTTCTCACAATTACTCACTTTTTCATAATTAAATTCAGCACCAATATTGTTAACTTTGTCTATCAGACCGCCATAGTTGTCTCTGCGTGCTGGTACTCAAGCTCCCGCCCATCCACCACCTCACGTGACTGCTACCTCCGAGGATGGTGCGGCGCCCACTGTGTCCGCGTGCGCGTCTCTTCCAGTTGACGCCCACGCTGTGTACGTGCTACCTACGCACACATCCTCCTGCGGCTTGCGTGTGGTCCCCAACATGCCAGGCCCCTCTTTGCGGGCCGATCTACCCAGTGCGACGGCTCTACCTTCGCCCGCGCCTGGCTCGTCCCCGTGAGCCCCCTCTGCCAGGTCGCACCCAGTGGCCGTCACCCCAGCCAGGCCGCCATCGGCTATCGCCTCAGCTGGGCCGGTGTCGACCGCTCCACTCGACGTCGACACCACTACTGTTGCACCGACATCTATACCAGCTGATGCAGTCCCTATCATACTGGTCACCAACTCGCACGCGATGGTGACTGACTGTAAGCATGGATTTCGCCAACTGGTGCAACGCATGAATCTTCATGTCGCGACATTGTCTCCTATCCCCAAGACATATCGCTCGGCACTCGCTAATCCAAATTGGCGGAGTGCCATGAAAGAAGAGTTCTCCGCTTTGCAGGCTAATCACACGTGGGATTTGGTTCCGCGACCTTCCAATGCAAATATTGTGATCGGCAAGTGGAGCTTTCGGCATAAACTCAACTCAGATGTCTCTCTCAATCGTTACAAGGCTCGCTGGGTTCTTGAAGTTTTACACAGCGTCCTGGTATTGACTTTGATGAGACTTTCAATCCTGTTGTGAAGCCCGCCACAGTTTGCACCATTCTGTCTCTAGCTGTATCTCAGGATTGGCCCATCCATCAGCTTGATGTCAAGAATGCATTTCTCCAGGGCACATTGACTAAGACAGTGTATTGCTCCTAGCTGACTGGTTTTGTGGATCTATCTTGCTCAGATTTTGTCTGCCGCCTCAACAAGTCACTTTATGGCCTAAAGCAAACCCCTCGCATATGGTACAATCGCTTTGTATCCTACTTGCTCTCTCTTGGATTTGTAGAGGCTAAGTCAGACATCTCACTGTTTGTCTATCATCACAGCACTGACACTGTTTATTTGCTGCTTTATGTGGACGACATTCACAGCTTTTTCAGCTACCATTCTCCACAGGACTATTTCTGCGCTTCAGCAAGAATTTTCTATGAAGGATCTTGGGTAACTTCATCATTTTTTTTGGGTCTGTCTGTACAGTGCCATGCCAGTGGTCTATTTTTCTCACAACGGCAGTACATATTGGATATCCTGGAGTGTGCGGGCATGATAGATTGCAAACTGTGCAACACTTCAGTTGACACTCACTCAAAGGTTTCAGCTTTTGCCGGTTACCCATTGTGCGATCCCATCTACTACCACAGCTTTACTGGTGCTCTACAGTATCTCACCTTCACTAGACTAGACATTGCATACATAGTACAACAAGTCTGCCTCTATATGCATGATCCTTGGGAGCCTCATTTTATAGCTGTAAAGCGCATTCTTCGATATCTGTGTGACACTCTGGACCATAGTCTTCTCATTCAGCGGTCTGCCTCGATGGATCTCGTTGCCTACTCTGATGCTGACTGGACAGGTTGCCCAAACTCACGCAAGTCCACATCGGGCTATGCCGTGTTCCTCGATGACAATCTCGTCTCTTGGTCCTCCAAACGACAACACATTGTGTCTCGTTCCAGTGCAAAAACTGAGTACAAAGCTGTGGCCAATGCTATCGCCGAAGCTTGTTGGCTACATCAGCTTCTCCATGAGCTTCACAACCGTCTCCAACGTGCAACACTCATCGACTGTGACAACATCAGTGCCGTCTACCTCTCGATGAATCCGGTGCAGCATTAGTGCGCCAAACATGTCAAGATCGACTTTCACTTCGTCTAGGAGCACGTCGCTTTGGGTGATGTTCGTGTTCTCCATATCACGATGTCGTCACAGTACGCCGACATCTTCACCAAGGGCCTACCTCACGGAGTTTAGATCCAGTCTGAAAGTCCGCATTGCCGACGTTCAGAATGCAGGGGTATGTTAGCTTGACTCTTTGATTCACGTTCATGGATTGTGTTCACATTCATCATATGTTGTGTTCACATTCATGTATTGTGTTCACATTCATCATATGTTCTATTCATATTCATGTGTTGTGTTCACATTAATTATGTTAAGCTATATATATGTGTAATACTTTATGACTTGAATCAATAATAGAGTTTACATAATGTTCTCCGCACTTAGTGACATTGTCTTTGGAGAAAAGATTTGGCAAGGCCAGCCCGATTCATACTGCAAAGTTCGTTTTGAATTTTGGTCTATCACCTCACCAATTATAATTGCTAAAACAAGTTGCCAAATTAATTGGATGGCATGTATGGCCTTGGTCGACAAAATTGGTAGAACTATATTGTGGCAGGTTATTCTCATGGGAATATTGTTAATTTCAGTATTACTATGGAAGGAAGATATTATGTGCGAAGAGATATGGTAACCGATATCTCCTGGGTCACCTGCTTGACCATGTATTTAATTTGTTGGACAATTTATTTCTACATTATCCTCGTCCCTTCTTGGCACACGTTTCGCATGTTTTCTTAAGATGCCTTTTGACATGTCTTTATTTACTAGTAAATGAGCAATCTCGGCGTTGATCCCTATATCAGATTTGAGCACACAGCCACCGCCTCCATACATTATCTAGTCCCTCTGTTTCGCTGTTCATTGTACATAAGTTGTGGTTTTACTTTTATTCTTCTTCGGCCACCGTTAGCCTTCCTAAAAATCCTCAACCTACTCTAATACGTTAATAACCGTAATACAACTCATCCTAGGTATTTTTGCCTCAATCAGGTTTTTTGGCCCACTACTTTTTAAGAGACCAAAAACCCTTCATAACATGGTTTTTTTAATTATTTTTACGCTTCCAATTTTTCCAGCTTATCATATGTCGAAGCCTCCAGGACTGCACATCCTGTATTTTCTCCACGCATCATCCACCTTTGATCTTCACGTGTCCAAGCATGAGTTCGACCATCTCGTAACTCCCTCGACCGCTTGACCTTGGATCTCCCGATCCTAGTCCTGGTCCTCCTCGTCATCGACCACGATCGCCTCCATACTTCAACCAACACATGCAAAGATCAAAGAATATTTTTTCGGTACAAGTTCGTCCGAACTTGACCAACGTCAATCCACACATGCGCAACACACCATGAGTAATATCATAACCAATGTTGTCAATTATTCCTCATCTAAAATAACCTAGACCTGACCACATGGTCTAACAGAAAGCATGCTTGGAATGTAAGAATTTGCAAGGAACTTTTGTGTAAAGTAGGACAAAATCCTCCAAACTGCCAATCTTAAATCTGAACGGACCTTTCCTCTCGACTTGTCGATTCTAGATCAAATTGGTCCTCACTACTCGCTGCACAAGCTTTAGTTGGTAGGTCTCCTTAATTCACGAAAACATTTTGGTGAGGTCAAAAAAGTGTAGCAGCAGAAGTGATCCGAGGGTAAAGGGCGACGGATTAGCACAACGTTGCCGAGAGATAGAGACGAGGAGAGATACGTAAGAGGTGCGTGGCCAGCTTCCTGAAGAGCACAGATGGAGCACCGTGCCGACCCCATCGCGCAGCGTGCAGTGAGCGAGAGACTCTTCCCTGACCGTGCGCTAGCTTCAGTGAGTTGGGGAAACCGCTGCTCGCGCGCTCGGTCGACCTGTCCATGGCCCATTGGGCATTTCCTCCGTTCGCTCTCTTTCTTGACGCAACAAAAGGTCTTCACCCTTTCATTTTTTGGGCTTTTGGTTTTTGGTTTCTTTAAAAATTAAAATAAATAGAATGGCTTATTAAAACAAAATCTTCAAATGGTTTCCTGGGCTCAAAACCATACACACAATCCACATTGACGTCTTCGTTATCTGTTGCCATATAAACAAATATAGATAAAAATCATCAATCATAGACAAAAGCATCGACACGGTCCTAAGGAACAAAGCCCTTGACTCTAGTACTAGGCATAGGCCTAGACTAGGTAGTCTCAAATCTGAGGCTTGTTTGTTTTGCAACCCGACCAAACTTACCCACACTAAGCATAGCCTGGCTAACTTGGTAAAGGTGATCATAGTCTAGGAAGAAAATTATATGAGAATTTTAATGCCCTACCGAGAATCTTTTCCATCTAGTATCATCACCAATCTCAAGTAAAACCTTCTTGGCCAGCATTTCACACCAACACCTCCATCCTTCCCCCAATTTGTCGGAGACCGACATTGATACGAGATTGTCTAATCCTCTCGATGAAGGATTAGATACTCACGAAAGTCTTGATAAATCGTAGTGATTCTTCAATGCTAGTGCAAGGGACAAACACTCTTTAATCCGCCAAAACACACTTACATCGATTTCACCAACCGCTAAGCGAAGATCTATCGTGCACTCAATTCCCAGCGAAAAGACTGAACGATCTTAATTGAGGAACACACCTAATTCTCTATAGAATTTTGGTAACTAGGAAGAACACGAACAAGAGCTTACGTGGGTTTATTTTTTTTATCAAAAGTGGTTTGGCCTTCACAAGAGAGGTGGCGGCTATATATAGGGCTTCCAACATCATGTGCAGGCCTAAGGGCCAATTTCTATTCTATTTGGTCAAGCAAATAGATAACAACTGAATATCTTTGTTTGGTCAGTGTTAGGTACACAGGCCTTATATCCTAATCTAGAACGATGTTTCCTTTTTATTCGGATCCTGCTTTGTTTTCTTTCCAAAGGCAGCAACAAACCAATTCTCTCCTTTCCTATTTTCCTCAACCTTCCATGTACGATGTCTTGGGTAGTATCCAAATGGATTTCTTGAACTATTGACGCCCATTGACTCAGCCAAAAGGGGTGGCGTCGTCTTGTGCACCTCCATGCTTTGGCTCTAAAATCTTCAATGTGTTTAAACCTGATAATACACAATATAAGAACATAGGGTAATATCCAATTCTCGTGAATAACAATATTAAGCTTAGCTAAGAATGAGTTCACCAGATAATATTTAATACAGGTCAATATTTCTTCCCAGTAAAATAATATATTTAACTGAAAAGCGTAAGACATGAGCGTATCCATATCATCCCCCCTTCTTCAAGAAAAGCCGTCCTCGCCTTTTGATAACCTGAAACTGTACTAAAAAAAGAATATAACGTGTATGCATGGTATATGTATTTGTCATCCATACTTCTCCTGTTTAGTACATCATAAACGTTTTAAGGCATAGTAAACAAAAAGAATAACGTATATGCATGGTATATATATGAATCAATTATTGTGTCATTCTCATTGTTTTGCACAAACCGATTAGTATAACATTAACCTAAGATGTATACTTTGCAATATTATCTTTCATATCATTCTCCCTCTCATGAAAAAAAAATCGTCATCGACTTTTCTAAGGACATAGATAGATCATTAATGGGCAAAATCAGATTTAGCAACAGCGGTACTATGATTAGTTGTACATAATTGCACATCAAAGGGTAAACAAGTAGACTTAATAAATCTTTTAAAATAGCAAGCACTATTTTTGACACTCATTTTATTGTAATCATAACATGGCATAAAAGATTACTTATCCACAATATGTAATTTTAATTCAGCAAGCTTATCATATGTAATGCATATCCGGTGAACATAAAACTTATCATCTATAACATAATCTCCAATCAGTTTGAATTTATATGTGTAGATATAAGTACTAACTAATGATTTTAAACATAAAATTTTAGTAAGGTTCTCAATGACACTAGATAGCTCTCTAATATGAATCTCTAGGAGATATCATAGTAATAACTTTCTTACGAGTAATCAGTTCTACATTATGTAAATTAAGTGAAGAAATTTTAGAACATGGAATTTTCGATTAAACACATGAGTTCTCACAATTACTCACTTTTTCATAATTAAATTCAGCACCAATATTGTTAACTTTGTCTATCGGACCGCCACAGTTGTCTCTGCGTGCAGGTACTCAAGCTCCCGTCCATCCACCACCTCACGTGACTGCTACCACTGAGGATGGTGCGGCGCCCACTATGTCTGCGTGCGTGTCTCTTCCGGTTGACGCCCGCGCCGCGCGCGTGCTGCCTACGTACACATCCTCCTGCGGTCTACATGTGGTCCCCAGCATGCCAGGCCCCTCTTCGCAGGTCGATCTACCCGATGCGACGGCTCTACCTTCGCCCGCACCTGGTTCGTCCCCTCAAGCCCCCTCTGCCAGGCCACACCCAGTGGCCGTCGCCCCAGCCAGGCCCCGGTCTCGGCCGCTCCACTCGGCACCGACACCATTGCTGCGGCACTGACATCTACACCAGCCGATGCAGTCCCTATCATACTGGTCACCAACTCGCACGCGATGGTGACTCGCTACAAGCATGGATTTCGCCAACTGGTGCAACACATGAATCTTCATGTCACGGCATTGTCCCCCATCCCCAAGACATATCGCTTGGCACTCGCTAATCCAAATTGCGAAGTGCCATGAAAGAAGAGTTCTCCGCTTTGCAGGCTAATCACACGTGGGATTTGGTTCCGCGACCTTCCAATGCAAATATTGTCATCGGCAAGTAGATCTTTCGAAATAAACTCAACTCAGATGGCTCTCTCAATCGTTACAAGGCTCGCTGGGTTCTTTGAAGTTTTACACAGTGTCCTGGTATTGACTTTTATGAGACTTTCAGTCCCGTTGTGAAGCCCGCCACAGTTCGCACCATTCTGTCTCTAGCTGTGTCTCGGGATTGGCTCATCCATCAGCTTGATGTCAAGAATGCATTTCTCCATGACACATTGACTAAGATAGTGTATTGCTCCTAGCCAACTGGTTTTGTGGACCTATCTTGCCCGGATTTTGTCTACCACCTCAACAAGTCACTTTATGGCCTAAAACAAGCCCCTTGCGTATGGTACAATCGCTTTGTATCCTACTTGCTCTCTCTTGGGTTTGAGGAGGCTAAGTCGGACACCTCACTATTTGTCTATCATCGCGGCACTGACACTGTTTATTTGCTGCTTTATTTGGATGACATTCACAGCTTCTTCAGCTACCATTCTCCACAAGACTATTTCTACGCTTCAGTAAGAATTTTCTATGAAGGATATTGGGCAACTTCATCATTTTTTGGGTCTGTCTGTATAGTGCCATGCTAGCAGTCTATTTTTCTTACAACAGTAGTACATATTGGATATCCTGGAGCGTGCGGGCATGACAGATTGCAAACCATGCAACACTTCGGTTGATACTCACTCAAAGGTTTCAGCGTTTGCTGGTTACCCATTGTGCGATCCCATCTACTACCGCAGTCTTACTGGTGCTCTACAGTATCTCACCTTGATCACTAGATCAGACATTGCATACACAGTACAGCAAGTCTGCCTCCATATGCATGATCCTCGGGAGCCTCATCTTACAGCTGTAAAGTGCATTCTTCGATATCTGTGTGGCACTTTGGACCATGGTCTTCTCATTCAGCGGTCTGCCTCGATGGATCTCGTTGCCTATTCTGATGCTAACTAGACAGGTTGCCCAGACTCATGCAAGTCTACATCGGGCTATGTCGTGTTCCTTGGTGACAATCTCGTTTCCTGGTCCTCCAAACGACAACACATGGTGTCTCGTTCCAGTGTAGAAGTTGCCTACAGGGCTGTGGCCAATGCCGTCGCTGAAGCTTGTTAGCTATGTCAGCTTTTCCATGAGCTTCACAGCCGTCTCCAAGGTGCAACACTCGTCTACTGTGACAACATCAGTGCCGTCTATCTCTCGATGAATCCGGTGCAGCACCAGCGCATCAAACATGTCAAGATCGACCTTCACTTCGTCCGGGAGCGCGTCGCTTTCGGCGATGTTCGCGTTCTCCATGTCCCGATGTCGTCACAGTACGCCGACATCTTCACCAAGGGCCTACCTCACGGAGTTCAGATCCAGTATGAAAGTTCTTATTACCGACACTCAGAATGCAAGGGTATGTTAGCCTGACTCTTTGATTTACGTTCATGCGTTATATTCACATTCATGTGTTGTGTTCACATGCATTATATGTTGTATTTATATTCATATGTTCTGTTGATATTCATGTGTTGTGTTCACATTATCTATGTTAGGCTATATATATGTGTAATACTTTGTGATTTGAATCAACAATAGAGTTTACATAATATTCTCCGCACTCAGTGACATTGTCTTTGGAGAAAAGATTTGGCAACATTGTCTTTGGAGAGAAGATTTGGTAAGGCCTGCCCGATTCATACTGCAAAGTTCGTTTTGAATTTTGGTCTATCACCTCACCAATTATAATTGCTAAAACAAGTTGCCAAATTAATTGGATGGCATGTATGGCCTTGGTCGACAAAATTGGTACGTAGAACTATATTGTGGCAGGTTATTGTCATGGGAATATTGTTAATTTCAGTATTACTATGGAAGGAAGATATTATGTGCGAAGAGATATGGTAACCGATATCTCCTGGGTCACCTGCTTGACCATGTATTTAATTTGTTGGACAATTTATTTCTGCATTATCCTCGTCCCTTCTTGGCACACGTTTCGCATGTTTTCTTAAGATACCTTTTGACGTGTCTTTATTCACTAGTAAATGAGCAATCTCGGCGTTGATCCCTGTATCAGATTTGAGAATCGGTATTGAAGAATCAATCTGGCAAGGTACATTTTAGGTACATTGTTAATGCTCTTTGCAGAATTTCCTTCATCATCGTGACCGGAGGAACCTTACTTCTCAGACCTATAAATAGGTGGGCTGCAAGAAAGAACACACACCTCACATCACACGTTCACAGTCTACAAGGCCACAAGCCCACAACACAAGGCAGTGTTCTGTGTTCACAAAACCAGGTGAAGGCTACCACTGCCATGACAATGGCTTCCAAGATCGTCGGTGCCTTCGTGCTGGTTCTCCTGGTGCTCGCCGTGAGCGAGGGCCAGGTCTTGCCAACCCCCTGCTGCCGCTTCGACTGCTGCGACGGCAAGCCCGAGTGCTGCGATCCCGGCCCCGTCACAGCCGCCGTCGTGGCCACCTTGCAGCCCGCTGCTGTGGCCGCCGCCAAAGCACGGCCAGCCGCGGCGGCGGCAGGTGGCGCGTCTCGGAAGGTAGCTGCCGGAAACTAGCGACGTGTACGTGCCCATGTACTACTGCCCCGTCGCAAGTCCAAATAATGAAGCATCGATCGTGGAATGTCACGCAAAATTTCGAAGTGCAAATAACAAAGCATGCTTGGAACGTAAGAATTTGCAATAACTTTTGTACAAAGCAGGACAAAATTCTCCAAACTGCCAATCTTAAATCCGAATGGACCTTTACTTTCGACTTGTCGATTCTGGATCAAATTGGTCCCCACTACTCGCTGCACAAACTTTGGTTGGTAGGTCTCCTTAACTCATGAAAACATTTTGGTGAGGTCTAAAAGTGTAGCAGCAGAAGTGATCCGAGGGCACCGCCGCTAGCTTCAATGAGTTGGGGAAATCGCCGCTCGCACGCTCGGTCGACCTGTCCATGGCCCATCGGGCATTTCCTCCGTTCGCTCTAGTTCTTGATGCAACAAAAGGTCTTTATCATATTGTTATTTCTGGCTTTTGGTTTTTGACTTCTTCAAAAATTAAAATAAATATAATGGCTTTTTGAAACAAAATTTTCAAATGGTTTGTTGGGCTCAAAACCATACGCACCATCCACATTGACGTCTTCGCCATCTGTTACCATGTAAACAAATATAGATAAAAATCATCAATCATAGACAAAAGCATCGACACGGTCCAAAGGAACAAAGCCTTTGACTCTAATACTAGGCATAGGCCTAGACTAGGTAGTCTCAAATCTAAGGCTTGTTTGTTTTGCAACCCGGCCAAACTTACCCACGCTAAGCATAGCCTGGCTAACTTGGTAAAGGTGATCTTAGTATAGGAAGAAAATTATACGAGAATTTTAATGCCCTACTGAGGATCTTTTCCATCTAGTATCAACACCAATCTCAAGTAAACCTTCTTGGCCAGCATTTCACACCAACACCTCCATCCTTCCCCCAATTTGTCGGAGACTGACATTGATACGAGATTGTCCAATCCTCTCGATGAAGGATTAGATACTCACCAAAGTCTTAATAAATCGTAGTGATCCTTCAATGCTAGTGCAAGGGACAAACACTCTTTAATCCGCCAAAACACACTCGCATCGATTTCACCGACCACCAAGCGAAGATCTATCGTGCACTCAATTCCCAGCGAAAAGACTGAACGATCTTGATTGAGGAACACACCTAATTCTCTATGGAATTTTGGTAACTAGAAAGAACACGAACAAGAGCTTAAGTGGGTTTATTTTTTTTTATCAAAAGTGGTCTGGCCTTCACAAGAGAGGTGGTGGCTATATATAGGGGTTCCAACATCACGTGTAGGCCTAAGGGCCAATTCCTATTCTATTTGGTCAAGCAAATAGATACAAACTGAATACCTATGTTTGGTTAGTGTTAGCTACGCAGGCCTTATCTCCTAATCTAGAACGATGTTTCCTTTTTATTCGGATCCTGCTTTGTTTTCTTTCCAAAGGCAGTAGCTAACCAATTCTCTCCTTCCCTATTTTCCTCAACCTTCCATGTACGATGTCTTGGGTAGTATCCGAATGGATTTCTTGAACTATTGACGCCCATTAGCTCGGCCAAAAAGGATGGCGTCGTCTTGTGCACCTTCATGCTTTGGCTCTAAAATCTTCATTTTGTTTAAATATGATAATACACAATATAGGAACATAGGGTAATATCTAATTCTCGCGAATAACAATATTAAGCTTAGCTAAGAATGAGTTCACCTGATAATATTTAATACGGGTCAATATTTCTTCCTAGTAAAATAATATATTTAACTGAAAAACGTAAGACATGAGCGTATCCATATCATCCTCCCATCCTTCAAGAAAAGCCATCCTCGCCTTTTGATAACCCGAAACTGTACTAAACAAAAATATAACGTGTATGTATGGTATATGTATTTGTTATCCAGACTTCTCCTATTTAGTACATCATAAACATTTGAAGGCTTAGTAAACAAAAAGAATAACAAATAAGCATGGTATATATATGAATCAATTATTGTGTCATTTTCGTTGTTTTGCACAAACCAATTAGTATAATAGCAACCATAAGATGTATACTTTGCAATATTATCTTTCACATCATTCTCCCTCCCATGACAAAAAGTCGTCATCGAATTTTTTAAGAATATAGATAGATAATTAATGGGCAAAATCAGATTTAGCAACTGTGCTACTCTGATTAGTTGTACATGATTGCATATCAAAGGGTAAATAAGTAGACTTAAGAAATCTTTTAAAACAGCAAGCACTATTGTTGACACTCATTTCATTGTAATCATGACATGACATAAAAGATTGCTTATCCACAATATGCAATTTTAATTCAGCAAGCTTATCATATGTAATGTATATCTGGTGAACATAAAACTTGTCATCTATAACATAATCTCCAATCAATTTGAATTTATATGTGTAGGTATAAGTACTAACTAATGATTTTAAATATAAAATTTCAGTAATGTTCTCAATTACACTAGATAGCTCTCCAATATGAATCTCTAGGAGATATCATAGTAAGAATTTTCTTATGAGTTATCAGTTCTACATTATGTAAATTAAGCAAAGAAATTTTAGAACATGGAATTTTCGATCAAGCTCCCGTCCATCCACCACCTCACGTGACTGCTACCACCGAGGTTGGTGCGGCGCCCACTGTGTCCGCGTGCGTGTCTCTTCCGATTGACACCCGCGCCGCGCACGTGCTGCCTATGCACACATCCTCCTACGGTCTACGTGTGGTCCCCAGCATGCTAGGCCCCTCTTCGCAGGTCGATCTACCCGGTGCATCGGCTCTACCTTCGCCCGCGCCTAGCTCGTCCCCTCAAGCCCCCTCTGCCAGGCCGCACCCTGTGGCCGTCACCCCAGCTGGGCCCCGGTGTCGGCCGCTCCACTCGGCACCGACACCATTGCTGCGGCACCAACATCTATACCAGCCGATGCAGTCCCTATCATACTGGTCACCAACTTGCACGCGATGGTGACTCGCTGCAAGCATGGATTTCGCCAACTGGTGCAACACATGAATCTTCATTCCGCGGCATTGTCTCCCATCCGCAAGACATATCGCTCGGCACTCGCTAATCCAAATTGCGGAGTGCCATGAATGAAGAGTTCTCCGCTTTGCAGGCTAATCACACGTGGGATTTGGTTCCGCGACCTTCCAATGCAAATATTGTCATCGGCAAGTAGATTTTTTGAAATAAACTCAACTCATATGGCTCTCTCAATCGTTACAAGGCTCACTGGGTTCTTCGAAGTTTTACACAGCGTCCTGGTATTGACTTTTATGAGACTTTCAGTCCCGTTGTGAAGCCCGCCACAGTTCGCACCATTCTGTCTCTAACTGTGTCTCGGGATTGACTCATCCATCAGCTTGATGTCAAGAATGCATTTCTCCTTGGTACATTCACTAAGACAGTGTATTGCTCCTAGCCGTTTGGTTTTGTGGACCTATCTTGCCCGGATTTTGTCTGCCGCCTCAACAAGTCACTTTATGGCCTAAAACAAGCCCCTTGCGTATGGTACAATCGCTTTGTATCCTACTTGCTCTCTCTTGGGTTTGAGGAGGCTAAGTCGGACACCTCACTGTTTGTCTATCATCGCGGCAATGACACTGTTTATTTGCTGCTTTATGTGGATGACATTCACAGCTTCTTCAGCTACCATTCTCCACAAGACTATTTCTACGCTTCAGCAAGAATTTTCTATGAAGGATATTGGGCAACTTCATCATTTTTTGGGTCTGTCTGTACAGTGCCATGCTAGCAGTCTATTTTTCTCACAACGGTAGTACATATTGGATATCCTGGAGCGTGCAGGCATGACAGATTGCAAACTGTGCAGCACTCCAGTTGATACTCACTCAAAGGTTTCAACTTCTGCCGGTTCCCCAGTGTGCGATCCCATCTACTACCGCAGCCTTACTGGTGCTCTACAGTATCTCACCTTCATTAGACCAGACATTGCATACACAGTACAGCAAGTCTGCCTCCATATGCATGATCCTTGGGAGCCTCATCTTACAGCTGTAAAGTGCATTCTTCGATATCTGTGTGGCACTCTGGACCATGGTCTTCTCATTCAGCGGTCTGCCTCGATGGATCTCGTTGCCTACTCTGATGCTGAGTAGACAGGTTGCCCAGACTCATGCAAGTCCACATCGGGCTATATCGTGTTCCTTGGTGACAATCTCGTTTCCTGGTCCTCCAAACGACAACACATGGTGTCTCGTTCCAGTGCAGAAGCTACCTATAGGGCTGTGGCCAATGCCATCGCTGAAGCTTGTTGGCTACATCAGCTTTTCCATGAGCTTCACAGCCGTCTCCAACGTGCAACCCTCGTCTACTGTGACAACATCAGTGCCGTCTACCTCTCGATGAATCCGGTACAGCATCAGCGCACCAAACATGTTGAGATCGACCTTCACTTCGTCCGGGAGCGCGTCACTTTCGGCGATGTTCGCGTTCTCCATGTCCCGACGTCGTCACAATACGCCGACATCTTCACCAAGGGCCTGCCTCACGGAGTTCAGATCCAATATGAAAGTTCGCATTGCCGACACTCAGAATGCAGGGGCATATTAGCCTGACTCTTTGATTTACGTTCATGGGTTGTATTCACATTCATGTGTTGTGTTCACATTCATTATATGTTGTGTTCATATTCATGTATTGTGTTTACATTCATCATATGTTCTGTTCATATTCATGTGTTGTGTTCACATTAGCTATGTTAGGCTATATATATGTGTAATACTTTGTGATTTGAATCAACAATAGAGTTTACATAATATTCTCCGCACTCAGTGACATTGTCTTTGGAGAAAAGATTTGGCAACATTGTCTTTGGAGAGAAGATTCGGTAAGGCCTGCCCGATTCATACTGCAAAGTTCGTTTTGAATTTTGGTCTATCACCTCACCAATTAGAATTGCTAAAACAAGTTGCCAAATTAATTGGATGGCATGTATGGCCTTGGTCGACAAAATTGGTACGTAGAACTATTGTGGCAGGTTGTTGCCATGGGAATATTGTTAATTTCGGTATTACTATGGAAGAAAGATATTTTGTGCGAAGAGATAATATGGTAACCGATATCTCCTAGGTCACCTGTTTGACCATGTATTTAATTTGTTGGACAATTTATTTCTGCATTATCCTCGTCCCTTCTTGGCACACGTTTCGCATGTTTTCTTAAGATGCCTTTTGACGTGTCTTTATTCACTAGTAAATGAGCAATCTCGGCGTTGATCCCTGTATCAGATTTGAGAATCGGTATTGAAGAATCAATCTGGCAAGGTACATTTTAGGTACATTGTTAATGCTCTTTGCAGAATTTCCTTCATCATCGTGACCGGAGGAACCTTACTTCTCAGACCTATAAATTGGGGGGCTGCAAGAAAGAACACACACCTCACATCACACGTTCACAACCTACAAGGCCACAAGGTCACAACACAAGGCAGTGTTCTGTGTTCACAAAACCAGGCGAAGGCTACCATTGCCATGACAATGGCTTCCAAGATCGTCGGTGCCTTCGTGCTGGTTCTCCTGGTGCTCGCCGTGAGCGAGGGCCAGGTCTTGCCAACCCCCTGCTGCCGCTTCGACTGCTGCGACGGCAAGCCCGAGTGCTGCGATCCCGGCCCCGTCACAGCCGCCGTCGTGGCCACCTTGCAGCCCGCTGCTGTGGCCGCCGCCAAAGCACGGCCAGCCGCGGCGGCGGCAGGTGGCGCGTCTCGGAAGGTAGCTGCCGGAAACTAGCGACGTGTACGTGCCCATGTACTACTGCCCCGTCGCAAGTCCAAATAATGAAGCATCGATCGTGGAATGTCACGCAAAATTTCGAAGTGCAAATAACAAAGCATGCTTGGAACGTAAGAATTTGCAATAACTTTTGTATAAAGCAGGACAAAATTCTCCAAACTGCCAATCTTAAATCCGAATGGACCTTTACTTTCGACTTGTCGATTTTGGATCAAATTGGTCCCCACTACTCGCTGCACAAGCTTTGGTTGGTAGGTCTCCTTAATTCATGAAAACATTTTGGTGAGGTCTAAAAGTGTAGCAGCAGAAGTGATCCGAGGGCACCGCCGCTAGCTTCAATGAGTTGGGGAAATCGCCGCTCGCACGCTCGGTCGACCTGTCCATGGCCCATCGGGCATTTCCTCCGCTCGCTCTAGTTCTTGATGCAACAAAAGGTCTTTATCCTTTTGTTATTTCTGGCTTTTGATTTTTGGCTTCTTCAAAAATTGAAATAAATATAATGGCTTTTTGAAACAAAATTTTCAAATGGCTTCCTAGGTTCAAAACCATACGAACCATCTACATTGACATCTTCGCTATCTGTTGCTATATAAACAAATATAGATAAATATCATCAATCATAGACAAAAGCATCGACACGGTCCGAAGGAACAAAGCCTTTGACTCTAGTACTAGGCATAGGCCTAGACTAGGTAGTCTCAAATCTGAGGCTTGTTTGTTTTGCAACCTGGCCAAACTTACCCACGTTAAGCATAGCCTGGCTAACTTGGTAAAGGTGATCTTAGTATAGGAAGAAAATTATACGAGAATTTTAATGCCCTACCGAGGATCTTTTCCATCTAGTATCATCACCAATCTCAAGTAAACCTTCTTGGCCAGCATTTCACACCAACACCTCCATCCTTCCCCCAATTTGTCGGAGACCGACATTGATACGAGATTGTCCAATCCTCTCGATGAAGGATTAGATACTCACCAAAGTCTTGATAAATCGTAGTGATCCTTCAATGCTAGTGCAAGGGACAAACACTCTTTAATCCGCCAAAACACACTCGCATCGATTTCACCGACCACCAAGCGAAGATCTATCGTGCACTCAATTCCCAGCGAAAAGACTGAACGATCTTGATTGAGGAACACACCTAATTCTCTATGGAATTTTGGTAACTAGGAAGAACACGAACAAGAGCTTAAGTGGGTTTATTTTTTTTTATCAAAAGTGGTCTAGCTTTCACAAGAGAGGTGGTGGCTATATATAGGGGTTCCAACATCACGTGTAGGCCTAAGGGCCAATTCCTATTCTATTTGGTCAAGCAAATAGATACAAACTGAATACCTATGTTTGGTTAGTGTTAGGTACGCAGGCCTTATCTCCTAATCTAGAACGATGTTTCCTTTTTATTCGGATCCTGCTTTGTTTTCTTTCCAAAGGCAGTAGCTAACCAATACTCTCCTTCCCTATTTTCCTCAACCTTCCATGTACGATTTCTTGGGTAGTATCCGAATGGATTTCTTGAACTATTGACGCCCATTAGCTCGGCCAAAAAGGGCGGCGTCGTCTTGTGCACCTCCATGCTTTGGCTCTAAAATCTTCAATGTGTTTAAACCTGATAATACACAATATACGAACATAGGGTAATATCCAATTCTCGTGAATAACAATATTAAGCTTAGCTAAGAATGAGTTCACCTGATAATATTTAATACGGGTCAATATTTCTTCCCAGTAAAATAATATATTTAACTGAAAAGCGTAAGGCATGAGCATATGCACATCATCATCCCCTTTTTCAAGAAAAGCCATCCCCGGCTTTTGATAACCTAAAACTGTACTAAACAAAAAATACAATGTGTATGTATGGTATATGTATTTGTCATCCACACTTCTCCTGTTTAGCACATCATGAACATTTGAACGCGTAGTAAACAAAAAGAATAATACATATGCATGGTATATGTATAAATCAATTATTGTGTCATTCTTGTTGTTTTGCACAAACCGATTAGTATAACAACAACCATAAGATGTATACTTCGCAATATTGTCTTTCATATTATTCTCCCTCTCATGAAAAAAAGTCATCTTCGACTTTTCTAAGGACATAGATAGATCATTAATGGGTAAAATCAAATTTAGTTGTTCAATTTTAGGAGAGAAAATCTTTAGTACCTTCCGTGCTTCAAGTGTGCTACTCTGATTACTTGTATATGATTGCACATCAAAGGGTAAACAAGTAAACTTAAGAAATCTTTTAAAATAGAAAGCACTATTGTTGTCACTCGTTTCATTGTGATCATGACAAAGCACAAAAGATTGCTTATCCACAATATGCAATTTTAATTCAGCAAACTTTTCTTATGTAATGCATATTCGGTGAACATAAAACTTGTCATCTACACCATAATTTTCAATTAATTTGAATTTATATGTGTAGGCATAAGTACTAACTAGTCATTTTAAACATAAAATTTTAGCAAGATTCTCAATCACACTAGATAGCTTTCTAGTATCATCAAATATGTAGTATAAAGAATTTCTAGGATATATTCTAGTAAGAACTTACTTATGAGTAATCTATATAAACTGAGTAAAAAAATTTTAGAACATAGAATTTTTAATTGAACACATGAGTTCTCATAATTACTCACCTTTTTTATAATTAAATTTAGCACCAATATTGTTACGTTTGTCGTTCTCCTCAGATAATGTAGGTGCTGGAGGTATAAAATTATTATGATGTATCCACAGGGTAGCAAGTACCTCATTCCCACATGTTATCTCTTTATCTTTTGTCTTCAGTGGTGCTAGTTGTTGAACGTTCAACTTCCTATCTTCAATGTTAACTGACACAATGTGAGAAATAATACTATAAGTAGACATTAATGTGTTAGTTTTAAAATCAACCTCATTTTGTCTATCAACTATCTCTTTTCTTTCTTTTGGTGTATCTCTCTCACACTTAATTTGGATACCATCAACCTCATATATAGTGAAATCACATAACTCACTTTTTTATCACTTTCACTCAATTTGGCTATGTGGCTCTCATCCTCATGGGTTTTAATGCATTTCAAGGGTTGTATGTATCTTTGGGACAGCACTACATATCTTCTTGGCCGAAGAAAAAGTCCTATGTTCGGCCATCTTCTTATATGTCACACTAAGAGAGACATAAAAACTGAAGTATGTACATGGATGGATCCGAGGTGTACGCCTCTCTATAAGTCTCTTCTCCTCCTCAATAGCACAATTCATATGATCATGCACACTACTAAAATATTTATATGAAAGTGCAGCGGCGATTTTAGAATTTAAGCCTTCTTTGAAGTATACCTTCTCTTTTAATACACTAGTTATACTGGCACGACGTAATGCACTTTGTAGCTCAAAATAGTAATCTTGAATAGTATTACTCCCTTGTGTGATACTCTATATATAATGAAGTAATTTCCGCACATAATAGGATAGCACAAACTTGCTTCTCATGAACGCCTCCAAATCCGATCAAAATTTAATGATTTTTCTTCAAATAGTTATTGCCACTAACAATAAGCATATTCTTCAAACTCTCTAGTGACACGCATCACCTCTTGGGCTTCGGAAAGTGTCTGCACAATATCGTTCACGATGTTCATATGTAACACCTTCATTTGTTGATTTAGCTCAATACGGAGATCCTGCATATTCCTCGTGAGTTGTCCCTCCATTATAGCGGTGTCAGCTATAAATTCTTTTTGCAATGTACTTCTCATTACCTAATGTTGGAAACATCACCATAGTTATCTTGTCCACCTAACATGGTAAAATTGTGCAAAGAAAATACAAGCAATAACAACATATATGTATGAGTAGTATAAATCACTCAATCTCATTCTTTCCTCTCCCAAATAAAATTCTTACCTCTCTGAAGTGAATTGAGATCAAAAGAAACTTACACTTAGTGGTGACTATAATAACAAGTGATGATCAAGCGAATTTGAAAGTAGTTCATATTTGTAAGGCAAAGGATATTTAGTGGAGCTTGGTATAAAAGTTTGTATCTTACACAATTTGAATTTTAAGATATTGTAAAATTAAGTGATAATCCAAGCTAGAAAGTTTTGTCTATGTGCTAATCCACATGATATAAGTGAAGTGTATGAACATATATGCAATGATTAATGTGACTCAATGCAAACAAAGAAATAAGCTAAATAGAAGCAATATGGTTTAATTAGCTCGTTTTGCATCAAGTACTAGGTGAGACGCTAGCCAATTGCAATAATATGAATTTAAGGGCACAAGATTGCTCAAAAAATTAAATATTTAAGCTGAATTTATGGCTAAAGGTACTCACCCAAGTCGACCTTTCCTCTCTTTTTTTTGCTACCCCGCAACTATATCAAATCTCTTCCAATCCCTTTTCCAAGTCTAGGGAGATATATGAGTCACAAACCTTTTGTAAAAGGCAGAGGTACAAAAGTACTTAAAAGATATTTTCTCTCTCTCTCTCTCTAAACTCTGATTTTTGTAAAAAAAAAATAGCTGGATGAGTGATGCACGAGCCAACAATATTCAGTCAAAAATAAATAATTCAAGAGCAGCCTACAAAGCAATATCAATGACTAGTCTCAAGTGTTTAAAACATTTAAGTGAAACTCAACAGACACTTGCAATGAAGTCTTCAGCTAGCTTTGGACGGTTTGAATGTCTTACTGATCTCTTTGGACGGTTCGATCGGCAACCGAGCCCTCTAGATGGTCCAATTGCCAGCCGCTCTATTCAGATGGTCTGAATAGCATCCGCTCCCTTCGGATGGTCCGAACAGCTCCACTCCTTCGGTTGGTCCGATCTGCTTCGAATGGCTTGATCTGCCGCACCCCTTCGGACAGTCCGAACTTTCACTGTGCCTTCGGAGGGTCAGATCGGGATCAGACGATCTAAATGAGTCACCGAGCGTTTCGGACATGCCGACGTTTCTGACTAGGTTTTTGCTTGCACACAAGTTGTGGCGGCTAGGATTTCTTTCGACCGAATCAAGATGCACAATTTGTTTTTGATGTGGGTGGCAGGGACAAGTTGTCAAAAATTCAATTGAATCTACCCTTTTTGGATGTTAATTGAAAGATCAACTAGCAGATTTTTAAGGATTTAGTAACATAAGATTAAGCTATGCAAATGATACAATGGTCAGTACGTAAACAAAAATTACAATGGATCAAAACTTAACAAAACTCACAAAATTTATAGATGCAAAAACTAGGATTTTGGATTTTTTTTTGTGTTTTCGGTTTATGGACTATAGGGAATAAGAACAGCAATAAAATTGATCTAAGAGCTAGGGTAAAGAAAACTATCGAGGAAAATCGTGCTCTAGTACCAAGATGATACGGGGTTGTCTGATCTTCTCGATATAAGATTAGATACTCACAAAAGTCTTAATAAATCATAGTAATTCTCCAATCCCAGTGCAAGAGATGAACACTATTTAATCCACCAAAACACACTCGCGTCGATTTCGCCAACCTCCAAGCGAAAATCTATCGTGCACCCAATTTCCAACGAAAAGGCTAAATAATCTTGGTTGAGGAACATGCTTAATTCTCCATACAATTTTGGCAATCAGGAAGAACACGAACAAGAACTTTAGTAGATTGATTTTTTATCAAAAGTGGTCTGCCCCTCACAAGAAAGGTGGCGGCTATATATAGGGGTTCCAACATCACATGTGGGCCTAATGGCCAATTCCTATTCTATTCGGTCATGCAAATAGATACAAATCAAACACTTGTGTTCAATCAATATAAGTTATGCAGTCCTTAACTCCTAATCTAGAATGGTGTTTCCTTTTTATTCGAAACCTGCTTTGTTTTTTTCCAAATATAGCAACAAACCAATTCCCTCCTACCCTATTTTCCACAACCTTCCATATACGACATCTTGGGTAGTATCCGGATGGATTTCTTGAACTATTGACGCCCATTAGCTTGACCGAAAGGGGTGGTGTCATCTCATCCACCTCCATGCTTTGATTCCAAAATCTTCGATGTGTTTAAACCTGAGAATACACAATATAGGAACATAGAGTATGATCTAATTCTCGCGAATAACAATATTAAGTTGAGTTAAGAACAAGTTCACCTGATAGTATTTAATGCGGGTCAATATTTCTTCTCAATCAAATAATATATTTAACTAAAAAGCGTAAAACATGAGTATATCCGCATCAGATATAAAGAAACGTAGGACTGTGGGCTCCGGGCCATCGGCCTCCTCCGCTCAGAGCCTGCGGCATCGCACCGCGAGGCCTCCGGACACATGTGGATCTCCAGTGCTGAGTTGCTCCTCGTCCCCCCTGATGTCTGTCCTCCTCCTTAAGCTTTTCATGGCAACGATGGTGGCATTGTAGGGTGTGCTTCATTAGTGTGCCGACGATGAGAGATACCACGACAATCGTATCCAAAGTGTTAGGAGTCGCTTTTCCTTCCTAGGCTCCATGATGGTGTTGTGGTGTTGTACATGGATCAGTTTTGGTGGTTTTTGTTTTGTGTATGGCTGGTGTTCGATCAATGGCTGGTGTATGGCTGTGCCGATGTTCATACCGTGTTAGCCCAAGCCCAACCCAAACTAACTATACATAATGAAGGCGGTGACGATGATGGTGGCGGCAGCCGCAATTTTCCTTTTCCTTGCCCGGGTATTGTTTTTATAATTCAGTTGTTTAGATATAAAAGTAAGAGGCCTATATATGTAACCCTTGATTCATTAATCAATTTATTGCGTGATTTCTCTAAAAAACACTACATGCTTTCACACAGAGATTGCATTTAAATAATTGCATCTACACATAATTACAAATAAAGAGATTAAATTCATAATAAATAGCTTACTGCCTATAGTAATAGTCAAAACATAACTTAGTTAAATAGCCACCATATATACCACGGCCGAGGAGAATATGTTCTGATCATATGGGCATCAACCACTTCCTCGGCCAGAGATGTCTATGATCAGATATGTGGGCCCAAACCCCTGATCGGAGAGCAAGTCTACAGTAACTGACTATATACAGTAGATAAAGAAACCGTATGTCCTTGTCTCATGGACATAACCACACATCATTTTCTTCTGTCTCTGACGTTTCCATTCGACAACTGCTCCACACATGCGGATGGCTAAAACCGATTAGGGTTTGGAGGCGCCGCCACCATCAGTTTCTACCATTCTTAATGAGTTTCTACCATTTACATGTGAATACTAAATTAATTTTTAATAATCATAAATATTTATTAGTGGGGGTTTAATTTTTATTAGATGCGTGTTTAATTTCTTCCCCTCTTTTCTTTTCTTTTCTTTTCTTCTCCTCTTTCTTTTTTCTTCCTCCCTTTTCTTTTTTCCTTTCTTTTCTTCTCTTCTCTTTCTTTTTTTCTTCCTCCCTTTTCTTTTTTCCTTTCTTTCCCTTTCTCTTCTCTCCCCTTATTTTCTTCCCACTCCACCGATAGCCTCCCTCCATTTCTTCTTCTCTCCTCCCCCTCCTCCCCGATCCCCACCGTCTCCCTCCTCCCCCGATCCCCGTCGCCTCCCTCCTCCCCTATCGTCCCCTCCTCCCCCCTCCTCCCCGCCGTCCTCCTCCTCCCCCGGCCACCCTCGATCCCCCCGCCGCCTCCTCCCTCCTCTCCACTCCTCCCCCGATCCCTTGTCGCCTCCCACCTCCCCTGCCGCCCCTCCTCCCCCGCCGTCCTCCCCCTCCCCCTGCCACCCTCGATCCCTTGGCCGCCTCCCTCCTCCTCCTCTAGCCTCCCCTGACCACCCCCCGACCTTTCCCGGCCACCTCCCCTGTAGCCCTCCTCCTCCCCTGGCCTCCCATGAGCCCCCGGCTACCTCCGTCCTCCCCCCTTCTCCCCACCGCCCCTCCTCCCCGACCCCCTCGGCTGCCTCCCTCCTCCCCCATCGCCTCCCTCCTCCCTCGACGATCCCCTCCTCCCCCAGTTGCCTCCCTTCTTCCCGACCTCCCTCGATCGCCTCCTTCTCTCCCAGCCGGGGCACCACGCTGGAGGGCGACGACGACCTCAACTATGTCGAGAGCCAGCCCACCGGCGGCAGATGGTCGGGTGGTGACTAGGGCGCTGACGACGAGTTCATCATTGATGGCTTGCTCTTCAAGCCGCTGTCGTCGGGCATCTTCACGCGGGACACTGTCGTCAACATCAAAGCCATCTTCGGTATACTCCTTCAGTCCTTCCCCTCTACCCCTCTCTCTCTCTGCTCTATGATATTTCCTATATGTGGATGCTACTTGCTCAAGTGTGGTGCATGTGGATTGGGAATGTAGATTAGGATCCTACCGTGGTGATGTGGATTTGGGTGAAAGTGATGGAAATGGAAAGCATGTATGGGAACCTTGTTGAATCTGGCTAGGGCTTGGGTGATCTGGTGAGGATGATGATGTTTGAGTCGATGGTTGCGATTCCTTTTCGTGCCCTTGTCCCCACTTGTTGCCCTCTCGGTGCCCTCCTCCTTGGCTTTAGTTCTGTTCTTCTCCCCTTGCCCTCCTCCCTTCAGACCTCCTATCCTTGGCTTGGTTCCCCAGCTCCTTCGCCGAGCTGGCCATGGCGAGGTTGAGTGTCTCCTTGCTCTTAGCTTTCAGCTTCTATGGATTGGATTTTGGGCAATGATGTAGGGATGGAGATGGTTTGCTTGTCCCCCTCTTTGTGCTGGACGTGGCTGGAATCTACTCTCTCTCGCCCCTCCCCCCTCATAGTCTCTCGCTCGGTCATATCCCCTTTTCCCTATGCGTCGTGTGAGCTATGCCATGGGGAGATTTTTACCACAATAGTGTGTGCTTGGTACTTCAGTAAAACCATTTTTACTGGGTTGGCTGGCAGTGTAGAAAGAAATTCAGGAATGATTCAGGTTTGTTTCTAATGCCAGATGATGAAACCCTATTTAGCAATAGGTACCGACCGGCCTCAGATGGTCCTAGTATCTTAATTAGCGAACCCTATGGGATGATATGCACTATGAGTTCTGACAGCGATTCTTTCTCTTTTTTTCTTAGGTTTCCTCTTTTCAACATGCATGTGTTTTTCTTACAAAAAGGCGGATTGAAACTACAGCTTAGCAAATATTAGTGTAATTTTAATCGTGATGTAACTATTTATATTCTGTAGACGTGTCTTAATTGAGATCAAGACTTTTAAATTGATGTAATCGAAACTATACTTGATTAACTGATGTAATTTGAATTGTTATATTTTTATTTGCTTTGAAGAATACTTTTAATTATTGCTTGACTAATGTGTTGGTTTGCTTGGTTAATTGTATTTGTTAACTCAGTGTGCTTACATTATTTGACTAAGATAAGACTTGTGAATGTGTTCTATTTAGAGCTGTCCAATGGGCCGCGCCGGGCCGACACGGCACGAGTCCAGGGCAACCACGACCCGTTTAGACATGGATAATAAATGGGTCGTGCCGTGCTGGCCCTTGGACCGAAGACCAGGCCCAGGCACGGCCCGTGACCGTATCGTGCTAGCACGGGCATGATAAGGGCTAAATGGGCCGTGGTGGCACAGTTGGCCTGTTTAGCTCGAAAAAATTCAAAAAAAAATACAGAAAATTATAGAAAAATGTAGAAAAGTAAGGAAAAATTGTAAAACAAAATTACAAAAAAAATATAAAAAATTGCAGACATTGTTAATCATCAAGATAATTATTATCAATAATATAATGAGCTTTATTAACTTGTTAAATTACATTACATGGCTGCCTCATTAAAAACTTTACTAAGTAAAAACTCAACTTGAGAAAACTTTGTTAAAGAAAAAAGAGTACAGCCTATAAAGCTCACTAGTGTCTACATCTGAAGAAAAAAATTGAAAATAATATTTATTGCTATTTAAATACAAATTGTCAAAAGATTCTTCTAAGTCTGTATTCTGTGCAACCTGTTGAAGTTTTGATTCAGCTTGTTCCCAGTTTTTGATGGTCAGAACGATTTCGACCATCTCGTTCGAGAGACTTGTTCATCGCTCCTCGATTATTCTTTCAGATAGACTGAAGACTGACTCCAAATAGACCGTAGAGACAGGAATAGTTAACGCATCCCGTGCTAATATAGATAGCACTGGATATGTTACTTTCTGGTTTTGCCACCATGAAAGGATATTCAACTCTTGCTCAAAGCTGACACTATCACTGTTGAGATAGCTTGATAGATCATCGGTGCTTTACCGCCTTATTTCTCCTAACTGATGTGTACCTACATTAGAACCTCGAGAGGAAGAACCAAATATTTTACCCCATTGTATAGTCCCCACAGAGGTGCTAGGAGTTACCTAGGGTCTTTTCAAACGCACAGACCCAAACTTATTTTCGTATTTCTCATATAGCTCGTATAATTTATCGTTAACTGCTATGTAGTATGTATAATAATTTAAACCAGTAATATCACTTAAAAGTTATAGTATATTTATAAATCCTTGGAGTATGTACAACAATCTAAACCCGTTTACACCTGTTGCCCTCACCCGTGTCGTACCATGTCGGCCGCTCGGCCCAGGCATGGCACAGTCCGTCGGGCCGTGCCGGCGCGGTCCATTTGAACAGCTCTAATTCTATTTATTTGCTGTTCTTATATTTCAATTTGGCTTGATGCATGGAAAAAAACTTAATTTACCTTGTAATTTATTCATTAGTTATTTAATTAATTTTGTTTAGCTTCACAATTTTTCACTTAAGGTTAATTAAAAACATGGGGTGTTACAAAGGCAAACACGCTGTACTATCCACGGCATTGTACACAGATCTGCCATTGATCAGGCAAAGCAGACGTGATAACATAAACTGTGGTTCTAAGAAGTGCATACTGGGGATGCCATGGCATGGTCAGACAGACAGTTTCATGTACCGCCAAATGAAACAAGCAGACGAGCCTTCTGTGCCTGAACTCTCTGAACCCTGTAATGGCAATTCCGGTTCTGATCATGCGGATGACAAGAGTACTTGGCAGACATGATTCTTTCACAAGAAAGAATGCTACAGGAGTCTCCCAGGTTTTGAAGATTGCAAATCTACAAGTTCCTATTTCTCCATATTCTTGTTAGTACTTGGTACTAGAAATATCACAATTCACAGATCCCCACCACATCCGTATGGACAGATACACAATTCTTAAGGAAAGCTATGTAGAGATCGCAAAGCCTACGCAAAGTGGAGACGACATTGTAACAGGACTAGATTGTTGACAGGAAATTGAACAGATGACAAACACCAATCAAGAAAATACAATTTGGAACTCAGACGAACCGCCACAACGACACGGGTACAAAAGCCTATCACACCTCACATATTTATCTTCAGCAGTGTTACTGAGAATCATCAGCTAGATAATCCAGCAGATTGTAGCACAAGCGAAGTCTGACTGTTACATCCATCCTTTTTATTCACAAGAACTACAGCCTACAAGCTTTCCCATCCCAAAATCTTTCGGACCTGCGACGAATCCCCTGACAAATTCATGCCTCGAGTTCAGTAGGCAGACGAAGAACCTCCCTTGTAGACAGCCAATCTAACATCTATAGGAGCTATAGAACGTTCACCTTTTTTTTTTTAAGAACAGCCATAGTAGAAACTGTCAGGTCACCGGCCGATGATCACCTGCGTGAACCCGAGCCAAACAACGAATACACACACGAACACAGGAGGTTTTGGTGCTGCTGGAAGACTGCAGCGTTTTCTATTCTTTCCTACTCCTTTTATTAGACAACTTGTAAGACAAATTGTATGGCAACAGTACAAAGAAAAGGAAACCAATACAAACTGGGAAACCCGGAGCGGAGCATTCCCGAAATAGATGATTATGCAGAAGGAAGAAATATGGCTAGCTAATCAAGTGCATAAGGCTTAACTAACAAATCTCCCCCTAAGCCTTGCACACTTGCCTGACATCGGCGAGGCCAATTCTGGAGCGTAGCTCAAGGAACCGGTCACGCCCGAGCGCCTTTGTTAAGATGTCCGCCAATTGCTCATTTGTGCCGACTGACTCGACTTTCACCCTGCCCTCCTCAATGCATTCTCTGATGTAGTGATATTTCGTGTCAATGTGCTTGCTGCGATCATGAAAGACAGGGTTTTTACTGAGCTGAATTGCGGACTGATTGTCGATTCTCAGTGTGATGGCACCGACTTCCTCTCCTCTGAGTTCAGCAAGAAGCCGGGCCAACCACACACCTTGGCAGGCAGCTGTTGTCGCGGCGACATACTCCGCTTCGCAAGAAGACAGAGCTACAGTTTTCTGCTTTTGCGATTGCCAAGTAACCACACTGTCACCATGGAAGAACAGGACTCCTGACGTGCTTTTCCGTGTGTCGACATCACCTGCGAAATCGCTGTCGCTGTAGCCGACAAAGCTTGCAGCTCCTTTCTTCTTACGGAAATAGCAGCCGAAGTTGATAGTGCCGGCGACATACCGGAGCACTCGTCTCACTGCTACCAAATGCTCGGTAGTGGGTTTTTCCATAAATCTACTGATGTAGCCCACTGAAAATGCCAGATCTGGTCTCGTGTTTACCAGATACCGCAATGCACCTACTAACCTTCTATACTCTGTAGGATCAACGGTAGGTGCAGTACTCATCTTGCTGAGTTTGAGGCGCATCTCCATGGGGGTTTGGCTGGCGTTGCATCCAGCCATAGCCGCTGCCTCAAGTATCTTTGCAGCATATGCTCCTTGACTTACAGTGATGCCCTTCTCAGTTTGGTTCACCTCCAAACCCAAGTAGTATTGCAGTAGGCCAAGGTCGTTCATTTGAAATGTGCCCTTCATTTCCTTCTTGAAGTGTACCAGCTCGTCGATGTTGCCTCCGGTGATGACAAGATCATCGACATACACTCCAACCACCAGCCTGTGCCCATCCTTTGCACGGGTATACACCGCATGATCAGAGGCACTTCGTTGAAACCCAAGTGACAACAGTGAGGCGTCGAGTTTGGCATACCAGGCGCGTGGAGCTTGCCGAAGACCGTACAGGGCCTTGATCAACCGCAGCACCTTATGCTCTTTGCCAGTCACCTCGAACCCTGGTGGTTGCGTGACGTACACTTCTTCTTGGAGTTCGCCGTTGAGAAATGCGGTCTTGACGTCCATATGATGGACGACCCAGCCTTCACTTGCTGCGTGTGCTAGCAGCAAGCGCACAGACTCAAGACGCGCCACCGGTGCGAATACTTCGTCGAAATCGATGCCCTGCCGCTGCACGTATCCCTTTGCCACAAGCTGCGCTTTGTACTTGGCAACGTTTCCAGCTGCATCCCTTTTGATCTTATAGACCCATTTGAGTCCAATCGGGCGCTGGCGAGGTGGGTCAACGAGCTGCCAGGTGCCGTTGGACTCAATTGACGCCAGCTCGTCAAGCATTGCCTGCCACCAACACTCGTGCTGCTGTGCCTCTTGGAACGATGTTGGTTCCTCAGCGCTTACCAGCAGCAAATCTTCGTCCAGCTCACGTGCTGCCAGTCCCGGCGGATTCGCCGGACCCAACACATTGTCGACTGTGCGAAACCGTAGTGGAGCATCATCATGATCGTCGTCGAGCACTTCTTCCGCTTCAGGCAGTGGTGACACAAATTCTATCGACGGCGCACTCATGGACACCATCGGGCTTGGAGTGGATGTGCCTGCCAGGGATGTATTTGTCGCTGGAGGCGTCATTGCTCCATCTCCCAGCACTGGAGACGTCATTGCTTCATCTCCCAGCGCTGGCTGAGTTGTGGTGACCACGCCGAGCTACACCACAGTGGTGTACTCAATGCTGAAGTCGTCGTCGACGTTTGCTGCTTGATCGCCGTTCCACTCCCACTGTGCCTGTTCGTTGAAGATCACATCACGGCTTATGTGCACACGTCTTGACCGTGGATCGTAGACACAATACGCCTTGGATCCAGGTTCATAGCCGACGAAGATCATGGGTCGGCTGCGATCATCTAATTTCTTGGCATTTGGTACATTGACCTTTACATGCGCCACGCACCCAAACGTGCGGAGGTGGTGCACGGCCGGCGTGCTTCCAATCCAGAGCTCATAGGGGGTCTTGCCACCGATGCTCTTGGACGATGACCGGTTCAGGAGGTACACGGCAGTGGTGATCGCCTCCCCCCAGAACATGCCTGGTAGACTCTTTGCTTTGAGCATACTGCGTGCTGTGCCCACCACCGATTGGTTTCGCCATTCGACAACCCCATTTTGTTGCGGCGTGTAGGGTGCCGTGAGTTCACGACGCACACCTAGCTCGGCACAGTACTCGCTGAAGCTTGCCGCTGTAAATTCTCCCCCTTTGTCTGTGCATAATGCACGTAGCTTCTTGCCGCATTTTCGCTCGGCTGCCGCTTGAATACGCTTGATGGCAGTCGGTGCAGCATCCTTGGTCGGCAGCAACGCGACCCACATGTACCGGCTGTAATCGTCGACAAGCAGAAGAAAGAGCCGATTGCCACTGGGTGTTGGTGGTGAAATTGGCCCGCACAGATCACCGTGCAGTAGCTCCAGTGGCTCGGTGCAACGACTCAGTGCACGTTGTGGAAAGGGTGCTCGCCGATGCTTCCCAGCGAGACATACGTCGCACACTTGGTCGACTTGTGTCAGCACCGGCATGCCTCGAACCAGCTCTTCTCTTCCCATCTTGCGCAGCGCGGCAAAGTTGACATGCCCGAAGCGAGCATGCCAAAGCCACGCGTCTTCTCCAGCACGCGCAGTCAGGCAGACCGGCCGTGCGATATTGATGTGGAGCACGTAGAGCCGGCCTGTACTCCGGTGGGTTTTGGCAAGGAGGCGCCGCTGTTCGTCGCGGATGCGCATTACGTCGGCTTCAATCAGAACTTGATAGCCATCCTCGTCAAGCTGGCCAACGCTGATTATGTTGGCGGTGAGGCGCGGGATGAAGTAGGTGTTGACAAGAGCGCGGTGTTCGCCATTCTTGCACGCGAGCAAGATTGTACCGCTACCCTCGATCCGGACGACGGAGCCGTCGCCAAAACGCACGGAGCCGGTGATGCCCGTGTCGAGGTCGGAGAACACCGCCCGGGACCCCATCATATGGTTGGTGGCCCCGGTGTCCAAGATCCAACATCGAGGATCCTCCTCTTCTGAGCCTCCTAGCACAGCGTAGGTCCCCGCGAAGGCTCTTTTCTCTTCCAAGCTAGCGAGCCGAATAGTGGAGCCATCTTCGGGCGTTGCGAAGACTCCTCGGCCCTCTGCCGCAGATGCTTCTTGCCCCTCCGCGCCACTGAGAGGCGCGAGGTCTCCCCGCCGTGCTGCGCCGCCGAGCTCTCCCCGCCGTGCTGCGCCGCCGAGCTCTCCCCGCCACGCTGCGCCGCCGTGCGCTGCGGGGCGAGTCGATGACGGGGACTCGGACGCAGATCTTCGAGGAGGCGATGGAGTCGAAGTCGCCACATCTTGGCCAGGTTCGCTGCTTTCTCCGCTGGATAGGAAATTTCTGGGCGTTGCTGTCGGAAGAGTGGCGCTTGCTTCGAGGAAGAGGAGTGTCGGCTCATCATCTTGGGCCACGTGGGCCTGGTCCTCACGCCTTGATTTGGATCGACATTCCCGGGCCCAGTGGCCGGTCTTACCACAATTTCGGCATTTGTCTCCGTTGCGATTCGACGCAGCGCCTCCTCCTTCGGAGCTTCCTCCTCCGCCGCGGCTACACCATCTGCCGCCCCGGCGCCTGCCACGACCACTTGGGCCGTCGGCGCCACGGGAGCTTGCCTGCTCCCGTTTCTTGTAGCGCTCGAGCCATTCTTCTTCCGTGAGGTAGAGCCTCCCGCTTCTACTCTGGGAGGATGAATGCTCGGTCTCATCTTCGGCCGCCTTCAACCTCCCGGTGATTTCTTCCACCGACAGGGTTGAGACATCTAGTAATGTCTCAATTGAAAGGACAAGCTGTTTGTACCTGCGGCGGGCGATGCGCAAATACTTCTCGACGACCTTCTGCTCTGGTTCGGGGTCGCCGAGCGTTGCCAGCTGATTGACGATGTCGGTCAAACGCATGGCGAAGTCCTCCACCGCCTCGTCGTCTCGGAGCGAGAGTTGCTCATACTCTTGTCGAAGCTTCTGCGCATTGGTCTTGCGAATCCGGTTATCACCGATCCTCATCGTCTTGATGCATTCCCACGCTTCCTTCGCCGACGTCTTGGTCGCGAGCGTGGATATCATCTCAGAGGGGACTGCACTGCAGATGGCGTCCAACGCCATTCGGTCTTCATGGAACTCGACATCGCCTGACTCAATGGCGCTCCAGAGACATCTTGCTTGAAGCTTGATCTTCATGAGCAGCGACCAATCGTTGTAATTGGTCTTTGTCAGCACTGGGTAATTCGCCGTCCCGCCCGTCTCCTTGACAACACGGTGGTACACTTGGTAGCCACGGTTGTTGCTCCCGCCGCTACCCGAGGCACGGCCGCCGGACGGAGATCTGTGCGCTGGTGATGCCGAGCGCGGGCGCGGCGAGTGCGTGCGTCCCCGAGGCATGACCACTCAGGCGCAAGTACGGGTTCAAGCTCCTGGAGCTCTGATACCACTTGTCAGGTCACCGGCCGATGATCACCTGCGTGAACCCGAGCCAAACAACGAATACACACACGAACACAGGAGGTTTTGGTGCTGCTGGAAGACTGCAGCGTTTTCTATTCTTTCCTACTCCTTTTATTAGACAACTTGTAAGACAAATTGTATGGCAACAGTACAAAGAAAAGGAAACCAATACAAACTGAGAAACCCGGAGCGGAGCATTCCCGAAATAGATGATTATGCAGAAGGAAGAAATATGGCTAGTTAATCAAGTGCATAAGGCTTAACTAACAGAAACTGAAATGGAGCCTCAAGCGCGCGCCGCTTCAGAGCTTGCCAACATCGACGTTCCTGAAGCTCCCTTCGAGCAACGACAGAAGGCCACCACCGTGCACTCTCCCCTCGGGAACAGCGAGCCCTCCTCCCTCTCTGCCCCTATCCGACGACGGCACGGACGACGACGACTTCATAGAGAGGGGAAGCAGCACCTGAGGAGGTATCATCTCCTGCCTCCCAGCCGTGGCCACTGGCGAGCCGTCGCAGTCCGACACCGTGCTGACGCCCGACGACGAGTAGTCGTTGTTCACGGCGCAGGCAGTGGCCACTGCGGCCGAAGACGTCACGATGCCGTGGAAGAGCCCCGGCCCGATCATGCTCCCGGCGCCGTTCTTTCCAGCCCCGCCGCGGCGTTGCTGCTGCTGCGAGGCCATCAGCGTCCCGTGCGCGGCGCAGAGGCCGCTCCTCCCGCGGGCGAACTTCTCGCAGCCCATGCCCCACGTGCACCGTTTGCCGCCGCCGTGGGCCTTGCAGAACTCGGTGCTCCCCTGCGCGCTCTTGCCGCAGCCATCGACCTTGCACCGCTTGCCGCCGCCGTGCTTCACGCAGCAGTCTGTGCGCCCGCGCGCGCTCTTGGTGCACCCGGGCACCGCGCAGCGCTTCCCTCCCCCGTGCACCACACAGAAGCTGGTGCCACCGTGGACGCTCTTGGGGCACACGCCGCCGCCTTCGAACATGCAGCGCTTCCCGCCGCCGTGCGCCTTGCACAGCGGCGTGCTGCCTTCGGCGCCCTTGGGGCAGCCCTGGAACACGCACCTCTTGCCACCGCCGTGCGCCTTGCAGTACAGCGTGCTGCCCTGCGCCCCCTTGCGGCAGTCCGGGTACTGGCACCGGCGACCGCCGCCGTGGGAGATGCAGAGCCCGACCCTCCCCTCGGCGCTCCGGATGCAGCCCTCGACCGAGCACCTCTTCCCTCCCCCGTGCTTGATGCATCGCCCGGACTTTCCCCGCGCGGCTTTAGGGCAGCCATGGTGCCCGCACCGGCGGCCTCCGCCGTGGGCGATGCAGTAATCCGTCTTTCCCTCGGCGCTCTTGGTGCAGCCGAGCTGGTGGCACCGCCGGCCTCCTCCATGGGCCTTGCAGTAGGCCGTGCGGCTCTCGGAGCCCTTGTGGCACCCGGGCTTCTGGCACCTCTGTCCGCCTCCATGAGTAATGCACAGGCCTGATGCACCTCTCCCTCCTTTGGAGCACCCTTTGAACCTGCACTTCTTCGGATGCCGGCGATTAGCCGGCTGCCCGGGATTGCTTACTACCGTGACAACATAAGAGCTCACACCGAACGAAGTCTCTGTCATGGTCGCTGAAGGTTCAGGGCTGAACTGCAGGAGGCGCTGAGCATGGTGAGTACTATCATTGGTGTTGTCCGTCTGATCTTGCAGATCCTGTGCCTCTAGTTGAGCCTCTTCAGCAACACAAAGATTTGACCGAGGCGCGAACAGGAGGGACGGCATGCAGCCACCGGAGCTCCTCCTTGCACTCGTCGAACCCTCGTCGACAACGGAGAAGGAGATGATGTTTTCAGTAGGTGCTTCCGAATGTTGAATAATTGTGTCAGCATTATCCCCCTTACGAAGCCCAATGCTCAGCATCCCCGGATCAGTGAATGAGAAACTCTGGCCAAACAGTGACACCGGTGCTTTCGACTTGTGGCGTGCTCCTCCGGTAGGCCGGTGATCTGAGGAGTTAAGGTCCGGCGACGGACCCAAACCAAGGACCAACCTGCATCCATCATCTTGTGCAGCCACATGACTCGACCTCCGCGTACCTCTGCTGCCATGACTGCAGTTGTCCATTGCTGTGCCCCGAAAGTCTAGGGAAAATGAGGTCTGACCATGGCTGACAACTGTTGTGTAGCCCGGCCCTGAATGCCCCATTAGCACCGCGGAGTTATCCATCGCAGGCTGGTTTCCGCGGTGAAGGTTATCCGCGAAACCGTTATTCATCTAGGCTAAGTATTTTAATACAGTGAAGGTGGTGGAGGAAACAACAATGAGGGCAGTATCTCCAGCAGAAGATCGAGTGCTTCCTGATATTTTATATGTGCACTGTGGAGTAGACGAAGTGAAAGAATATCAGCAGCAATGAAGTGCCATTGAGCACCACTAACACCCGATGTGTCCGCCCGGTCCATTACCGTCTGGCTTCAGAAATATTATGATCCAGAAGGCACTTGGCCTCTGACAGGTTAAACCATCTGATACAATAATGCTCTCTGGTAGTTGAGCATCGAGTAGAAGCAGAGGAGATCTCAAATGCTATGTGCCAGTAAAAAACTTCAGGCTACGTTAATACTGCAACAGAATGGAAATGGAAAGTCAGAGAGAGTTCATGCTCCAAAAGACAGAGCTTAACATAACTTTAGATTAATATGCATATAGGCGTGAAATTAACTAGCGAAATAAACAGTTACTGATGCCCAGCAGAAAACTGAAAGAAGAAATCAGTAGAAAGATCAGTCTAGCCATACCTGCACACAAATCAATAGAACAATAAATCATTGACTCTTGGGAACGACATTGAATTGCTGAAACTGAAGCCCATTAGGGGCTACCAGAATGCTGCTTTTCTTATTATGGCATCTCCAATGGTCCTAACTAAGTACTATTTATAAGGATTCCACATCATCTATAGAGTACACACTAAAAACTAGCATTCCAAAGGACTATCTATAAGGGTAGCTATTTGATGTTTACATGCACACACAGTCATTTATAGATATTGCCTCGTTTTGCGTTATAGATTAGAGACGAAATAGTAGCTAGCTGTTTGTGTTTTGCATACTCTCTTTTCTCCACATAGGATATATGCTGATGTGTACATGCAAATAGCCAGCTGATTCAGCATCATTAGAGATGCCCTTACTGTGTGGAACCGTGGTTTTCCAGCGCTCTGACTGACCATCTGGTTCTGGTAAAATTTGGACTATTATTATCGACTTCATGTGTTCGACATCTGTTCTAGAAAAAAATCTTAGGAGTTTCGGGAATTTTAAATTCTATTATTTATCGACCGCACCAACCACAAAATATTATGGAATGTTTGACAATCATCAAAAGAAGGGCCAAACTAGTAGGCAAACAAAGGCTTGTGATACAGACTACAGAGTATTGATGAAATGCATTTTAACTTAATCGAAGCATCACTATTACTGCACTTGAAAAGCTGGCTCACTATAAGGAGATCGGCAAACATAGGAATATGTCAATATATGACAAAGACCTTTAACCAGGACCTTCTTACAGAATTGGACTTCTATTTTGTTGGCAAGCCACAGAGATTATATTATGTATTGAGGGGTGAATGGTAATGTTAAACAGAATAGGCATACAAAATTGAACCAAAACCCAAATTTTAAGCTAATAAGCAATCTAAACATATTATTCACTCATCGTTAACTACACCTTTGGAATTGTTGAAATTAAAGAGCATCAGAGCATGTCAAGCACAAAATAACAAAAGTCAAAGCTTCCCCTGCTTAGGAGCCACATATCAGTAGAGGCCCCCATCATTTAGCACATGATAAAATGAGTTTGAACAACAGGTATCTTGACAGCTGGACTGAAATTTTGAGCCTATCTAACCATGAATCGCTCAGACGTCATGCTCACTATATTGAGCAGATAAATTGAATCACATAATTTTCTTAATGCATAATAATTGATGAATCGGTGAAATACCAGCGCCTCCTCACCATCTCATAGAACTACATAATTTAGAACAAGTCGTACCAAATGCCTACAATTGTACAAGAAGATCCCTTTGCGGTACAAACAGCCGGGTCAACATTCATTCATAAGTCATAACTGTGAGCAGATTTTCTAGGAAAAAAGGAAGCTCCCATTCAGTTGACTATACGATCTAACATTCCAGTACCCACGGCCGCGGAAAATAACACCAGAGGTATGGGATATGCTACCTCTCTGACTTGGCTGAAGTCAGCCAAAGCTTCATGTAAGCAGCTGCCATGCCAACAACTAACCTGACCACAGTTTAATGAAGAGAGCATTTAACCTCCCTAGGGCGTGGCAATTTGTTTAAGGGCTATGTTGTCAGACATGGAACAAAGCAAAGTTTTTTTTAGTTCTGAGACCAAAAATTGATTAAGGAACAGTTTCAGAATTTTTTTGATTCAGTAGAAATCAAAATGGAGAAGAAAATATATACTTCACATGTAACTTAAAACAGATATCGAACCTGTGTCTAATAAATGAGAAATGAAAGATTTAGACCCGTTTGGCTTGGCTCGGCTTCAGTTTTTTAAACTTCAAAACCGTTTTCCCAACCAAACGCTCGGGCTTCGAACCAAATAATGAACTAGAAATTTGAACCCGAGCCTAAAATGAACCGCAGATTTGGAGCCTGAATTTGGTAACCTCTCTTTGAGCATAACTTTAAAGCAGAGGGAGAGAGAGGGAGAGAGAGAGAGAGGCGTAGCCCGGCCGAACGGCACCTACCGTATCTGACACAAACAGCAAACAGTACCTGAAGTTTTGCAGAACAATACAAAAACCTGATTTTAAAAAAAACACTTAATGAGTTCAAAATCTGATTTTAAAAATACAGGACTCCGCTTCCACAGCATGAGCCTCAGAAACTCAGCAAAAATCTCGTGAATTCCCACTAACAAACCAAGCAAAAAAGAACTGGGCGCAGGACAGATCTAAATAAACCGTGCAGGAATTCCCTAATCAAAGACATCCAGGACAAAAACCTCTAGACCTCGAATCAGGACTCATAATCAAGAACTCACCCGCAAAAGCAAACACACAGAGGCTTAACCAAATTGTTCTTAGGACTCTATACGGCCCTAATATATCGACAGACAAACAAACAAGGAAAAAGAGAACAAGACAGAGCAGAGCAACATGGAACCAATCCTGAAACATAAACAGAGGAGAGAGAAACCAGGGAATCACCTAGCTTAGCATCTCTCAATGGAGGAAGCTCTGGTGGCTCTGAGGGGGGGGGGGGGTGTGGAGATTTTTATTTGACAGGGGAGAGAGCGTATTTGTGGCCTTCAGGCTGATGGTGTATTGCGGGCGGGGGCTCGTGGGTGTGCGACGTCAGATGACGGGGGCGATTGCGGCAGACGGCGCTTTCCCACACACGCACCTGGCTCGATTCGGCTCGGCTCGCAGCCGAGCTGGCATAAATAGCTGATGGCTCTCACACACACAGGCACACGTACTGTTTATGAGCATGTTCTTTTTTAATCTGTGGATTTTGGGTTCAGATTTTCTGCGAGCTCTGCTTATTTCAGCTTTTTTTTAGTTCTGCTTATAGTTTCTACTATTTTTACTATTTAGTAATTTTGTATTTTTCTAATTTTTTAAGATTTTTTGGACTTTTTTGCTTTTTTTCCCGTATTCTTTTTGCATTATCCGTGATAGTTTAACATATTTTTTCTATTTTTAATTTTTTTTAAATTTAATTATACCAAATAAATCAACTCAGCTACAATAAAAAATAAGTCAGCTACAGTAAAAAATCAACCAAAAGGTATAAGCTATCGCTATTCCGAACGCCCCTTAGATAGGACGAAATTTCATAAATGACTTGCTATTCGAGTCTAAAATTATATACATGATTCATATGATATCTTTATTATTTACTACTATATTAAAAAATATAGATAAAAATTATTAGTCAAAATCCATAAAAATGGACTCTATTTGTGATGTATATTTGTTTGGGTACGTTTCGCGAGGGCCCATTTTTGGTGGAATTTTCTCCGGTCTGGCGAGTGGCGAGTGGTTGGTTTTGCAGAATTGTGACAGCACACCGGTAGGTTTAAAGGAGAATTTTGGTGGTGATATTTCTAGCACTACTCTTGCAAAGAAAGTACTATCGGCGGGGTCGGTATTCTTCGTCTTGGTGACAAATAGCCCATGCAACAACTGCATCGTTTTGTCAGATGTCTCACCTCATATACTCATATGCTTTTAATGAAAATACATGTCCACGCTCCGTAAAATACCGGACAAATTTAAGATTTATTCAGCAACTCCGTTTAAGTCTTGACTTAACGTGTGTTTCAGTATAAGCACACGCATATGTACATATGATATATACATGAGTGTGCGTCCTCTATTATAATCTAAAAAAATTTATCACGAAGAACAAACTGCGTCTTCTCGGAAGAACATCTTGCGAAGCATCAGGCATATCTACTTAAGCAATGGAGCTAAGATGTGGAGGAGAATTTCTTGCCGCTTCTATGGTAGAGAATGTGCTCCCAATTTATAAATGTATCCATATCTTGCGCTTAAAAGAATTCTAGACAATACATAGTGTGGAAGCTGGACCCCGGGCAAGTGAATGGAAATATGGGATCTGGACCAGCTAGCTCCCCAACCCATCCCTTTCAACGAAAAGTAGAGGTTACGAGGTATCATAGGAAAAGGTTTTTGCAGCGACACGACGATGCGATTGGCCAGAGCATTACGTGCACGAGTTGCATATCTCGGGGCCTTTCATTTTGGATCTTTTCGACGAATCAACGAGGACTTATCTTTTCGACGAATCAACAAGGACTTAGTTGGTTCGGTTGGTAGCCAGATCAATTCTTTCTTGTGGCGCGGAGTGGACCGTGTCAGAGCTAAGAGTTAGACTGAATTTATCTGTGTCAGTTTAAGATCCGGCTGGTCCGGTACAGTCTAAGCACAGTATAAACATGCCACATGACGGGCCATGCTGGCACGGCATGAATAGCGAGCTGGGCCAGGCCTGCAAAGCTGACCTGTCGGGTGGCATGGCACGGCATATTGTGTCGTACTTGGGCCGGCCTAGCCCGACGAGCACAAGGGGCACAACCGGCACGGCTGACACACCAGCGTCTGTGGTCACCTCAACCTCGGCCTCACCTTCGACCTCCCGTCGCTATCCCATGGATTTTCCACAACCACAAACCATCACAGAGCAGAGAGGGTGGGAGTAGAGGGGACAGGGGAAGGAGTATACCGGATGGCAGGCGAGGCAGAGGGTGTTCTACAGGTCGTCCCCGCCGTCATCGACGGCTTTCACGCCGGCTATCGGCATGGCCTCGACGAGGAAGGCAAGCATGTCGTCGCCTCCCACGGCCACCTCGCCGACTCCCGCGTGCGCCCGCCTCGGCCTCGCCGCCTCTCGCGCACCCGCCCGCCTCAGCCTCGTCGACTCCCGTGTGCTCGCCAACCTTGGCCTTGCCGCCTCCAACGTAGTCGCATGCCTCAGCACCTTGCCTCCCGTGCCGCATCGAGCCATCAAGGGGAAAATCACAGCCATGGGGTGTGGGGTGCTGCTTGTGCTTGGAGTTGTCGCAGCCACCGAGACACCGACGCAAAGGTGCTGCCTAGCCGAGGGAGAAGGGGTCACCGGGGGAGGTCGAGGGAGGAGGGGGCGACCGAGGAGGAGAGGGAGGTGGCTGGGAGGGTCGGGGGAGGGAAGGGTGGTGACCGAGGAGGAGAGGGAGGTGGCTGGGAGGGTCGGGGAAGGGGAGGGAGGCGATGGGGGAAGGGGAGGGTGGCGACCGAGGAGGGGAGAGAGGCTGTCGCGGGGAGGAGGCGACCGGTGGGGGGAGGAGAGGGAGGTTGCCGGTAAGGGAGGGGAGGGTGGCGACCGGGGAGGGGGAGGCGGCGAGGGAGGGGGTGGTGACCAGGGAGGGGAGGGAAGCGGCTGGTGGGGGTAAGGGGAGGGTGGCTGCCGGTGGAGGTGAGGGGAGGGAGGCGGCCAGTGGGGGAGGGGAGGATGGCGACCGAGGAGGGAAGGGGAGGAGAGGGAGACGGCCAATGAAGGGAGGAGAGGGTGGCGGCCGATGGGGGTAAGGGAAGGGGGGCACTGGGGGTGAGGGGAGGGAGGCGGCCGGTGGGGGGAGGCTAGGTGGGGAAGGTGGTGGCGGGGATCGGAGATTTGGAGGGGATGGAGGAGATGAAGAGAGTGGGGGTAGGTCGGGAGGGGATTGTGGCGGCGGGGATTAGATATTGGAGGGGAGGGAGGTGATCAGGAGAGAGGAGAGATTTTGTGAGGGAAAGTGGAGACTAGAGAGATGAGAGAGCACCTGAGAGAGAAATGAGACTGATGAGTGGAGAATAATCAAGAAAGAAGATCATCCCTCCGCCCAGGATAGTGGAGGCAATCACATACACCAAAAACTGAAAATTAGTTAAAGAGCAGCAACAGCATCAACTGGAGGATCCTGAAATTGTACAGACGTACGTTGACCTCGAACGCTTGAACGACCTAGACATTGATGAGTAAATACTATGTACACATGTTGTTATAGTTAGTATGTACATATATTATTACTGTACTCTTTTTCTTACTCAGGGAACTCTACTCTGGGGTAAGGTTTTTAATGAGGTAATAACATTATATTTTTAAAATATCAAGGAATTTTCACTTTTTTATTAAATATTTATGTCATTGTGTGCCTATATTTTTATGCAACTAATTCAATTTCAACTAGTTTTTAATAAAGCGGGTATGAGAAAAAGGAAGAAGACGGTCGCCGTCACCATCGTCGTCGGCGCCTTCTTGTGTATAGTTACTTTGGGCTGGGTTTAGACTTGCACAGCACGAACGCTGACATAATAGGCTTTGGGTCGTGCTTAGGCCTGGCCAGAGGTGAGACGGGCTGGTAGGGCACGGCACGGCGAGATGATTGGGCCGAGCCGACACGGCATGAAGCGGTCCGAAGTACAGTGGGCCCGAGCCGTGCCGACACAACACGACCCAACTCCCAGCTCTAACTATGCCTATTATTGTTTTCTCCATGTCCACTTGCATGCTAACACCAAGTACTGATGTTTAATTGTATAGATGATTTTGGTGGTTGAAGAATTCATCTCTGCTTTGCTGAAGATTTTACTCTTCGATCTTCCATCCTATGACGAATATATCTGGCGAAACTAGTGCGTGAAGTTTTGAAGTTATTGCATGACAAATTTAATTACCTTGAATAAACAACATTTACATGCCTAGCCATTAAAGGTGCAATCGAACTAGATATGGACGGATATTGCTTATCCTATATCATATTCCATATTTTTTTCTCAGAGTCAGAGTCGAACACAAATAATACTGGATACCCATTTCTCCGTTCCGTATCTGTTCCATAAATCTTCGGACGGTCGATCGAATATGGAGAGACTAATCACTAAGATATTGAAAGAAAAACACTCAGTATTCCTCACCTATTTAGATATGACATCTGTCTATTTGTTATCTTGTTTTTAAGTGTAGTCACAACAGATTTTTTTTTATATTACTTGACATACGGATATATACGGATGGATATCACTTATCTCGTATAATATTCCATATTTTTCTTCGAAGTCAGAGTCGAACACAGATAGTGTCAGATACCCATCTACCCCTTCTGTATTCATTCCACAAGTATTCGATCGGTCGATCGAACAGAAATTATCCTCTCCAATTGCACCCCCACCAGCCATGCTAGTCTAACTAAACAACTAACCAATGTTAATTCTTTTTGCGATGCTGCTCTTTCATGTGAACTAGCTTAAGTTGTCAATTCTAAGTTTTGGTCGTGGGGTCAACTGATCCCATAGTTTCTGCAAAATACCCCTGTACTTATTTGCTTAAAGTAGTACCTGCACGGGCATCATTCGTAGAGTATATATAATTGGTTTAGTGGTGCATATGTGATGGATAATAAAGAAAGTACACACAGAAAATAAAGCATTGCAGATTATATAAAAGAATTCAAATATTATAATTTCTATAGCGTTATCAATTCGATTTAATTTTCACGTTTGTAGAATTAGTTTTCTTTTTTTTGATGTTAAAACAAAGAATACAGATTATATCTTCAAGAGGAAATACTTGTTTTTATAATTTTTAATTGGCATCTCTAATAATAGAGACAATAGTTGTATCCATATTATTACAATTAAAAGAATGCAAATTATAATGGATATTGTAGGCAAGTTTGTGTTTGTGCGTAGATCACTTGAGTTCAATTTTGTCTTAGCATATCATGTCTTAATTTCAAACAAGAGTTCTCCAATTATAAATGCATGCATATCACAATGCAAATCAACTTCATGTGCACTTGGTGTTAGCTAATTAAGAGAAGGGTCCACCTAATTAAGAGATAGATGTTTAGTCTATTTGTTAATCATAAGAAGGGTCCACCTAATTAAGAGATAGATGTTTTTCTATTTGTGAGAAATTCTAGCAATTATTCTCATTTATCAGGTAACACTCATCGGTTATGGACTACAAAACGTAATTATGGTCCACCAAAAAAAAGGTCCGATTTTTTTTTATTTTTTGGAGAATTTCTATAACATTTCTCTTTTTTCTTAACTAATGTAATCAACTATCCTAAGTTTTTATTGTATGATAGATAACACATAATGGTTGATATAGTTCAACTTTAATTAGAATCCACTATATCGATGGTGATTCTAACAAAAAAAAATCAAAGTTGTAAAACATACATTATTGGAAAGCGTGCAGGTAGAATAGGTCTTGTTTTTTCTTGTTCTCTTTTTTTCTTGCCGAGTAGCACTTTTTTCTCATACATGACTTTTACTAATTTATTTTGCATGTCCATGTCCTTAATTTATTCTCATACATGGTTTTTAGCGTAGGCTATCTATTCTTTTTATTTATTGGGTTCATCTAGAATATATAAATGGGTAGCCTTGTCTTGTAAAATTCCTTGTTTCATCTAAGACATCCACTGGCAGCAGTTTACTGACTATAATAAGGGTTCATGGAATTGAGTGATTGTATTTGATATGGGATTCTTTCTTTTAATTTGAGCTATTCTAACTTAGGTCTGCAAGATAGATAGCTAGAGCTTTTTGTTTAATACGAGAGTTTTCTCGGAGTGCCTAATTATTATAGGTTTACAAATTTTACTATTTTTGGAATTTATGTTTCAAATTCATTTACAAATCAAATATCTAATCACACTTTAATTTTTATCCCTAGTTTGCATGTTTTTGGGTCATACTTTTCATGGATTTCTTTTTAATTTTACGCTGGAATTCGTATAAAAAAACCAATTTCTATTTCCCTTTAGTTATTATTTGGAATTTCTTTTCTTGGGGTTTACTTTGAAATTTATATGAAAATTAAATTGCTAATTTTATTTTTTATTCTAAATTTTAGTTAATTTAGATTGTACTTGACATGAACTCTTTCTTTTAATTTGCTAATTTTTGTTTAATTATTCTTGCGAATTTTAGTTATTTGTATATGTTACTTTGGAAGTCATATATGGAAATCAAATTGCTATTTTTTTTTCTTTATTTAGGTTGTAGTTGGCATGGACTCTTTTCTTTTAATCTGTGAATGTTATAACTCGGTTTGCTAGATTGGTGGCAAGATCTTTCTCTATGTGTATAATTAACATAGATATAGATAGATTTTTATATCTCTATGTCAAATATCAAATTTAGAGCCCACTCATATTGGCTTTTAGTTTTGGCTTACGAATAGTGGCAGTTTGTAGAGAACCTTGTAAAGAGAGATACTCGAGTGTGATTTTGGCTGATATAAATGAAGTCACTATAGTGTGTACTATAATTGACTAGTAGACTATGCTTTGAAAAGACACTCCATTTAAAAGCTATGTACTATAGAAAAACCATTTACTGTAGAAGCTAATATGAAAAAGGCCTTAAGATGTTAAAATTGGAACCCACCAAATTATGGGCTAAATTTTTTTAATGAGAATTACTAGCATATTTATCTTTTTTCTTAGTAATTTTAAAAGGCATGTTATCAGCTTTTAGTATATAATATATGACTCCACTAATATTTAGAGCTGTGACTATTGATCCGCCCACCACTGGGTAATACCCTTGTTAGATCATTTGTGCTAACACAACATTTTTTTAGGAATTCATTGTCGTAGCCATTGATGTCATCTGAATGAAACAGTTTTCATGATGTACCTTCATAAAGAAAACACTTTTGGTGGTGCTCTAACGGACTTATAAACCTAGGTTTCTTTTTTTTTTGCACTGTAGCGACTAAAAATACACTATAACTACTATTAGCTTTTCTACATAATTAAATTTAATAAATTTAAGAAAATAAAAGGTTATATTATCATAGACTATGCAAAAGAATAAAGAAATAAAAGGAAAGGCAAAAACTAAAAAAAAGACAAAATTAAGGATGTGCTCCCTTAGGCTTAAAGCTCAAGCTTTTGGTTTATTTGGCACAGTTCGGATTTTTTTGTATTGTAGCTGTTGTTAGCATTTTTAGTGTAATTAAATTTAAAAATTGAAAAGAAAACAGTTATATTATAACAGACAATGTAAATAAATAAGAAGAAAAAAAGTAAAAAAGTTAGAAAAAGATAAAATTAAGAAACCAAAAGGTTAAAGCTGAAAACTTAAATGAGCATAGTCTAAGAAGCTAGAATCACAAACAGAAGGTCGTTGGAGCGGGAAAATCATAGTTGGACTTGAGAGGGAGTGCTCATCGCCCACACAACCAATGATATGCGCTTGCACATGTATGGAATGGAAGCACCTCAATCATGGTGGTGCAGCAAATAATTGCGTTGCATGGCCCCTGGCTGACTGGCTCGATCGAGGCTCCCGGCTCGTCTCGCCCTCCCCTTGACGGGCCACGGCTCGCCGTAACCGGCTGGCTCGTCCTTTCCACGCGCCCGAGGCGCGCCCCCATTAAAAGATGCTCCCCACCCGCCGGAGAATCGCATCCCGCATGTCAGTGACCGTCGCGGAATCTCCACCGCAGGATCCCCGGTTGCCCTCGGTGGGCCCGCGCGCGTCACCACCGCGGAGCGCTCATTAGGCAGCCGGGCCTCTCGCCGCCCGCCACGTGGAGCGCCGCCGTTCGCGTTTCGCTCCGTCGATCCCGGCCGGGGAGGTGGGGTTGGTGGTGCCGTGGTGGTCAGTGGTCGGCGGGTGGGACGGACTCCGACGCGGCCGCCGGTCGCTCTCAGCGAGTTTGGCAGGTTACAGGCTCGCCGGAAAGCTACAGGAATGTCTCTGGGAAGGTGGTTTTTTTTTTCGTGTGAAATAAAGATTTACTAGGAGATAGCCTAGTGCACAGTTGTTGGCATAAGATAGACGCAAACAACTCCCGTCCTACACTCCTATTCACATCCGCCATACACAAATATAGATATGGACGTTACCTAACACACGCTTAAGAATTTTACCAAACACACATCCGTCACACACGTAATCAAGGCGGAAACGGGGGTTTGTAGGAGCGAATCGATCGGAGCCACTGGTTCCTCTTGTCAGCATATGCTACTCGCCAAGGTTGGTGACAATGGTCTTGTTTACAACGGGAAATCTTTCACGTGTTTTATGATATTTATCAGCGTGATGAGTCGATGCCGGGGGTATTTGGCCTTTTGATTTGTATTTTAGTTACAAATACACTATAACAGATATTAGTTTTTACTAAGTTAAAAAATAAGGACAAGAGTAAAAAATTCAGAAAAAAATCAAAAACACTGTTAAAATATTTTCGGACAATATAAAGAAATAAATAAATAAAAAGAAAGACAAAAAAGATTTAAAAAATCCATATTTTAGAAGCAAAAAATCAAAAGCCATTTGAGGCGTGGCCCTGTTGGAGCAGGGCCTAACCACAGGCTGCAAGAACTATGACATCTCCTGTCCTAGGGGTACAATCGGGTCGGATTCGGATGGATATTGCTTATATCATATCTTAACTTATATTTTTTTTCCGAATTCGGTATCGAATATAGTCAGCTCGGATAAAAATACGAATTCGAAATATGCGGATTTTCGGAAACGGTAACATTGGGGCAGATACTTAACGGATTCGAATCGGACAACGGATAATATAAACGGATAGTACGCTCATACAAAACGATACATTCAACATAAGTTCTCGGCACAATATAAGTTCAACATAAATGGTAAATTGATATATAATTCATTAACCAACAGTCTAACACGACACAAATTCAACATAACGATTAATGGACCAAATTATTAGATAATGCATTGTTGAAAAAAAGTATGGTGATTGAAAGGGTGCACTAGGAATTTTTCCTTGTGACAAATATCTCATTGTTCCTATATTTCCTCCAATAAGACATTGAAGTTAGTATACAGCTTTCTCACTGTGAACTCGTAGTAAATGCGATAATATTATTAAAAAAGCATTTACCAATATCAGTAAATGAAACATGAGAAACTACAATGCCATCAGCCTTCAACAAGCACATTGTAGGAAAGAAAACCTATGCAAAATAACTGTTACACTAAATAATATTTGACATGAGTGTCTCTATGCAAAATAACTGTTATCCGAATATCCGACCGAATAATTATCCGAATATCCGGATCCGGATATCCGATCGGATAATTATCCGATATCCGAATACCGACACTATTCGATCGGATAGCAGCTCTCCCGAATCCGTTACCGAATCCGACATGAGCTATCCAGTACCGAATCCGAATCCGACCGGATACCAAATTCCCTTCTCGGATCCGATACCAACCGGATTCGATACTGAATCGGTCAAGATTAACCCAATTTATTTACACCCCTATCCTGTCCTGTTCTAGGCCTCTATTAGGGATCCTCCATTACTAGTTTTTTTTTTTTTTGAGAGGATAGGTAGAAGCACACGCACAGCTCACACCCCACACACACCCCATATGCACGCACACACACGCGTACCTAACATGTAACACACGCCATGAAATTTTTACGAAGGCGCTAACCTTATAAAGCACAAGGAGACGGGCACTACGTCTGTACCCTAATCTAATGATGAGCACCGTCGCCAAGCAGAGGGCTTAAACGCGAGCGAGCTGAAGAGCGTCACACGCTCATGGCCAACTGAGCAGCGTTCAGTTCTCTTCATTACTAGTTTTGGCTATGTGTAACTAGTCTGGGACTTGACTTCCACACCAAAAAGAAAGAAAGAAACCGTTGGTGCAAATAAAGCACAAGATTCAGTGGTCTGAATAGTTTTTTTTTTTTTTACCACTGCTTGTTCTGCTTTTTTGGAGTTACATGGTGCCAAGCCAACAATACCCTATTTGCCTTTTTGTATGATTTGGGCGCAGCTTGAGTTACCAACAAGTCAGACTACAGGGTGAGTTCTCTTGAGCTAAGGTTTATGATTTATGGCTGTGATTTTTGAATTCTGGTCTGTTTGTGAGAGGTAGTATGCAGAGAGAAATAGTCGCATGCAATTTTAACCAATACAGCTAAACTCGGTACAATTTGTACTACAATTTACCTACGAATTCCGTCTTTAAAAAATGCACCGTTTTAACGCGCGAGTACTGTTCATCCGTACAAAAGCTATAAGCTATAAGCACTTCCGAACTGAGCCATAGTCTGCAATAAGAATACACCAAGTTGGGCAAAACCAAACTATACTAGAATTTGCTTCACCATTTCTATAGTCAAATGCTTAGTGTCAAACACCAAGGTCCCGTTTAGAACACGGGAATTATTTCTAATTCTTGTTGAAATTGAACTTTTTCGATAAAATTCTTGTGTTTCAAATGAATATAATAACTACATTTGTCAATATATAAAGGACCATGTGAAAAGGTCTTATTTAATGTTGTGATAAACTATTGTAATGTTTGTGGAGTGGTCAATTGGTTTTGCAAAGAGTGCATTTGAATTGGGTTGTTTTATGAAAGTGTAAGGAAAATCGAAAGAACCGCAGGAGTAAATGCGGTAGTACCGCAAGGCAGAAGTACTGACGAAGCAACGCTATATTTTTTCAGGGAGGTCCAGTTCAGGTTTGCAAGGTGCAAAAGTACCACTTTGGGAAGCGGTAGTACCAACGTTGAAGGTGCGGTACTATTGATCTTCCCAGAAAAACAGGGTTTTTGGTGATCTCAGTCATAGATTGAGTTAGAATAACCTGGGTCATTGGATTAAGATTGCATAATGCATGACTTGGCTAATGTAGGTCAAGTTATGAAGAACTTGTATTTGAAAACGATTTCTTTGCTTTTGGATGTGCAGGGTCGCTTGGAGTCAACTATGATCAATGACGATGATTGGGGCTAGGCTTATAGAGGAGTCGAGGCCTAGAATGATCAAAAATGTCTAGTGAGACAGTGAGTTCAAGAATGGTACGAGAAAGAAGGGAAATATTGAAGGCAAATTTGAACGGCAGGACGATGCCATGTGGCTTGCATGGGCCAAGAAAGCCGTAGTTTGGTGGAACCGAGATGGAAGAGACTTGACGACGTGTAACAAGCTAGTGGTGCACTTACACATGGCAGGTATGATGATTGCTTGCAATGGTTGGTGACGACCGGGTCAAGAAAGGATATTTTGGTAGTTTGATCAAAATATCAAAAATTATCTTAGATCAAAACTATCGTGCATGGGCGATCAGTTGGGGAGCGGTTTAGGTCAAGATAGAGTTAGTTTGATCAAGGCGGATCAAAGCTAAAGATTTAGTAAATACACACTTATGCGCTTTAAAAAGCGTACACAAGTGGACTTGTGAGAGTAAAACCCGTGTGTGTAGGGTTAACGGATTTTCTCATTGTAATAGTGGATAGAATCCATTAAGGGGTGTAGGTGGCTGGTTGTCCACCTATAAAAAGGGGCTGAGATGGAGATATGTTTTGGTGATCCACCCAACCCATCTCTTGTGCTCTCTTCTCTAGGCTTAAGGTTAGTGTTTTAAAGTGAGTACCTTGGGTGCTCTCTATCCTACAAAGTGGAGTGGCTGTAAATCTATCTTTTTAAATAATTAATATATCAATCTTTATACATCTCTTCAGTCTATCGTGTGTTTGATTGATGTGCTCGATTTTTAGTTGGTTTTGATCTCTCTTATTTCCCTTCTTGTAATCTTGCTATGCCAAGGATATGTAAGAGGTGGAGATAATTCTTGAGAATCCATCTCTATCTATCTAGACACTTTGATAGTAAGATTCATGAGAAAACTCGGTTTTGCTTTATTTTGGCCTCATCGAGTGATTTCTTATCTCAAGAGTTTTTGGGTTATGTTCTTCGATATTCTAGCTTGCTGTGACATATAGGAATACATTTAGAGCCATCTTGATCATCATCTACTCACGAGTAAGTTGTATTCACCATTTAGAGTTTGGTTTGGTTTTAGTGTAACCTTTCAACATTTAGAGCCATCTTGATCATCATCTTGCTGAAAACACTGTTCATCCTGATTTTACTATAGTAGCGAAAGTACAGCGGTACTGTAGCGGTAGTACCGTAGTTACTGTAGTAAGCGGTAATACTGCAAGTTTAACCGTGATAGTTCCGATTTCGCTGATTTTTCTTTGATTTTCATTGTATCAAATCATTAGTTTTTATGGTGGTTTTTTTATCCTAATCTTCATAGCTCTATAGTTGTTGAAGTGAAGAATTAGTGAATACTTAGAGAAAAATTTAAACGCAACATTCATGTCCTCTGTTACCATCTTCGATTTTATAATATTTTTTTGTTTCAGATCCCAATGGAAGCAGCCAGCGAAAACTACACATCATGTTGGTTACGCTCTCATGAGCTTTGGACTTTGCCAACTGGGAGTTTGGATTCTTCCAGATTCAAAAGGACAAGATTGCCTCTCAAGAAATGCCTTAAATAAACTAGAGCAATAAGGTATAACCCTAGTCGCGCGAGTGTGACGCGAGGCACTACAATTAATTGGACGGGCACAAAGGTTTCTCTGAATGTATAAGCTGTTGCCCAATTATCAATGCGACGACTAAGAGGTTTTATAATCTTGGAAACAATTCACTTACGAAAAGGGAATCCTTCAAAGTTCATGTAAACTCCCCCAGGCTTCACTGGCATCTTGAACCTTGTGAACGTCAAATTTTTGCCTTCTGTGATGGGCAAAAGGGGTAGAACGCTAGCTGCTCAGAAGAACTAGTTTGGATTTCATATCTTTCGGGGAAGGGTGGCTTATCAAAGTGCCTACGAGACAAGGTGTTAGATTTGCTAGTCGACTAAATCGTGCCATCAGATGCTATACTGACTTCCAATGATAGAGCTTTAGGATATTGGTGTGCTTAGTTTTTGTAAACTCTAATTTGCAAATCGACCATGGCAAATTTCTCCCGTGGCCATCACTTGATGAGCTATTGTTACCTACGAGCGAAATAACCCTTCACATTTCGGGAAGAGTACTTTTAGTGGGGCATTTTGTTTTTTAGTAAGAAGAGTCAATTAATTTGAACACTTATATACTTAGATGCGTCGAGTAGTATATTGTATATACAATAGTTTCATTTTAGAAATGAGTTTGGCATCTGTTTGGCCTAGGTTATCGAACCTCGATCGTCCGACGGAAAACAACAAAAAGCATTTGTTTTTTGACCGAAGCTCAGTCCGTACTGTTCAACAAGCCGAGCTCAGGAGAAACAGTCTTGGCTCCTGCTTGAAAGTATCAAAGCTTGAGCTTAAGATTGTGCTCGAGCGAGCATTTTTGAAAGCCCAGAGCCAGTCATGTATATCTCCTATTATTGTAGAGCAGACCATGGCCGACAATATAAACTAGACCAATCTTGAAATATTAGACCCTTCTTATTTCATAGTTATGCTTGCTTTTTTTTTATAGGATTCCGTAGTTATACTCAACAAGCAACAGAATATATATATATATATATATATATATATATATATATATATATATATATATATATATATATATATATATATATATATATATATATATATATGCAGCAATAAGGTTTTTACAGGAAAAAAAGACTTGCTCCAATATGCTCCTGTTGGGGCGAAGCTAATTAAGAGCTTGCAGAAGATGATCATGCATGCATGCTAAGCTACCAGCAACTTTGAGATCAGAAATTAGGTTTTGCTTCTGCCAGACTAGAGCGGAAGGTTCCTGCTCCCCCATCGACTAGAATCCAGCTTCTAATAATTATTTATGCAACTTGACGTTTTTCTTAATAAAACATCAACATCATAAATTCAGAAAATGCAGGTAGCGGCATTTTCAGGTCGAGGCATCCGTTCACGAGAGTCAACTCTTTTCAGGTTTCTATTTGGTTTAAATCGACGGAATTTCGGCTTCGGTCTAGCCGAATTCCATCCATCGCCAGGACCTCATTGCCAAGTTATACACAAATGAGTGGTCTCCATGCGCATGCAGTATTACTTTTTTTTTTTCCTTTCCTTTCCTTTCCTTTCCTTTTTTTAGAAGATGCAGCAGTACTTTTTCCTGAAGGAATAGTTCAGAGCTCATCTCAGTATCAGATAGTGCAAATGTGCAATCCAGATTCCAGAGAAGCGCGTATTTGCAGATATATGCCCGAGCCCACTGAACGTCCAGGTACTAAATCTCGACTGGACCGCGCAGCCCATCTTCGATTAGACCCAATTAGCTTGCCGGGCTTCGAGCCACCCGGCAACCAGCACCGAAGAGTCGCCTCGGCCGGTCGCATGACGCATATGCGTCACAGGAGAATCGATTGAGGCAGGGGTAAAAAGCAAAAATTTTACCGTGCACGGTTCCGGCCGCACTAAAAGGTCGGAGCGAAAGTGGGTTCGGGTTCGCGCAAGTATGTCATGTTCTTTTGAACTGTGATGCTAATTTTTTTTAAAATTATAAAAACATCGATACAGATGATACATACGATTTTGAATTTAAAAAACCGTTTGTATTAGTTTTTACTAATGATTTTTTTATTACGGCTTATAACTTTTAACTGAAAATGAATAGTATTGACCAAAAGAAGTAATTTTTAGCAAAAGGAGATGAGCAATGCAAAAAATGAAAGAGATGTGTACATATGACGAAAATGAGAGGAGTGAGGTAGATGATGCATCTGTGACCCCCCTGTCTTATCCTCAAACAAGACGGTAACGAGAGAAGTAAGGAAGCCGTTTCAAAAAGACGGTAACTTACATGATGAATTCGTTATAGCATATACTATAATTAACTTATATATTCTATCTTAAAAACATTTATTTAAAAATAAATTATTATAGGAAATAAAAAATCAGCTATTAAAACTAAAAAGCAGAGGCCCAGTAACTGTGCATTGCGTGTTCGGAAAATGTCAAGAAAATGAGCTGGCCGCTGATAATTCTGTTTGGTCCACATGATTGACACTTGTATGGTCCGAATGGGACGACCATAAGTGATGTGCATCCGTCCTAACCGTGTCGGAAAAGGCAACACTTGCATAACACATCACATCAACGTGCCGCTCAAGTTTGGCAACACGCTTGTCATTTTCGGAGAAGGCACGAGCGTTGACTGGGCCATTACAGTCTTTCTCGGGCAAGAATTTTGTAAGTTCGGAAAAATCTTCGGTCACCACTACAATTCAGAGGTGCCAACCATTTCATAGCCGATGTGATACCCAGGTTGTTTTGTTCGGCTAGATTAAAGCTCAACTCTACCAACCAACGGTTCGTTAGCTGTAGATCTTTCCAGTCTACGATCGAATAAGTAAATATATCTTTCTCTACTATTTTAAAAAAATTAGTAGTGATGTTGGTACATCATCTCCTCTTTCTCGCCGCGGAAAAAACATGTATTCATGTGAGGACTCCATGAATTGCTCTCGTTCCTCCATTCCTTTCCGCAATGCGCTCCCTTTCTCGATCCACTTCTTCTTGACCTCTTCTCTCCATGCATCCTTCCTTGCCCGCCAAAGCCTCCACCCCCTGCCATGCACTCACCGTCCATCCTCTCCCCTATCACCTCCCCGCATGATGGGTTGCTGCTTTGTGCGTTCCCTGCACGGTCACCCTTGCCCTCGACGCGCTTGTAATCGCCTCCACCAAACCGCGGTGGCCGATGGGTTGACCGAGCATAGTTGCTCCAAGAGAGAGATAGTGTAGGAGCCCGATGAAGACTAAGGCAGTGCGTTGGTGTTGGCTTTCATCATTGGAGACGGTGGCGAAACCACTGGAGCTAAGGAAGATGACTGCATCGCCTAAGGTTCTGAGGTGACAGAGTTGTTAGAGAAACCAATGCAAGTAACTAGTAGAAAGAGGTAGAGGGAAGTAAGAGGAGCCAGGGAAGTCTCCGATGATAGTGAGGACAACCAGACTTCGTAGATCAAGGCAACAACAATGCTAACCGATGCCAGGAGAGGGTGGAGGGAGCCGAGGGGAGTTGAGGGAGACCATCGGTGGCTACAGAGACCATTAGAGATTGTAGATTGGGCCGATGTCGTAGTAAAATAGAGGTGACGATGTTTCAAGCAACGACTGTTCAATTTGGAGGGAGAGGGAGGTGGAATAGTGAGGAATGAGGTAGGACATAGCCGGCGATGGCAGTGAACGCTCGTAGAGGCGGCAGATTGGGGCAGCGACGCTGCTCGATACAGAGTGGGAGAGAGGGGGTGCGATGAGAGAGGGAATGGAGTGAAGTGAGGAGAGAGAGATGATTAGGATTAGGGTTTAAGGGGAGTCCAACTCGAATTGGGCTAGGCGGGCCAATCAGATAGGCCGAGTGTGCCTTACGGGCCAAGGCTGAGAGAAAGAGAGAGTGGGCCCAAGCTAGGTAGTTTCACATGCTCGACCCCTAGTTATGCATAGGCTCATGTGATTTTCATGCTTTTCTAGGGCATGTTACCTTTTATGCACCACACAACTGTGTTTTATGGGAATATACTCGATCTAATTTTTATACCATTTTACACAATGAATAAAATCACTCCATAAGAGAAAACCCCTTTAAATTATGTTTGGTTTTTTTTATGAATTATTACATTAAAATTTGTATTTTTTTTGTTTGTAACCATACAAGAAAGTAAGGCATGCTCAATAACTTTTTCTTGGATAGGGAACACCCAACATAAATAGGCCTATACAAGAACAAGCCATGCTTATTCAATCGGACTCATATTGTGATATTTGCTTGAATTCGAAATCGGACAAACTCTCAATTAGCTCATGTACCGAGTTTTGGTTAATAAAGAGAAGAACTGTTCATACAAATACCAATGTAGTATTTTTTTTTTCAAATTTAACATCCAAACATCTATTTTTACAAATCTAACCCCTTACATGGACCTACCAAGCTCAGCAAGCAACCTGCTAAGCCGCCCAAGCGTGATAGCAAGCTGACCATCCCATGCCACATGAATTAGCATGAATCATGGACAACTTAATTAGCAACATTTGCTGCTGCTGTACTAGAGTGGCTCGGTAAGTTCTGCTGAGCTCTCCTAATTTAATAGGTATTTATCGAGCTCAATAGATCCATTTAAAAAAACTTGATCGGTAAAAACGGACATCCAATGATAAATTTAAAAAAATAGCTATAATAAAAAAAATGACTTCTAATGAGAAGATTGTGACCGTACTATTGTCAAACGTGGCTACTCAAATGATGGACTAGTACTAATTGCAAAACAGTGATTATGACAAGTGACAAGACTGGGCGTACAAGGACCGCGTCCACCAGATCGCCGGCTCCCCCACGCCGCCACGTCAGCAGACCCCTCCTGCTCCTCCCCGTATTCCTCCCACTAATCCCATCAAGTCGCCCACCCCCATCTCAACACCCCCTGTACCCTCCTTCAACAGCCACACTGACAGGTGGATCCAATCTTTCTGGGACCCATATGTCAGGCAAGTTTCAGCATACGGCAAGCGGTAGCCTTCTTCTCCCCATCAGACCCCATGCACTGGCGAGCGATGGTCCCGTCGCCCAGTAGAACACTTTAGGTCGGAACATACACACACACACACGCTCTTCGAACGACTACAGAAATTTATCGCATCCATTCCTTTCCCCTTTTTTAAAAAAGAAAATCTCCCTTCCATTGGAGAGAGAGAGAGAGAGGGGGGCAGAGGCTGAGCTCTCGACGGGGAGGCGGCGGCGCAGCAGATCGGGCCGGGCCGTACAGCGCAGGGGGAGGGACGGTTGGGCCCGCCCATGCGTCGGTGAGGTGGGGCCCACTTGGCGCTTGAGTAGGAATGGCGGCGGCGGCGGCGCTGGCGGGGAGGTGGTTGGCGGTGGTCGTCGCGGTGGTGGTGGTGGGGGTGGGACGGGTCGTTGCCAACACAGAGGGTAAGTTGGGCTGATCTGGTACATAGCCGTTGTGTTGTTCTATTTGGTTTGCTTTGATGTGGGGATGGTGGTTACTTGGTTGGTGAATGGCTAGTGATTTTCTCTTGCTTTTGCTAGCGAGTTTGTGCTGAGGGATTTGAGGTCTGAACTCTGTAGAGGAGATGGAATAATTGAGCTCATGATAATTCCTATATTTTTTGATTAATTTGATTGTTTTATTTTGTAAGTGCTTTATATAGGCTGCTTAGTATCTCCGTGTATCTGTTGTGTTTTTTTTGTTTTTCCTCTTTAGATTAGTTTCAATTATAATAGAGGGGAAATAGAACGATGTAGCTGTGTTCGGTGGCTTTGAGTGGACAAATATTGGAATTGGTATGAAGGAAATTTGTTGTTCGGTATTAACTGATTTTCTTTGTTGTATACTTACTACTTTCTATTGCCTGGGCGTTCAGTTCATCGTGGAACCCCTTTTCAATAATTTTGTAGTAAAGCGCCACACGTTGGTATCATTTGTTTGGTCAAAGGTAGAAGTTTTAGTTCCTTTTGGATTTCAAAGCAAAAAAAGGGCGTTTTATGAGGACTTGCTATTTTAGTATTTTGAAGTTGAGGTGAGATAGTTTAATTTGTTCTGTGTTTGCGTCAGAAGGATGCATTCTTGTAATGGCTAGTGATACGAAATGGTTCGTTGCGTCCTATAATTGAACAGTACAGGATGTGTCCCCTTGCTCCACCATAAATAGAAGAACAGCAGATCGTAACAATTGATGAGCCGCTTGTTTTTTGGTGTTTAGGAAACTTCAATTACATAGTTTTTTGCCCAGGATACCTGTATCTTTGTAAAACTTTTGCCTACAGTCATTGCCAATAAGCTTTCTTATGTATTCAATTCATCGTAAATTTCTATATGACTGCCGATGCTAATGTTACCCTTTGTCCATAGGTGATGCTTTGTATAGCCTGCGACAAAGCTTGAAGGATACTAACAATGTATTGCAGAGTTGGGATCCCACTCTTGTTAATCCTTGTACATGGTTCCATGTTACATGTAACAATGATAACAGTGTAATCAGAGTGTAAGTTGATGAAAAAAGCCCTCATTTATGAATTCCAAAGGGTTAATGATGTTCTCATTTTGATTGTTCATTTTTTCTCTTTCTCAGTGATCTTGGAAATGCACAGTTATCCGGTGTATTAGTGCCACAGCTTGGGCAACTGAAAAATCTCCAATATTTGTAAGTTCTGGATGTCCTAGTTTTTGCTATTTTTTTCAAGTTGTACACTAGCTGTTCATAGTATATCTTACATGCAATAAATGATCTGTTTCCTAAACTCGCATATCTAGGAATAACACATGATGCAGAATTGCTGACTTGCCGTACAGATAAGATGCTAGTGCACAGCAGAAATGAACATAAACTTGAAATGAACCTTGCTTCGTTTGTTTTGGTCTGATGTCCAGAAACTCACTCAATGTTTCTGGATTTGCTACTACATTTGCATTGACTATGTGAAATGCTTGATTTTTTAGATTCACACACCTTGGTGCATGACAGTTCGAAGATGTCATGCCCTGCAAAAATGCCACATCTTGCTTTATATTTTGTGCTTGCTTCTGTTTGTTAGTTGTTAGCATAAATTTCCTCATTTTGAAATGTGTTTCTTTACATCTGCAAACTGATTTGTATTCTTTTTGGAATAGGGAGCTTTACAGTAACAACATAAGTGGGACAATACCCCCTGAACTGGGCAACCTAACTAACCTGGTCAGTTTGGACCTGTATCTGAACAACTTCACTGGCATTATTCCTGACAGCTTGGGGAATCTATTGAAGCTTCGCTTCCTGTAAGAATACTCCTTTTGTTTATTACCACATATGTTGTTGCATATTTGATGGTGCTACTCTGACGTTGTTTAGATTCTTTTCGGTTGATCTGTACTTCTGTCTTTTTTTAATGCTTGTGATCTTTTTTCCTTTTTGGAGAATGAGGCTTGTAATCTCTTTGTCAAGAATGGAAAGAGATATTCTCATAGAAAAACATAAGATGTACATGCCATGGTATATGCATTAATTTGCATGAAACTTGTTTTAAATTTTATTTCTTGCTTTCTTTTCTCATAGAAGAATTTTTGGTGGTTGTTACTCTTTTCTTTCTTTTACCTTTTTTCTTTCTATTTTTGACTACCTTATTCTAGAATCTAGATTGAATCATTGAATGGCAGTCATACCGTTTAGTTTTTCTTTTTTTATTGCATCACTTATCCCTTATTTTTTAGACTGTCACTAACATTTCTTTGTATCTATGCCTACTTGGAAGGATAGCCGTCTTAACAACAACAGCCTGTCAGGTCCAATCCCTAAATCCTTGACCGATATCACTACTCTCCAAGTACTGTAAGTTGCATGTTGTACTCATTTGTAGTTCTCCTTGAAGGTTTCATATGTGTTGGGATGAATATATAACACTTTCAATAATGCAGGGATCTCTCAAGCAACAGCCTCTCAGGACCAGTTCCATCGAATGGCTCCTTTTCGCTCTTCACACCTATAAGGTCTTGTACCTGGATAAAATTTAATGATGCTTAGCGTATCTGCATCTTCAGATTCGATGTTGAATCTTACTTTATTGTCACAGTTTCGCCAACAATCCACTTCTTTGTGGTCCTGGTACTCTGAAGCCCTGCGCTGGGGAACCTCCATTTTCTCCACCTCCTCCATACAATCCTCCAACACCACCAACTCAATCAGCAGGTATTTTCCTTTCGAGCAGTGTTTTTATACTTTCCTCTTTAACAAGAGTAGCACTAATCTCAAAGCAAATGAAAAAGTAAGTAACATCTATCTATCATTTATCATGTTTTAAAAATTGTACAAATTACTATTGAGAAAAGTATAGAAGCACCTTCTCTTTCTGAATCTACTTGAATTTGGTGTCTACCAGCACAATAGGAAAATCTAGCATTCTGGATGACATGTGCTTTCTGGATTTTATCTCTCTTCCATTAGCTGCCTCTAGCACTGGAGCTATCGCTGGTGGTGTTGCTGCTGGTGCTGCATTGGTGTTTGCTGTTCCTGCAATTGCATTTGCATTGTACCGCCGTCGTAAACCTGAAGAGCATTTCTTCGATGTGCCTGGTCTGTTTCATATATTAATAGTGTGGTTTCATATTATCCATGCTACCCATTTTGCTCATATGCTGTCCCATTTTTCTTCAGCTGAGGAGGATCCAGAAGTTCATCTTGGTCAGCTTAAGAAGTTCTCATTGAGGGAGCTTCAAGTTGCAACCGACAATTTTAGCAATAAGAACATTTTAGGAAGAGGTGGTTTTGGAAAGGTGTACAAAGGGAGACTCGCAGATGGCTCATTGGTAGCAGTGAAAAGATTAAAAGAGGAGCGTACACCTGGTGGTGAGCTTCAGTTTCAAACAGAGGTTGAGATGATTAGCATGGCGGTGCACAGGAACCTTCTCCGACTTCGTGGTTTCTGCATGACACCTACTGAACGATTACTAGTCTATCCATACATGGCTAACGGAAGTGTCGCATCACGTTTGCGAGGTACTTTACTCTTTCTTATAATAATCAATGTATTCCAAATATGGTTGCCACAGCCAGTGAAACAGTTTAAATAATTCCTTCTGTGAGGATATGCTGAGGTGTTCCTGTTTTCATTGACGGTGCTAGAGCGCCAGCCATCTGAACCACCGCTTGATTGGGATACAAGAAGACGGATCGCCCTTGGATCTGCAAGGGGACTCTCTTACTTACACGATCACTGTGATCCCAAGATCATCCATCGTGATGTCAAAGCCGCAAATATTCTTTTGGATGAGGACTTCGAGGCAGTTGTGGGTGATTTTGGGCTTGCCAAGCTTATGGATTACAAGGACACTCATGTAACAACCGCTGTTCGTGGAACAATTGGACACATTGCTCCTGAGTACCTTTCTACTGGAAAGTCCTCTGAGAAGACTGATGTTTTTGGCTATGGGATCATGCTTCTGGAGCTTATTACCGGACAGAGGGCATTTGATCTTGCTCGTCTTGCAAATGATGATGATGTTATGCTGCTTGACTGGGTAAATACTTTTTCTTCTCAAGAGCGAGCATAAATTATCGTCACACTACAGCTAATGCTTTTCTTATGATCATATTGCTTTGCTGTCTATGGGTTCTATTTTAAGAGTTCATTTTTTTAATGATTGACACCAAAGCCCCTGTAATCATGAAACGTGCTGAGCCACATGCACGTGTTATATAGAGGGCATACATTGGCGAGTGACAAGTTGGCAGTTCACGCTTCCAGGGGACATCAATTATGTATAGAATATGCTATGTATGTGCTATCACTATTGACAGCCAGTTCTATCATATGCCTGATACATATAAAACTATGTCTGCCTGATGCATGTAAAACTATGTCAAATTACCAGAACAAGGAAATAAACTGACTCCGCTCAATGCGCAAAACGACTGGCTAAATGAATAACTCAACTGCCTATTCTACAGGTGAAAGGATTGCTGAAGGAGAAAAAGGTGGAGATGCTGGTGGACCCGGACCTGCAGAGCAATTACGAAGAGACCGAGGTGGAGTCGCTGATCCAGGTGGCGCTGCTCTGCACGCAGGGCTCCCCAATGGACCGCCCTAAGATGTCGGAGGTGGTGAGGATGCTCGAAGGTGACGGCTTGGCAGAGAGATGGGAGGAATGGCAGAAGGTGGAGGTGGTAAGGCAGGAGGCCGAGTCGGCTCCGCTCCGCAACGACTGGATTGTTGACTCCACGTATAACCTCCGCGCTGTCGAGCTGTCCGGCCCAAGGTGATAGGCATCATTCTACGGCTTTAGACAAAATCCAACATTTGCTCGGCCTGTTCAGTCTAATTGCTGCTTGTGTATATGAAATGTAGCTGGTCTTGTTAGTGACATTTTCAAGGTGAAAGGTATACAATTGAGATGTATCTGTGAAACATTGGTGTAGTTGTTCTGGTGGATGTTGTAGCGGGGTCCCATTGTACGTGCAATGTAAAAACTTTGTTGTGTAGTAAGTGCATTTTTTGCGTCTTGCAAAGGTATTTTCAGGTTTTTTTCCCTTATGCGGTACGGGTACAATATCTTCTGTAGAAGCCGGGTACGGGGATGGTTGGTCAGCTTATCTTTATTATTATAAAAGAAGCAATTGGTGGTTGGTCCGTCGTCACTCCTCTTCTCTCAACCCTTCGATCTGATTACGACATAAAATCCGAACGGTCTATCTCGTAACCCCCTCCTCCCACCCCGCGCGCCGCCTCCTCCCTCTCTCTCTCTCTCTCTCTCTCTCTCGCAGCACCCCCCCGCGCGCCGCTCCTCCTCCCCCCACCCCGATCTGCCTCCCCCTCGCCTCCCCCTCGCTCGCTCTTCCCCCGCCACCTCCTCTCCCCACCCCGCGTCGCCCCCGCCGCCTCCTCCCCCCACCCCGCGTCGCCGCCGCCGCCTCCCCTCCTCCCTCCCAAGCGCCGCCCTCGCTCTCCCCCCGCCGCCCCGATCCGCCTCCCCCTCGCTCTCCCCCGCCGCCCCGATCCGCCTCCCTCGCTCTCTCCCGTCGCCCCTCACTCTCCCCGCCTCCACCCCGCGCCGCCTCCTTCCCCTCCCCCCCGCGCGCGCATCCTCCCCTCCCTCCCACCCCGCGCGCGCGCGCCTCCTGCGACCCTTGTTGTGCTCTTTTTATTTCTTTCACTCTCTGAGATCATTCATGCAAAGTGAATACCTGCGCAAACACATCCTCCCCTCTCCGTCCCCGCACCGCCGCCTCCTACTCCCCCCCCCCTCGCGCGCATCCTCCCTCCTCGCGCGCCGCCTCCCCAACCCCGCGCGCCGCCTCCCCTCTCGTCCGTTGCCTCCTCCTCCCACCCACCCCGCGCGCCGTCGCCTCCTCCCCACTGACCCTTTCCCGGCGTTTCCACGTTTCGTCGCTGCCCCCCGCGGTGATCTCGCGACCGCGACTGCGCCACTGCAGATCTTGCCAAGGAGCGCGGGCTCGGTGAGCTCGGTGATCCTTGGTTAGTCGCATATCACACACGCTTAAATTTTGGCATGTACGATATATTACCTTTGTTTATTTGTGGTGAGAACTTGATCTTGATGTGATCATTCAAGCGCCCAGTCCTCGATGCGCTAGGAATCGGTTCCATGTGCTTCGTATGACTCTTGGATGGTTTCATTTACGAAGGCCAATTCCTCTCGCGGATAGGGCCAATGATTTCCTCAAGGTGACTCTCGGGCTACTTAATTTGATGTACCATTCACTCTACTTGTAGCACGTACAAGTTCTTAATTTCTGATGAGTTGTTTTGATACTCATTCATATGATTGTTCTCGATTCTTTGGGTAGGATTTGATGGGGAATTGCTAATAATATGCCTTGTAATTGGTTAACATTTTTTGGAGTAACCGATGTGCATTGTTACAACTTACAGGAAATGTTTCAAACATATCATGGTTGCTTATGGAACTTAGTAGTGCTCTATCACATTTATTCGGTGTTAAATGTTAACCTTTTGTTTGTCAGGATGCTCTGGTGAGTAGTGATTACATTCTGACTTGTAATTCCTGCAGGACCTTGAGACATATGTCGGTGTTGATGTAGTCCAAGAGTGGACAAAGCTGCTGGTGAGCTCCCTTTATCTGATATTTAGTTTCTTAGGAAAAAGGTTTTTCAGTTGTAGTAGACTCACTGAACTGCTGAAAAACGCATGATAGGTAATGCATTCCTCTTTGTGCGTTTTAACTCTCATACACTTCATCATGTAAATTTGTACAAGAATCGTGATTCAAATGTGAGAGCAAGATTAATTTTTATGACAAATTATATTTTCATCTTAGGCTCTGTGTTATGGTCCATTAAAGCGTGTGCTAATCCAATACTAAAAACAATCTCCCACCATGTTGCGTGCCACATCACGTGTTCTTGCCTAACGGAGTCGGCTTCCATTGTTTAGTCGCTACCCTTTTGATATGGTTTGTGCTTTGAAATTTGATTACCCTTTGCTGTTTTGAATGCGAAATTTTGGCCGTGTCATGATGGCCCTTGTGGTAGATGTTTCGTTTTGAAGGAGTGCCGATGGCACCTCGGACCCAATTCCTTAGGGCGAGGCAATGAAAAGGTATTGTCCTCACGGAACCTACGATTGCGATTATGAAATGATATTCCAATTTATTAAGAAGGTTGGGATGTATTTAGGTGGCAATTTAGTTCATCGCATAAAATTTGGTTCGTAAATTCTTCTATTTTTTATCTTATGCTGGATGCACAACTATGCCTGCTTTTATGTAATAGCTCATTCTCGTCATCGGCCCCGCCGTGAGCAGCAAGGTGATGGCCCCCTACTCCCCTCCTGCTTTTCACTTCGTGCTTAATTTGTTTTGGAGGGTTTCTTTGTGATGACAAGGTGGTTGGTTCAATCTTGGTGATTGGGATTAGGCGGGTGGTTCGTCGCTACGGTATATGTGAGATATGCAAGTAGCCCCTTAGACTCTAGACTATTTATAAGACTAACACCCCCTCTCAAACTCATGGTGGATCAATAACACTGAGTTTAGAGAGGTAGAAGCTATTGGTTTCAGAAACAAAAGAGTATTGTGATTTCCATGTGCAACATTCTTTTCACTCTTTCCTCTCTTTACCTTCAATAATGATACCATTTTAGCCTCGATCTGCGAGTTTTCAAGTGCTTTATTAAGTCCATGTGCACTACAATAAAAACTTCACGTTTATCCGAGAAATTATCTTGGTTTAGACATTTGAAGTAGTTTAGTATTCTTGGCTTGGCGGAGGCTCGAAACAACGATATGTAGTTGTGCGGTGACAAATACATTCATCTTGACACTCTCATATGAACATCTCGAATAGATGATTATACTCATGTTCTTATTATCTTTGTACATATCTGAAATCTGAATCAACTTTGAGATGCCACTTGTCTCGCTGATAGAATGATAGAAATCCCATGTTTTGTCATTTTACATTTTGCTTGTTCCAGTATCTTCTTATGGTCAAAGGTAATTTGCTTTAATGTGGTGTTCTCGGCGAAATATTAATCTCGATACTATCATGTAGGTTGGTGATTCTGACATGGTGAATTTCTCAATTTCATACCACTGGATTTGAGAAAAGAGACCAGGTAATGCTGTTTTTTTTGTCAGAATCTCATTTCTTAGTTTCCAAATGTCAAGCCTGTTTACATCATTTACTACTCTTAGTTTATTGAGAAAAACTCCTCTAGATTGAGTTATTGTGACCTTTTATCACTTGAATTTCCACGAGATCCTAGGCAAGATCTTTGTTTAGTTAGCATGCATATGGATGCAACTTTCATATATTATATTATTTTACGGAGGACACATTTCCATCTTGCCACGTCAAAACATCGGTGTCAATAGCACACTTGTGACTTGACACTACTAATGTGTTCTTGCTCTTCATTCTTTATTTGTGATGAAATTATGTTTGATTTCAACTGGTATCTCGCCCCGCCTTAGAAGTTTTAATTCGAGTCGCCTTTTTTTGGGTGGGAAGTGGTGCGGTGGTTCGTCATATCGGGAATGGCTATAAGTGCTACAGTGAAAACGTTTCAGCAAGCTTGAAATGTATTTCTGATCCTTTTTGTTATGCCGACTTTTTAGATTTCCTATGCATTCCCATGGCATGCTATGGTTGGATTTTAGGGCTTATGGAAATAGACGACCATTGGGTGCTGTTCTTGATGGAATTAGGAAAATAGTTTTCGCCTTAGTGACTTTGTTTGTTATGCTATACAGTACTTGCTCATGAGCATACAAAGAATTCGACATGTCTCCTAGAACGTCTTTATACTTGATAAAATCAATTCTTGGCTTACACTATGGTCATATAAATGTGGTGTATATACGGAAGAATCATGTATATAATGCACCAATAGCCTTGCATTATGTTGACCTGATTTCTTTGTTCCTCATGTTATCACCCTTCATATTTGGCCTTTCATATAATTAAGCAGCAAAATTCTGTTTTTTTTTTTGTGATCTAATTCACCAAGTTTTCTCACATCAGATCACTTAAAGAAGTTTCAATCTCGTGCTCTTCTATACCACTGTAAAGGAAACATCTAGCAGCTAATCAATGGTTCTTGTTTCCCTTTGGATGACATGTGTATATAGATGAGATTCCTTTAAAATGGTAATCAATAGTAATATACTTCTTGGAAGTATTGCTTCAATTTTCTTTTGGGTATTTCTCTTTAGGAAAAGGGTATATGCGGTAAGTTAATAGAGTATATGAACATGGCATGACATGGTATGAACATGTATGTTTTGTTTGATACATGATGACGTAAGAAAAAGTTGATATTTATTATTCAGTTTGAGATCATATTTGATAGTATGCATTACTTTTATTTGGTTTTCCGTTGCAACGCATGGGCACCTTACTAGTACTGTATATAGGTTACAAAGAACTTGCTGGATCAAAGCCCAATCCATTGTAGGATCGTCTCCCGACATCGAAGTGTCATTGCAACCACGGACGTGTTAGTAGGTAGCCAAGTGACAAGTCGTCTCTCGCGCTAACTATAATTTACTCAAAAAAATCTTAAACTAAGCCCTGTTGTTAGCATATAAAATTTGATATTATCTTTTGCTAGTTTAAATTACACTACGTTAATTTGCTTTATTTTTGTTGTTTACATGTCGTTCTAAGGTAAAAAAAATTATATTTAACATATTGCACTTTTAGATTATTAATTTATTAAAAATAATTAAATGAGTTTCACAAAATCAACCTCAATTCAATATAATATGAGCAAGTGTACTCAAATTACAAAATTAAATTCAAAAAATTTAAAAATTCTACTATATATTTGCATATTTAGAAATATAATTCAATTGTTATATAAAATATACACGCTTTTAAAAATTTGATAGAATCGTGATTCTACGATTCGATCCTACGATTTGATTCCGTCAGACAAAAAATGATCATAACTAGGATCGTAGGATCAATCCCGCTCATCTGGTACACCAAGGAAGGGAATTGCAATGTAAAAATAGCTATTATACACAATGTACATCTTTATCTATCACATCGCATCTACATATTGTTATCATACACCAATGGCTATTCTACATAACGTCCGGGGTGAAAATTGCACAGAATAAAAAAAAAGGGGGACGATAACCGCAATGAATGACACTGATGGGTCAGCTCTCACTGATTGATGTCAGCCAGTGCCGGTTATCAACCTCTCCTGTTGGTCCAGCTTCCTCACCTTGATCAGACCGACAAGGACTGGTAACCCGAAGAACGCACGAAGCGAGTATGCAATGGTTGCAGGCATCTGCAATGGATGATTGAAGGTGTAGTGAAACTATTTGTGCGCGAGTAGATTGATGAAAGGTGAATGCTGTTTCTTTGGAAACTTACTCGGATCGAATTGAAGTGCAGAACAGTACCCATGTTTACCAAACTACCCGCAGCAACTCCCTAGGTGACAAACAACAGCATTTCAGAACAGAGAATGACATGATGATCATACATAATTCAAAATAGGAAGGCATGTGTGCATCATTGAAAGAGCTAAAATGGTTTTCGTCAAAAAAAAACCAGCCACGCTACGTTAAGATTGACCAACATTTCTGAAGAGATTTCAAGGCAAGCTACGTGAGTTTGCATGAACTCACTATCAACTCCATCACGGACAACCTATAGTAGAATTATATTTCTAAATACGTAAATCTATAGTAGAATTTTTAAATTTTTTGAATTTAATTTTGTAATTTGAGTACACTTGTTCATATTATATTGAATTAAGATTGATTTTGTGAAACTTATTTAATTATTTTTAATAAATTAATAATCTAAAAGTGCAATATGTCAAATATAATATTTTTTTTAGAGGCGGAACTTAGGAGACTGCCCAGGAGCACTGGAGCAACCGTCTCATAAGTTGCAAGTCGTCTTGCCATCATCGCTCGCTGATGCGGTGCAGCTGCACAAGTTTGTCCTCCTTGACCTGACGACCCCCATAACGGTATGGCCCCATGTCCCTAATCCGGTAATCCCTCCATCTCCTTCTCCTCCCCTGGTGATCTCCAATTCGAAGCAAAATTGTGTCTAAATAAAGACGTGAGTTATATTTTGCTTAGAAAAGTAAGGCATCTATAATGATTCGAAAGTGTATGCATAGTAGTTGTTTATATTTTAATGACTGATGTATCAATTATTTAGAAATCATATAAGTGTTGTTAAGTCTTTCTTATAACTTGATGTGTTAGACATTTGGATAATTTGATTCCCTGGTGTCTGGTTGTCCGATCCCTATTTTGTTTAGCTCATGTTCATGTAGTAGTTCTAAAGGTTTGGTTCGTTATGTGAAATGAGCTACAATTCAATATATATTGCTTAGAATCTTATGTTGCGTTAATTGTTAATTATTTTACATTATATAAGATATTGTCTATAGTATAAATAATTGTATTTTAACTTTTACTATTATAGATCTTTATATTTTTTTATTGAATAATATTTTTATAACTTTAAATATTCAAATGACTCCAAGGTCCAAACTGCCTCCATCTGGCCATGGGAAAACCGACGCAACGCCCGTGGCGGCCGCTCAGTCACCAGTTTCCGTGCAGCCGAACGCTGTTTCGTGGCATTAGGATCGATTCCTCGACAGTAGGGGGGACGAAAATGATCTAACACCATCAGCGTAATGGAAGTTGTCCAGAGCTTGTGACGTTAGGGATCTATTCTACGGTCGAACGCATTAAGGTTGGTCAGATGATCAGAATTAAGTGGACACTGATTTTGCACATGAAGCCATAAGCCATAGAATTGGATCAACTGATTTATACATGCGATACAACTGATTATACTACTAACTACTAGTAGTTGTACCTAAGGTTATCAATATCATGATAAATATCGTAGTACCGTACTATCTTACCGGAGGTAAATGATATGGATCGCTATGCGTATCGGAGTCAGGTAGTATCGTGGTGGGATCGCGATCCAGCTCATAGTATTGTTAGGATCACGGTAGAATTATGATCCTGACAACAAACTATAAAACATATAAATTTTGATACTATCTATTGTTAATTTAAACTACACTAGTTTAGTTTGCTTTGTTTTGTTGTTTGCATGTTGTTCTACAATAAAAAAAGTATTATCTTTAACATATTGTACTTTTAAATTATTAGTTTATTAAAAATAATTAAATACGTTTCAGAAATTAACCTTAATTCAATATAACATAAATAAATATACTTAAATTATAAAATTAAATTCAAAAAATCTACTATAGGTTTGCATATTTACAAATATAATTTATTTTTATATAAAAATATATGTTTTTAAAAATTTGATACTATCTTAATTTTACATCTAATTTCATCAGATAAAAAATAATCCTATCTAATTTCATCAGATAAAAAATAATCCTATTTAATGTTGTGATTCTGACAAATTTAGTATCGTTCTGATATTGCCAGTGGACGAGCACATTCTACTAGTAAGTACGACGTACTACTGCATATTGAAGCCGCTTCTAGAATCTGGACAGATACTTTTCAGTCTCGACGTATACTTTTCCGAGTCAAACACTGTACCGGAGAGTAATGGAATGACCCCCAACATTGCTCAACCAAAGGAGTATGACAGCATTGACAGGTACGAAAGCCCCATGCCCGAGTGGTTCGTACGAGAGCCAAACGGAAGTGCCACTGACTTATTTACTCAGCTGGCTTATACCACGGAGTACTTCACACTACACAAGATAAGGAACGGAGCTAGAAAATTTTCAATATAAGTGCACACTTTACACAAGTCTAAAGTCCTGCATAGTACTTATATGTGTCAGTACATACCGGTCACCACCCTAGCTCCGCCCCTACACATGGCCTGTATATACACTGGTCTCAGTTTGTACCTGAACGTGTACTTAGTATGTGTAACAGGACAACAACATTGCTCAACTTTTTTTTTTAATAATAACGACAGTGCTCAACTGGAAACGCAGGCTCTTGATGGATAGGATAATGTGCACGCGTGCGTACGTAGTCTCGCAACCTACCGAAATGCGTCGATTAAATGGCTCGGGCCCCGCCTAAAAAGTTTCCCTGGTGAGGGCGGACGAGAGGGAGGACGCCATGTTCGGATAGCGTGCGGTGCCCGACCGACGACACGATCGGCACGCGGGCCCGCGCGATTAACGATCCCCGTTAGGTAGGAGTTAATAGAAGCATCAAGCGGTTGGGCCTGATGAAGGCACCGTAATGCCAATGCCAATCACGATTTCATTATCAAGTGTTATGATTTCCACCACGACACGGGTTCTGAATTCGTATAGCTCCGTTCTGCAGTTTATGTGGATACGACTGCCTATTTGTGCCTCTTCATGCGTGGTACCTACCACTAGTAGACTCGGGAGTCGTGCCGAATAGCTGTGTTCCAGTGAGCTTTAGGCCATGTCGGGCTGTGCCAGCCCGGCTCGGCCGCTTAGCTATGCCGACACAACTCGTCTCCGGCGAGATCTAAGCACGGTCTAGGACATGTCGCGCCGCAGTTGAGCCCTGTCGACATGGGCACGACATACGATGCTTATCCACCTTTGCCTACCATGGCTGTCGCTATCGCTTGGTCACCTCGGACCCGTAGCCGTCAATGTTGAAACCAGAGGTGGTGTTGAGGATGAGCAGCGGGCGATGGACACGCACGACGTGCATCAGAGCGCAACAAGACTGGCGAGGCAAGACAATGACGGGAGCAACATCACCCTGGCGTCGCGGTTGGGGCATTGCGGCAGAGGAGCGCACCAACACGGCGATGAGTAGTGAGGTCGTGGTCGACAGGGAGGCTCCGCGAAGCACGGCTTAGCCTGCGCAAGGATCGTGCTCGTCACGCGGGTAGAAGCAGGAGTGCCGACCCAAGCGGTAGCTACTTGGAACTGTGGTGGTCCAGATTAGGAAGTAACAGCGCCTTGGAGGTATCGTGTGTCCAGCATGCGACACCCACAACTCAATGATGCAGTGTGGGAGAAGTGGCTTCCAACAAGGCACCCCACTGCTACCTTTGTGTTGCGACTACTTGGTAGCATACCATCACCGAGTTTTCAGTTGTACAAACTACTGAGACTACTAAGTAGAGCAAAGAGAAAAGAGAAGCTTGGTGCTTCTGTACTGAAGAAATGAGTAGAAGAGGTGGGTTTTATAGCCATGAAGTATGAGAACGTTGCATCTGCCCATTGTCTCTCAACCTCCACCATCACTCTGCCTTCTTCCTCTGCTCCGTTTGTCACTGGTTCCCAACTGTTGCCCCTCTCCCTTCCCACTCGTTGCTTGTCTGGTCTCTACTCCGTCTTATCTCTGGTACTATGCTAGCTATTAGGCGGCCTAAGCAACTGTTGCCTAGTCGATGCCCCTGCCATGCTGAGTGCTAATGCTGACTGTTGTAATTCCCTTAGGCCTCCACTCCACTCCACTACTCTAGTTTCCCGACCCCGAGTCCTGAGCTCCACCACCTCTCTCCCTCTCCCTCTCCGCCTCCCCAGGCCTTAGTTGCCTCCCCCCTCTCCGCCTCCCTGGCCACCACTCCCCCTCCCCCTCTCTGCCTCCCCGACCACCTCTTCCCCACGCCACCTGCCTCTCTCTCCCTCTCCGCCTCCCTGGGCCCCAACCACCTCTCCTCCTCCTCCTCTCTCTCTCTCCATCGTCTCCCTTTCCGTCGCCTCCTCGTGTTCCACCTAGTCGTCGTCGCCCACTATTGGTGTTGGGCGGTGGTCTCGTCAACAGTGCGGGCAGCGAGTGTAGATGTGGGGCACCATGGCTCGAGCGTGGAGGCAGGGCATCGGGGCTCGACACAGATGGTGAGCGTGCAGGCAAGGGTGTGGTGAGCACAACGTTTGTCGGTGGCACGGTGAACACGCGCGTCATTGGTAACTATGTTGCTCTTCCTCCTCCTTTCCGACTACTTCTACGTCCCACTATTCAGTCTAAGCATGACACGACAGGTCATGCCATGTTGTCCGACGGGTCTTCTTTCTAGGCCCATCACGGCCCATCGGTCGTGTCGTACCAGCCCAGCCCACCACATGTCATGCCTGTACTGTGCCGGTCAGGCCTCAGGCTAGCCAAGAAAAGCCCTGCTCGACTCCCAGGCCTACCTACTACCTTCATAAATAATATCTTGTGGTTAGTATCTACAGTACATTCGAACTTTGCCTTCTACTTATTTTTGGGGAAATTCCGTTTCCGATGCTTTATATTTGACCTAGCTAGCTCGGCTCCACCCAATTTAATCGGCTTTAACGAACCAGACTCGAACATGAATTCAGGCCTAGACTGAACTTTCGTTGTTCCTAGATAACCTTCTGCAATCTGTAGATCGATTCGAACTCAAGCTCCATTGCGAGCTTGATCCAATCGTCTTAATTAAGTTGTAGGGGATATATGTAGTAAGAGAGGTTTGTTTAGCCTCCGAGCCCAGTTTGATTGGTATGTGTGCTTCCATTTTTGCCGACCAGGCCTCACGTGGTAATTGGTAAATGGTAATGTCTAGGTTCTCGAATAGTGTTGGAGGCATTAAGCCAACCGTATAAAAATCCAAGACGAACCCGTTTGAAACACAGAAATTTCCTAAATTCTACGTAAACTAAACTGTCTCGTGTAAAATCCGTTTGAATTTACACGGAGCAAACAGGATAACCAGAGGACAAGGAGGGCAGTTTTCTTCTCCTTTAAATGCCCTCTCCCTTCTCCGTTTCCTCAGCAAACCATCGACCCCCGCGAAAACTTCCTACAATGGTCGCGGCGGAGGACCCGGAATCCTTCTTCGTGACCGCGCCGCCGCTACGCGACGCCGACGCCGTCGCCGCGAAGCTGCAAGAGTTCATCGCCCGCAACTCCCACCCCTCAGGTATTACCTCGTTCTTCTCATGATGGAAAAAGGCATTGCCAATACTGCAAGCGGGTCTTTTCGCCGAACACCAGACGTGCTTGACAACCTGCCTTTTGGCGCCGTGGGTGCTGTGCTGTGCAGCGGCCGTCGGGCGGCGGATCGTGTGCGTGACGTCGGGCGGGACGACGGTGCCGCTGGAGCAGCGGTGCGTGCGCTACATCGACAACTTCAGCTCCGGCCACCGCGGCGCTGCCTCCACCGAGTAATCTGCCCTTCTATTCCTGACCTGCTCTGCGCGATTTTCGTTTGTGTTGTGTGATGATGGCGAGGGCCACAGAGCATTTCCATCTTGTACACTGTTCGACCACACACCGTGCACTCACCTGTAAGGACATCCATAGTGTATCAAAAAGGGGGTCTTAATCTACTTTAAGGTCAACCTTATACATTACAGGGTTGACCTTAAAAAGGCTATAAGCAAAAAAAGCTTAAGATCAGCTCTCAAGCTAAAGATCTGGCCATAAGCATTAAAATACAATTTTTCTTGTGTATTCTGTCCTTCTCTCTCCTAAGTGGGACCCTTCCTTAGAGTCCAGTGGTGGTCTTAAACATAACAGAGAGGACCTTAAGAATTAGATGAGGTCCACCTTAAGACCTATTGAGATCTTATACACTATAGATGCCCTAATGTAACTTCCCCTTAGGCATAAAAAAAGATTTTTTTTTGTTCTTAGCAGAGGTAGCAGATCTACCTAATAGGACAAACATGGGCAGTCGCCCGAGGTAGATCACGCAGCCGGTCCGCCCCCGTAGCCCCGCCTCCATCTCCACATGGTCACATGGACCATGGCCGCCCGATAGCCGTTGAGGTCTTCAGAGTTCAAACGCTTGAAAAAGAAGATGAGTTAGAGATAGAGGAGACAGCTCAATGCCGAAGTGCCGAACGCGCACTATCTTGGGCTAATTGCCGAAGGCTAGGTGCAAAGTAAAAAGCAACTAAGCAAGACTCAACTTCCAAGTAAAAAGCAATAGGTTTCAAGTGAAAAACAACAGGCAAGTAGGTAACAGAGGATAGATACAATGTCAACCCTAGGATGAGTGGAAGACCGGCGTCTAGCGGGTTGTGGGCACGTGCACATCGTGCGACAGCGGCGTAGGCCAGGCACGGCGGCGGCCGACGGGTGCGCGCGGTGTGGGACTTGGGCTGTCCACTCCGCTCAACCTAAACTTCTATTCTAAATCCGCCACTGCTTACAAGTACGTTAGATTGAGGGCCTGTTTGTTTCAGCTGTAGATTCTGAGAAGCGGCTGGTCTGAGTATCTAGCTGGAGATTCTGAGTAGCTGGCTGGTCTGAGTAGCAGCTGGTCTGAGTAGCTAGGCTGTTTGGCATCTTGGATTCTAGCTGTGCAGCTGGTATCCTGATAGATGTATTGTCTGAAATACCCTTGGATGAGTTGATGTCCTGATTATATATTGATAGAAGAGACATCCATCTGTTGTACTTAATTCAAACATTGAAAAACTAATATTTAAATTTCATGACAATAAATTTGACTCCAAATCATAATTTTAAATATTAATATGGATAACTACCATATGTCCATACAAAAGGAATGTATAAAAGGTGTTCATAGGCATATAAGGCGCACATATCACCATCAAAATGAACTGCTATAGTACTATCTATATTCTTGAAGCCATCAATCCGTTAGCTATGGAATCACGAAAGGCACACATATCACCATCATCTTGTGTCGTGCCAATGTAATCACCTCCTGTGCTTGAATCAACATATGGCATGTACTCTTCATCATCATCACATCTCTCAAAGAGATGGTCACTCAAAGCACTGTCTCGAATGAAATTATGAAGCGCCATACAAGCAATGATGATCTTCTTTTGCCTCTCAACCTTATAGCTTGGCATATGCAATAGAATTCGCCACTTCATCTTTAGCACGCCAAACGCACGTTCAATCACATTACGAAGAGAGGAGTGAGCATGATTGAAGACCTCCTTTTGGCCACTTGGGCGCCCTCCCCGTTGAAAATCCGGCAAGTGATACTTTTGCCCTTTGTACGGAGCTAGGTATCCCTTTCTATTAGGATAACCAGCATCAACTAGATAAAATTTCCCTACAAGAATCAAATCGGATTAATGATAATGTATAAAATGAGAGATAGAAATAGATAATTGTATTACCATCTTCAGGGTGTGGGAAATTTTCCGAGTACCGAGATAGAGTGTCATTGAATATACGAGAGTCATGGGCAGATCCAGGCCATCCAGCAACAACAAAAGTGAACCTCATATCAAAGTCGCAAATCGCCATAACATTTTGAGTAGGATACCCATGACGACCAATGTGTGCAATTTGATCCTTGGCTGGCACTACAACTGGGATATGTGTGCCATCTATTGCTCCAATGCAATTATTGAAATAGGGTGAGAACCGAGAATCTTGAAGCTTTGGGTGCACAGTAGATTGCGACTCCTTTGGTTTTATGTTGTGCTTGCCTAACTCATTAACACACTGAAGGACTTCTCTGAATTTTGTACTAATTGTTTCGGTTGACCGTTTAAATCGGTTCTCAACTTGGCTAAATGATTGGGGTCCACCACACATCCATAAGAACATACCAAGAGCTTCAATGGAATTACAATCTCTAGTTGATTTCAGACCATAACTTTCTACTAGTGTGTCATGCAACTTGTAAAAAACTACAGGTGTCATCCGAAACATACGATAACAATCTTTTGTTACCCTAAGTTGATCCATAACCCACTGATTCCCAGATTGCCGTGGAGTAACTCTTTTCCTTTTGTGGAGATAAGTATCAGTATGGTGCATACCTATGAGAGCAACTGTTGCAGCAGCTTGTAGAATTAATTTATGACGCTTAACCTCAACTGATGATCCATCACTGTCATTTGAGTCATCACTCTCCTTTGGATGTGCTCATCTACATTCATGATAAAATTGATAACATGAGAAATGTACATCAACATAAAAAGCATAGTCTGAAACAAGATTACAAAACACATTGGTCTAAAACACATAAAACACATAGGTCTGAATAGAGTATCAAACACAACAAGAATACATAAAAAGCATAGTCTGAAACAAGATTACAAACAAGTTCTACTTCTTCCTATCTTCATACATCCTCTTAAGCCATGCAACTCTCCCTTCATCGGTTTCAAATGAGCGAAACACTTTGCACGTACTCTTGTTTAATAAAAGTTTGGTTGCAATGTAGTGTTCATCACTTCCTTCTTTGGCTCCACATCTCACGACCATGCGCAAGTGCTCTATGATATCATTGTCCAATTTCTCATTCGGTCGGATGTCACGAATTGCTAGTAGCAATCACGTCAACTAGACGTTTCACTTCCTTGATCATAGGACTCTTCTTTTTATTTGGGCTAGGCACAATGCTACCTCCCTTACGCTTTCCAACCTTGGTCTTCTTATCATGAGAGCTATCATCATCCCCAATATCAACGATATCATCGTCAACATTAATTGGAGTTGTGCTTTCACGACTACCGGGAATAATAGAAGACGAACGGACACATGGATGTTACGAAACATAACTTCAAGCTCATCTAGGTTCTCCATTGGTGTGCAACGGAACTTGGCATACTCTTTGTTGGCCTACAAAAAATATATGTAGAATTATTTACACAATGGTGTCACAAAGCATTGAATGGAAAATAATTTTACAAATGTCAATAGCATACCGCTATTTTTTCTGTCCACCATTCGTCATCTGCAACAATTGTTCCATTTTGGACATCCCAACCAAGACCGGTTGCATTCTTTTTTAGATCAATCCAGAAGTTGTATTCCCTCTTCAAAGCATCCCAACGATTCTTTAATTTGGTCCGGTCATAGTTTCTATTTGTCTTTGCATTGAATTTTCTAGTAGATTTTTGTAACCAGTGGCATTCAAGGTGCAGTTGGCCTATTTCCAGCTAGTACTTCATCCCTACATATTTCACAAAATATTTTGGTTGCCCAGGCATCCCAACTTGCTTTTGATGTCTTCCCTTTCTCCATCTACTTTCATGCAACATGCAACAAAACACAGACATCCTACAAGTTGAGTAATGGAAATCCTAACAGTTGAGTTGTGCTAACAGTTTAATTCACAAGATGGGAATTAAAAAAATGCACAGCCATCCTAATGATTGAGAATAACTCAAAGCTCTTGTCCATATGTTGAGAATAACATTGAGAAAGTAATAACATGCATTATGTTGAGAATAACGATTGAGGATAACATTGAGAAAGTAATAACCTACTGTCCAAAGCTACTGTCCATATGTTGAGAATAACTCAAAGCTACTCATTCTAACAGTTGAGAATGTTTGAATGTTAATGATTTAAGGAGCAAACTTCCTCAATGCAAACACATCAGCAGCAGCATGGGAAATTTGCAAGCACCTAATAAGGAGCACTCATTTAATTTCTACCTGGACTAATTAGCTTTGTATAAACAGAGCTCCTAGAGTAGTACCATTGTACTAGCTATATTTGTATCGGGAGGGTATCTTTTTTCTTCAATAAAAAGAAGTCTTAGTTCTCATTTCTACTATAATCTTGTGAATATACTATTGTTTTTTATACTACTTGTCAGCTTCACACACAATGTATATTTGTATCTGCTCTACAACAGTCATAAGAGCATGCTTCTTTAACCCCAAGCTTGTTCTGCTATACTTTTTGTCTTTGGAATTTAATGGTTGCTTCATTTTTCAGTTTGTATAGCTATCTGTATAGCATGCAAGCAGAATGAGTAGATTTGCAAGATGGCAGACATCTTTAACATTCAAACATTCTAACAACATTCGAATAACCTGCATTCTAACATAACCTGAAGCTACTGTCCATAAATGTCCATCATTCAACATTCACACTCAACATTCAACATTCGACATTCAACATTCGATGTCCCAATAAAACACAGACATCCTAACATTCAACTCAACATTCACAAGATGGCAAATGGCTAATTCACAACAACTAATTCACAACAATCGCTGCTTGATTACGGACACGATTGAAGCACAATAGCACATAACTGCAGTAGCAACAACAAATGAAAATCAAGGAATAACTGCGCAGAGCGGCGGGGATCTGGGAGGAGGAGAGAGGTCGCCGGGGCGGGGCGTCGGGAGGGGAGGGGCGCGGTGGGGCGGCGACGGCGAGTGGGAGGCGGAGGAGGCTGGGGAGAGGCGGGGGGGGGCGGCGGCGGATCTCAAGAGGGGCGTGAATGGGGCTGGGAGCGGTCGGCGGACGGGAGGAGGCGACGGGAGGGGCGCGGGAGGGGGAGGGGCGCCGGTGGGGCGGCGGCGGCGAGTGGGGAGGCGGAGGAGGCTGGGGAGAGACGGGGTGGGCGCGGCAGATCCAAGAGGGGCGGTGAATGGGCCGGGAGCGGTCGGCGGACGGGAGGAGGCGACGGGAGGGGCGCGGGAGGAGGGGCGCGGTGGGGCGGCGGCGGCGAGTGGGAGGCGGAGGAGGCTGGGGAGGAGAGATACGAGGACGGCGCGAATGGGGCTGGGAGCGGTCGGCGGACGGGGAGGAGGCGACGGGGGGGCACCGCGGGGAGGGGCGCCGGGGAGGAGGGCACGAGGGGTCGCGGCGCGGGAGGCGACGGGGAGGCGGATCGCGGGGGTTACGAGGAAGGGGCGAGGCGTTACGAGGAAGGGGCGACGGGGCGTCGGGACTCGGGATTTTATTCGGTGGCATTTGCGGGTAATTACTTTGAAATCTAAGTGGTATTTTCCCAAAGAATCTGCGAGAAGTGGGTTGTTGCGACTTCGGCTACTAGTTCATTTTCGGATTACGTAGCTTCGGCTACTCGAATCGGATGACAATCTGGTCGTTTGGGAGCTCTGATTACGAGAGTAGTGTAGTCGCTAGAAGCTAAAACAAACAGGCCCTGATATGCATATGTAACCCAGCTGGTCCCAGAAGCACGTCCAGGTGCACTAAGACCCGCTTGTAGCATTTTTTCAAAATTCTTACGATTTTTTAGGTCTCATTTGGAACAAAGGATATTTTTAGGAATTTTGGGAGAACTGCTCTGTTCCTATGAACTAGTGCAAAACATTGGACCTGGATTAGTTAGCGGCCAATATGTAGGGTTTGGCTTATTAAATAAAATATTTCTATATTTCTCAAAGTACTTCTAGAATAGTGATTGTTCACCACTGGTTGGCCCTGTTTTGTTGAGTGACCATGGTTTTTTTCTTAAGAAGCTTGAGTGGCCATGCTTCACTTGCAACTGCGGTGCATACTTGCACCGAAGCCTATATTGGCTTGAACTTGTAACTTGCCTTGTGTTTGCAGATGCCCGTGGTGACTTATGATATAGCTGTCTCTTGAATAAGCTGGGACCATGGATAGTTTCTGTTTTCTGACAAGATTGATGTATATGTTTTGATGTGTTTTCCTTGTGATAATATAGGTATTTCTTGAAGGCTGGTTATGCAGTAATCTTCGTCCATCGACGGTAATCTATTAGGCTGATAACTGTCTTCCAAAGCAGCAACCGAACTGTTTTTACCCCCCTTTCAGTTTTGTTTGTTCTGTGCCTACATACTGCAAAAGGATTGCTTTTCATAAATAACTTAATGCTAACTTTCACTGTGAAATAATATATACTTTGCTGCTACCTACATGTGTGCAGAGGGAGCTGCCAACCTTATTGTAGGTTCCTGCCTGATGATTCATTCCTCAATTTCTTTGACGTCAATGCAGAATCGAAGGTTCAAGGTTGGTAATCAGCAATCCCAAGACGGATAGGGAAAAAACTTTTATTTCCCTAGATTGTTGACGTATGTTTTTGTTTATTTTATCAGTGGCCGAGTGCCATGCAACGGTGGTAAAGAAAGCAATTGGAGACTACTGCAAGGTATGCATGTGCTGCTTATTAACAGTGGCATACTAGATGTACAGGAATTGACTGACCTGTGAATTTCTTGCAGGCTATGGAAGGAGGCTCTCTACTGAAACTCCCATTCACCACAATATTTGAATACCTTCAGGTCTTGTAACTTCGATTTATAGCTAGAATCACAAGAGATTGAAACTTGAAAAGCATGACACAGCATTTGATTACAGATATTGAGGATGGTGGCTACATCTATGAGCTCTGTTGGGCTACGCGGGATGTTCTATCTTGCTGCAGCTGTCTCTGACTTTTATGTTCCTTGGGAAAGCATGGTATGATTTAAGCAGTTGCGAGATGTGTTTCCTGGTTGTTTTGTACATTGGACAAAGAAACCTAACATTACAAGAGAAGCAGCTTTGCTGGTAAGGCCTTACATGATAAAATAGGGAATTTGATTGCTTTGCAGGCAAAACATAAGATTCAGTCGGCTGGAGGCCCTCTGGATATGAGGCTTAGCCAGGTTCCAAAAATGCTTTCAATGTTGAGGAACCAATGGGCCCCATTGGCATTCTGTATATCATTCAAGGTTAGTTTTGTTTGAAGATTGTTGATACCATGGAAGAGTGAAATCATTGTGCACCCAACAACTGCTAGTTTTGCGCAAATTCTTACAGTTATTTGTGTTGAACTGTTTGTAAAATAAATGGCAGCTGGAGACAGATTCGGACATCCTTGTTCAGAAAGCAGATATGGCTCTGAACAAGTACAAGATGAACATTGTTGTGGCCAACCTGCTTGCGACATACAAACAGGAAGTCATTATTGTCACAAACGGAGAAAGGACTAGTATCCGGAGGTGCAACAAAGATGAGGATTTGGAAGAGCAGATAATCAAACTCCTAGGACAGAAGCATTTAAAGTATATTTACGGCAAGCAGATGGATGCGACCAGAGTCCAGACTGAATTATGACAATTGTGCCGTACCGATTCACATGAGAGGTTTGGCTTAAAAGTACTACATTACTTGACTGGTTTCTGGGTGTTAAAATGAAAAGCCCAGATGAATATGAACAATCACTATACATGTCCTCTAAAAAAATCACTATACCTGTATCTGTAACGATAATGATCGGTATGTGAACAGCATCTACACATATATATTCTTTTTCTGTTTCTTCTTCTTTTTTGTTTCTGAAAATTACAAAAAGGTTAAGCTAAAGGCACCGTCACCTACTAATAGCTTTCAAATTTATGCAGCTTATTGTATGTCAATTTTTGTGGAACACGGCCGTGTTTAGGTATTGAAATTCATCAAAATAAGTAAATAAGTATAAACGAAGCCAAATAGTCAATATCGATTGTAGTAGACACTATACTAATTTTAGCTATACTGATCAAAATCACACATGATTATCTCTCTTTATTTTTCTCTTACAAACAATTAAAATTCAAAAACCATAACATACAACTAAAAAGAGCGAGCGCATAATATTACAACTCTTCGGAGGGCATGCATGCACGCGCAAGCGTAGCTATAGCCAGTACGTAGTGTGCGTACGTGTAATGTGTAGAGTTCGGCTTGACGTGGATGAATTCATGACATTTGTGCACGGTCGTGCAAGCAGCTGATGCATGTTGGTGTGGCCGCGGGGCGGAGGACGTTCGAATTGATTTTTGAGGATTTTTGGCTCTGATTTTTGATTTTTAATTAAAAATAAATAATAATAGTTAAAAGAAGTAACTTTTAGAAAGATAGGACGAACGAAGGGGATGAGGTGTATGATGCACCTGTAATCCCTACCTTATCTCCGGAGCTAGATGGTAGCAAAAGGAGTGAAGAAAATGTTTCGAGAAACCGGATATTCATATTGACTTTTTTAAGTAAAAAACCAATACAACAGGTTGTAGTCCGCCCAGTTGTTCAGTCCTCGCCGAGCGTGCCAAGCTATAGGTTCCATCTTGCGACATCACTAACGCATGTCAGTCTAACTATCTATGTTAGTCTGTCTTGAGTCTCAGTCTCATGCTGTGGCAACCTGGATTTGGCAATATGAATCTTCTATATATTATGAGATAGTCTTTAAATTAGTAGCTAGCTCACACAATATAAAAATGATAAATATCACATCCATACATGCATATAACTAAAAAAGCCGGAGAAGCCAAATGTCAATGTCTTACATCATAGGCCGAAGAAGCCAAATACGAATAAAGTCTTGTAGCGTAAAAGATGCACATATAGTAGTGGAGTTCCTCAGGATATGCCCATAGACAATCAACTAGGGTATGCAACCTAGTACTCGGCGTCATCTTCAACCCTTGATAGATGGCGATAATTGTTCACTGGCAAATCATTTCTTGAGCACTGAATTCATATAGTTGAGCAACAATGAGTATAAAAGTACTTAGTAAATCTTTATATCAGAATTCAAGTGTATATGTATATATTTACACACAAGGTTTAACCAAGAGAAGGTCTTATGTTTTTTTAGTATAAAGCCAATTTGTTAAATATCATAGTATAGCTAGCATCCGAAGCATCAAATTGTATAAACGTGCAAACATCCACATACAACACAAATTCACATAAAATTCAAATGAATTCAAAAAATTATGATATTGGTGTTATTGGAAAGATATTGAATTTATATAAATTGAATAATATAAATCAAGTAATTTGGATTTAAAATAAGGGAGAATGAACTCTCTAAGGTTTTACCCGAGAGAAAATTTTTGAAAATGAAAAATCCTGACAGGTGAGGCCTAAAGGGATTTTCTTTTCTTTTTGAATTATTTCTATAAAAAACACTCTACGATTGACAGGTGAGATCAAGGTCTTTACTGAAGCCTTAAACTCAAGTTAAATTAAATTCCTAACGATCTTTGGTCCACATGTCATAATAATATTAACCACTAATTGACTACTAACTAATTATCAATTTATATTACCCTAATCTTCTATGTGGGTTCCATATGTTGGCATCACATCATCTTCTTCCTTGCTCCAAACAGAGGAACCAGAGGGGGTAGCCATGGTAGCTTGGGTCCAAGCCTAACTCCGGTGGGAGATGGCCTGAGGCGACGGTGCGACGACGAGAACAACAACAACGATTATATGTTTGTATTTATTTTTTTATTTAAATGGCACTTTGGAAATGATTATTATCAGTCGGGCTGTCAACTAAGACTCTATATATATGCACCTCATTAGATATGGCAGAAATGTTATGAGCACACAGATCTGTTGTGAGCGCTCATTTCTTCTCCAGATCCAGATCTGGCAGATTTGATCGGGTGTTCATAAGTGGTGTCTTGGAGGACGCGGTGGAGGGCTCCCGAGAGTCCCCGCGCAATGTTGCATCTCTGCTTTATGGCCTCCGCGCCACGGCCTCCGCAAAGGCAAAGCCGTCTTCGAGCCAAGTACCTGCCGGTGAAGTCTTCCCGGAGCGGGAGCCCTCTGCGCCACAGCTCCGTGTCGAGCCTCCGTACCGAGCCTCTGCGCGTCGTCGAGCCTCCGTACTGAGACTTTGCGTGTCGTCGAGCCTCTGCACCAAGCCTCCGCACGTCGTCGAGCCTCCATATCGAGCCTCTGCGCATTGTCGAGCCTCCGCGTCGACGAGCTTCTGCGCATCGTTGAGCCTCCGCGCGTCGTCGAGCTTTCGCACCAAGCTTCCACGTGTCGTCGAGCCTCCGCACCGAGCTTCCGCGTGTCGTCGAGCCTCCGCGCGTCGTCGAGCCTCCGCACCAAGCCTCCGCACGTCATCAAGCCTCCATACCGAGCCTCTGCGCATCGTCGAGCCTCCGCGTCGACGAGCCTCCGCACCGAGCTTCCGCGCGTCGTCGAGCCTCCGCGCCATGCCTCCGCACGTCGTCGAGCCTCCGCACCAAGCCTCCGCACGTCGTCGAGCCTCCGTACCGAGCCTTTGTGTGTCGTCGAGCCTCCGCGTCGTCGAGTCTCCGTACCGAGCCTCCGCGTCGACAAGCCTCCGCACTGAGCTTCTGCGCGTCGTCGAGCCTCCGCGCATCGACAAGCCTCCGCACCGAGCTTCCGCGCATCGTCGAGCCTCCGCGCGTCGTCGAGCCTCCGCACCAAGCCTCCGCACGTCGTCGAGCCTCCGCGTCGACGAGCCTCCGCACCAAGCCTCCGCACGTCGACGAGCCTTCGCACTGAGCTTCCGCGTTGAGCCTCTACGCGTCGTCGAGCCTCTGTCACTGCGCACTCTACTGAGTCTAAATAAGACGCGGATGTCCCGCGCACGCGTTGGTGTTATCACTACGCGTACTCTCCGGAGTATAAATAAGACATAGTTGATGTTCCCACGCACTCTATGGAGTATCAAAACTACATGACGGCCGAGACACCAGGGAGTGCCTCCCTTTCGCGGCGCACCGCCTGGGTATCGCGCCTTCGCGCGCGTTGCACTAGGGAGTGCAGTGTCTTTTTTGAAGGTAGGGGAACGACAGCTTCGCCTCCCTACCTCCGCGTGCGTAGCGTCCCTGGCCTACGCTGTAAGCGCCCACCCTCCGCGGGCACTTTTTTTGAAGGTAGGGGAACGGCAGCTTCGCCTCCCTGCCTCCGCGTGCGTAGCGCCCAAGGCCTATGCCTCGAGCACCCGCTCTCCGCGGGCACTTATTTTTGAAGGTAGGGGGAATGACAGCTTCGCCTCCGTGTGCGTAGCGCCCGGCCTCTGGCGTAGCGTCGCCCTCGCGGGCCTTTGTTTTTGAAGGTAGGGAACGGCGGCCGTCTCACGCCTCGCGTGCGTAGCACCCTAGGCCTACGCCTCGAGCACCCACTCTCCGCGGGCACTTTTTTTTGAAGGTAGGGGGAACGGCAGCTTCTTCTCCCTACCTCCGCGTGCGTAGCGCCCATGGCCTACGCTGTAAGCGCCCGCCCTCCGCGGGCACTGTTTTTGAAGGTAGGGGAATGGCAGCTTCGCCTCCCTGCCTCCGTATGCGTAGCGCCCCTAGCCTACGCTGTAAGCGCCCGCCCTCCGCGGGCACTGTTTTTGAAGGTAGAGGAACGGCAGCTTCGCCTCCCTGCCTCTGCGTGCGTAGCGCCCTAGGCCTACGCCTCGAGCACTCGCTCTCTGTGGGCACTTTTTTTTGAAGGTAGGGGGAATGGCAGCTTCGCCTCCCTGCCTCTGCATGCATAGCGCCTTTGGCCTACGCTGTAAGCGTCCGCCCTCCGCGGGCACTGTTTTTGAAGGTAGGGGAACGACAGCTTTGCCTTCCTGCCTCCGCGTGCGTAGCGCCCTAGGCCTACGCCTCGAGTACCCGCTCTCCGTGGGCACTTTTTTTGAAGGTAGGGGAACGGCAGCTTCGCCTCCCTGCCTCCACGTGCGTAGCGCTCCTGGCCTACGCTGTAAGCGCCCACCCTCCGCGGGCACTATTTTTGAAGGTAGGGAGAACGGCAGCTTCGCCTCCCTGCCTCCGCGTGCGTAGCGCCCCTGGCCTACGCTGTAAGCGCCCGCCCTCCGCGGGGCACTGTTTTTGAAGGTAGGGGAACGGAAGTTTCGCCTCCCTGCCTTCGCGTGCGTAGCGCCCTAGGCCTACGCCTCGAGCACCCGCTCTCCGCGGGCATATTTTTTTGAAGGTAGGGGAACGACCGCCTCGCCTCCTTGCCTCCAGTGCGTAGAGCCCTCGGCCTACGCCACGAGCGCCCTTTCTCTGCGGGCACTGTTTTTGAAGAGAGGGAGCGGCGGCCGCCTCTCCTCCGCGTGCGTGGCGCCCTAGGCCTCGCCTCGGCGCCGCTCTCGCGAACCTTTGTTTTTGCAAGTAGGGGACGTCCGATGCAGGACCGTCGTCCGCTGGTAGGCCTGATCTTAGCGGGCGACCCGGCCGAGCGGCGCCTCACCGCCGCCTCGAAGGCATTGCCTCGTGAGGCGGCGGCGACCGTCATCGCCTGGCCGGCGGCGACCGCGTTCATCTTGTAGGCAAAGCCTCAGCGGGATGGCTCGGCTTCGACGTAGGACCTCGTCGTCCGCCTGGTAGGCACGGCCTCGGCGGGATGACCCGACTTCGGAGCAGCGCCTCACCACCCGCCTCGAAGGCATTGCCTCGACGGGGCGGCGACGACTTCGTCGTCCGCCTTGTAGGCAAGGCCTCGGTGGGACGGCTCGGCTCCGACGCAGGACTTCATCGTCCGTCTGGTAGGCATGGCCTCGGCGGGACGACCCGGCTTCAGAGTAGCCCCTTGCTGCCCGCCTCGTACGCATTGCCCCGGCGGGGCGGCGCTGACTTCGTTGTCCGCCTCGTAGGCAAGGCCTTGGCGGGACGGCTCGGCTCCAACGCAGAGCTCCAGTGCAGGACTTCGTCATCCGTCTGGTAGGCACGACCTTGGCGGGACGACCCGGCTTCGGAGCAGCGCCTCGCCGCCCGTCTCATAGGCATTGCCTCGGTGGGGCGACGACGACTTCGCCGTTCACCTCGTAGGCAAGGCCTCGGTGGGACAGCTTGGCCCCGACGCAGGACTCCGTCGTCCGCCTGGTAGACACCGCCTCGGCAGGACGACCCAGCTTCAGAGCAACTCCTCGCCGCGGCTTCAGAGTGGGATTCCGCGTACCTCTTCGTAGGCACTGCCTTAGGGGGATGCATGCTACTAGTTGCTTCGGCCCGTCGGTACTTGCTGTCAAGGAACGAGGGCTGAGATAGTGTGGCGTGCCAGCTCGCCCATCGGGACCTCTGCGCTTACTGTCGAGGGAGTACTGTTGTGGGGGTGACTCAACCCCCCGTGACTGGGCCTCGCAACTAGCCTAATATGTAATAGGCTCGATAGTGTAGAGGTGTAAATATACCAATGTACCCTCATCCTCTGTAAACACTAAGGGGTAGAATGTAGATTTCCTATTCTATCCCACTCATGTATATAAACCCCCAAGAGGGGTAGGAGGAGGAGGATCCCCTCTCATTCTTACCAACTCTCCCCCAGAGTTGGCTCTCTTCTTCCTCTCCTACGAGTCCCCTTCTTTACTGTTTGGCCTGTAGTCACAACAAGTGTCAAACCTAGCTTTTATTTAACTTGCGCTTGAAATAATTAGCCATGGGGCTCCAATATAATATATTTATAAACATGGAATCATATTTTTGAAAAATTCAAATACTTTAAATTAGATATTAAAGATGTACCGATAAGTTTTAGTTAGCTTTTAGCTCTAGAAAGTTTTTAATTAACATTAGGCAGGGCATACCAGTCCTAGGCTTTATAGCCATATATAACTTCACATGGAAATTATTGACCTATGCTTCGCTGGTCATTTGGGTATACGAAAAATATATTTATTAGTATCTTTTAAATGAAAGTGCACCTTAGCGCAAATAGTGATGGCATATTAATTAACTGAGGTTAGCATCCAGCACTAATAAATGTTATCTAAACCTCTAATAAGATGGGCCATACCGCTAAGCATTTCTCAAATCTCACCTTAAACAGTAAATAAAATTTTCTAAATGTAGCCCTTCTGATGCACTAATGTTCATTGGCCTAGGACATACTAGTGCTAACTACTTCCTAGCTTGGTCAGTGACTATTGGGCCCACTGGTCATAAGCACTTACTGAAAGCCAAGAGGAAACAGAGGGAAGCAGAGGAGTAGAAAGGAGGAAGCCATGGTGCAGGGGACTAGGAGCCAGCCAACGGCGAAGGGGTGGTAGAGAGAAGACAAAGACCACAAAAATGGGTCATTGGGAATGAGAGGAGGCTAGGGGTCGCCATGGCACAAGAGAAGGTAGCTTGTAGCGGCGGCGGCTGTGGTATGGCTATGGTGGCGATGGCTACCTGGTGGATATCTCAAGAATTATTCTGTGTCATGAGCATCTATAGGGTGGTCGGGAGCTCACCGGTGTAGAGAAGGGAGGTAGGGAGCAATGCATGGGCCTGGCGGCAACGACCCAGGGTGACACGACGAGCTCGACATGGGGGCGGCAACCTGAGGAGGAAGGGCTTCAATTAGGGATTGGGGGAGGAATGAGGTGTGGCATAGATGCTCCAGGTGAGAGGTATCGAGTTGGAGCACACCGGTGGAGAGATGGTGACAATGGTGGCAATTTCGGCCGTGTACGAGGGAGACATGTTCCTGTGTGGGAAAGACGAACAAAAGTAGTGGTGGGCGCTGACGAGTGGGGCCCACGTGGTAGGAAAGACGAACAAAAGTAGTGGTGGGCGCTGACGAGTGGGGCCCACGTGGTAGTGAGAGCAAGAGAGGAGGGAAGCTGCGGCGGCACGGGAGTAGGAGAGAAGGGGAAGGCACGCGGCTGGGCCGGGCCGGGCTGTGGGGAAGAAAAGAAGGGAGGGGAGTGAGGAGGTGGGCCGCGGCTACAACTAGGTTCGGCTCGGCTACACTAATTGTCAGCGTCGTTCTGATGGCATTTTGCCAGGTAACTGAAAAGTAACTAAAAGATCCAAAATTTGCAGGTTCGGTTCAGTTCTATGTGCAAACTGCTGACATTATTCATGACTGCTATTCTAGTTGCAGTATCACAATTCTATTGATAGTAGAAGTTCTGGACCGTTCCTGAAAAGAAGATTCAGTCAGCTGGGCGGGTTGTGGGCATGGTCCTCAACTTCGCCCTCTGCTTCGCGCAAATGCAGTACTTCCTGCTGATGCTGTGCCGGCTGAAGAACGCCATCCTTGCATACTATGCAATGTGGATCTGGTCATGATTAAAGTTCTTCTCAGAAAGCATCTCTAGATGAGTGTGTGTTTACTGAGGTTAAGCGCTTGAGTAATTTGGTGGATGTAAATATGCTCCTTTCCTTTTCTTTTCTTAACCTTTTTTTTTATAGTTTTCCTGTAGGGTTTGTTAGTAGCACTGTCAATTTCATTATCCTAATCTAAGCTTTTCGATGTCGGCACTCATCCTTATTTTCTATCGCTTTCAGGCGCAGGGCATATCAAAATCAATAGTTCCTTGTTTTGATTGAGTGCTCATTGATTGGATTAGGATCCAAATAGTCATCAGTGCTGAAAGGTATGTAGATTTCAGTGACGGAACGACGACGACTATAGCCATTTCACTGCATCCACCAAATATAACACGATAAAGTGGCATTGTGATACACGCGCTCCATAGTCCACGGTGAAGTTTAGTAATTGAAAGGATTGTCCTAACGTCATTTACTTAGATAATGTATATCATCTTAAACTTGTCGTTCATCTGAAAGACTATGGTTACATAATACACATACACATTGGGTTCACAGAAATAATACATATAGGGCTATAAAAAAACTTGAGGCTTGTGAACTACTCAAGCTTAGCTTGCTTTAGACTCAATTCGAGCTTACAACGAGCTGAACTCGAGCCCCATCGTGAGCTCACGAGTCTGTTCGAGCCGAACTCAAATAGTTCAACCAAAGCTCAACTTCTCAGTCAATCAGCCCTCAGGTCCTCATGACAAGACTACGGTCTATGGGTGAGGCGACTAGACCACTCCACCGGCCTACCCAATCCATTCGAATCCTAGCCCCCATTCCCCAATCCCATTGCCCAATCCCCATCCCACTCCTACTAGTCTACTACTCCCCAAATTTCCCCACCACCACCAGGTACCAGATCCGGGCCATTCGACCGGCCCCTGGCAGTTGCACCTCCTCCGGCTCGACCCCTGCGCCTTCTCTGACGGTCCGACCTCGACCCTTTGCGCCTCCTCCGGCCCTGGCTTCGACCCTCTGTGCCTCCTTCGGCCTCCCTGCGCCTCCTCCGGTCCCAACCCCCTGTGCCTCCTTCAGCCTCCCTTGCCTTCTCTGGCCTGACCCTCTGCGCCTCCTCTGGCCCGACCCATTGCACCTCCTTCGGCCCTGACTCCAACCCCCTACACCTCCTCTGGCCCCAACCCCCTAAACCTCCTCCGGCCTCCCCTAGCACCGACAAAACCCCCACTTCATGGCCTCTAGTGAGTTTCCCCACTCCTTTCTTCCCCTTTATTAACTAATTTTTTTATGCTCTTTGTATGCTTTTAGTTATTTACAATTTGTGGATTTGATTTGTTGTTTGTTTGGTGATTGCCCTGTCCGTCCATGTTAGAACAAATTTTTCTTGATGAAAACATAAAGTCATATCTTATCGAGCCTAGATAAGCTTTTTAAGCTGAGCTCGAGCTGAGCTCAAAACTCGACCGTCAACTTAGGCTCGTTCAAACTCGGTTCGTGTTTCTATTGAACTCGAACCTGGCAAGTTGAGCTCGCTCATTTACAGCCCTAAATATATATACACACAGTTAGTCAATATCTAAAGAACACCGCTATGGAGAAGTCATACTGTAGCTCCTCTCATTGGCAAGTTGTTAGCGCTTTAGGCACAGTATGACTTAGTGAAAGGGACCAAAAACTTGAAAAGAAGTAAACTATTTAGAAATTAGAATAGATTAAAATCCTCGTGGCTTTAAACTTAAGGGCAAACTGTTCGGTTTGTGGATAAGATGCTAGCAACAGGGCTCCTGTAGTCTGAACACGTAGGAGAGGCCACTGTATAAGGTCACTTTATTTTCAACTTCTCTCTTTTTTTCTTGAAAATTGGGAATAGATTTGTGGTTATACATGCTAATGTATGACAGTTTCTTGTATCATGCATATTGGCGGAGCCTACGTGGTTGAAAGTTCTTTATCGGCCTGGTTGTCCGGCACCAGCGCCGGCTTGACGAAGCGCTTCCAGTACCAGTGCCGCGCCCACACAGCGCCCATGGACTCGATGGGCACGCCCTTCGTCTCCGGCAGGAACGCGGCCACGAACGCCGTCATGACGACCACCCATCCGGCGTAGTAGGCGAACGTGCCGTACTTGAACCGGCACAGCATCTCCAGGAACGACTGCGACTGCGCGAACGTGAGTGCCCCCGAGATGGCCCCACTCATGCCCAGCGCCGCCGACCTCACCTCAAGCGGGAAGATCTCGCTGGTGATCACCCACGAGAGCGGACCCCACGATACGCCGAACCCCGCCGTGTACACGCACACCAGCGCCACCACGGCCACCGCGTACCCCCGTGCCATCGCCTTCCCGCCGTTGGTTCCCAGCTGCGCGCCAAAGATCCACGCCATGGCAACCTGGGAGAGGATCAGGACGACGCCGCCCAGAAAGAAGAGAGAGCGGCGGCCGTACCGGTCGACGGCTAGCGCGGCGATCGCAATGGATGCCAGGCTGACGATGTCGGTGATGATGGAGCCCAGGATGGCCTTCTGGCTCGTGAACCCGACGGTGTAGAAGAGGAGAGGCGTGAAGATGGATACCACGATCATGCCTGTCAGCTCGAAGAACACAGTCATGGCCACGGCCATAACCAGGTGCGGCCGGTACTCTCGACGGCCGAGGCGCCTGAACGCGCCAGACTCGTACCTCCTGTCCTCCTCCGCAGCTTGGATGATGTCCTTGAGCTCGGCGTTGATGTCAGCGGCCGGCCCACGGATGCGCCGCAGCGAGGCGCTGGCCTCATCGAGCTTCCCGCGCAGCACCAGGCTGTTGGGTGTGTCCGGGATGAACGCCGCGCCCACGACGATGATGACAGCCGGGACGATGCCGACGCCGAGCGAGAGGCGCCAGCCCCACCTCGGGATGGTGTTGGCGCCGTAGTTGATCAGGTCGGCCATGAACATGCCCACATTGAGGAAGAAGTGGAATGCGCTCGTGAACGCCCCGCGCCACCGCGCCGGCGCTATCTCCGCCAGGTACACCGGTGCAGACTGCAACAAACGAAACGCAAGAACACACACCCATTATATTGCACGCCCGGTACTAACGACTAAACTGTAAGTTCGCATTGGCTGATAAGTAACCACCAAACTGGTGAAGCCGACGGCGATGCCGAGGAGGATGCGGCCGATGATGAGCATGTATATGTTGACGGCGGCGAGGTTGAGGAGGGCGCCGGCGAAAAACAGCAAGCCGCCAATGAGCATGGAGTTCTTCCGGCCCAACGTCCTGGTTACGTGGCCGGCGACCAGGCTGGCGAGCACGCCGGCGAGGTAGAACGAGGATACGAAGGTGTTGAGCACCTGACTGTCGAAGATGCAATACGCGTCCTGCTGCGCATTGGACATCTTCCGTAGGATCTCCGGGAAGAAGGCCTGCAGGAACGACTCCATCTGCGTCAACCCACCTGAAATTTAACCGGAAGCGACTTGAACAAGATTTGATCATCAAATGACCAAATTGTAGTCTTATCACGATCAATGATCATATTGGGCTGGGTTCTTTTGGGTTTAAAATTAGCTTATGCTTATACTGTTTACAGTAATTAGCTTTTAAACGATACGTTTTTTCAAGACGAGATCAATAGAAAGATTATAGTAAAAAGTATACTGAGTTCACCTGTATCAGCCAAAATCGCACACAACTATTTCTCTATGCGTATTGTCTCTCGCGAACAACCAGAATTTAAATATTTAAACCATAAACCATCAGCCCAAAAGAACTCACCCTTGATTTCGAGGTCGCTCAGTTGGGCTTTTTAAGCCGATTTATGGCTGAATATACACTGTAGCTAGTTTATTTTGCACTGTAACTGATGGTGGTTTATTTGGTATAATTAAATTTTAAAAAATTAAAATAGAAAAAAATAGATTAGCTCATCACGGGCAATGCAAACGAATACGGGAAAAAGAATCGGCAAAAAATCTTTAAAAAGCTAAAAAAAATTAGAAAAGACGAAATTTAGGAATAGTAAAAAAATAAATTGAAGCCAAAAATCTCAAGCCGAAATAAGCGGTGCCGAAAATCACATCATATCACATTGATCAGACATGTATGTGTAGCTTCTGAGTGGTTCAAATTGCTAAACCTGTACTTACTATTGGGAATAATCCCATATCAGTTGTGAGAAGAAAAAAACACAACTTACAAATATGAGAGAGATCTCACCTACTAGACTAGTTTTTGTGGGGGAGAATGCTAAATATTACTTATAAGATTGTTGCTTTAGGGATTACATGTGGCAGCCTGTGGACTTAATTGTGTTCAGCCCGTTTGAATCTAGAGCTTAAGGAGTAAATCCAGTTAAACCTAGACATGTGGCCAGAATCCTATATAATAATTGGTATCAAAACTCAGGCGCCTAACATCTCATTGGACTTTATGGTTACAGAAATACACAGTCGATGTGTGAGAGGGAGAATATTAAAAATAGTGCCACATCGATTGTGTGAAGAAAAAAACACAACATATAAATATGACAGAGACCTTACTTATTGGACTAGTCTTTTGGGGGGAAGATCCAATACTACTTATAAGGTTATTGCTTTAGGACTTGCATGTGGCAGCCTGTGAGCTTAGTTGTGTTCAAGCTGTTTGGACTTGAGACCTGGGAAGTAGACTCGATTGGACCTAAGCATACGACCAGGATCGAATTTAACAATTAGCATCAGAACCCATGCGTCTAACATGTTCTTGGATTTCATAGTTGCAAAAATACACAGTCGATGTGTGAGAGGGAAAATATTGAGAATAGTCCTACATTGGTTGTGTGAAGAAAAAAGCATAACTTATAAGTGTGAGAGATACCTCATCTATTTGACTAGTCTTTTGGGGGAAAATGCCCAATACTACTTATAAGGTTTTTTACTTTAGGGCTTGCATGCGGCAGCCCGTGAGTTTAGTTATGTTCAGCTCTTGAACCGGGGGTCTGAGAGTAAATCCGGTTAGATCTAGCCATGCGGCCAGAGTCCGATCTAGCACTTAGGAGCTATATGAACAAAAAAAATTACTACAACCTTAATTAAGTATACTAGATTATTCTTAGGGCCATACCTGATATTTTGGAGGCCTGTCTAAATTTAGAATTAGACCCTACACTTAAAAAGACTAATTATCAAAATAGAGAACATTTTTCATTTATCTTTATATTCTAATACATTTTTGTCTTACAATGCAAAGGATTACGTCTCGCTAAAAAGCAAGTCTTTAAACTAGAGCATCATTCTACTAGTATTCCTATGAAAAACTTCAATTATCTTCATAATTAGTCTTCCCAGATTAAACATCAATTTCAGGTGCTACCGTAAGTCTTTCCATTTCATTAAGTTACTCATGAGCCATTACAGTACGCAAGTAGGAATTCAACTACTTCAATTTATAAAAAACTCCTTTTTTTTCATGCAACAATCACCGGAATAGACAACAGAATTCAGTATGCAACAATTGCATAAGAGAAACAATCTAGCTGTCTCAAAAACTTTAAAATATCAACAGGGCCCATGTGTTTCTTAGAAATGAATTTGTATGGTTAAATTTTGGCCGAAAAAAATGAAGATAAGAGGGATAGCTGGAATGGAGAAGTGGACGTGAATCAGTGGAAATTTGCATGAAGAAGTGAATAACGGCTGCTCACTTAGTAGTTATTACTTTTACTAATACCAAGATTAAGCAGTAGTAATTAAGGTTAGATAAAAATGGGCCCCTTAATTTTGGGGCCCTTGTGCAGTGATCATGCTGCACATGCCCCATATACGGGCCTGACTATACTGAACTACTGAAGGTGCTTTATGCCATAAATGGTGTACTTTTCTCTGAAGGAATATGCATAAATCATAAATTTTGGAGATCAGGCACAGATGTGGCTGTCTTCTTCGGACCTGTCATTGCAGTAAAGAAAAAGTTTGGAGTTATCGTTCATCATTGAAAGTTTGAAAACGGCTGTAAGCAAGGTTGTTATATATCATATTATCGTACAATCCTACAATCCTATCGGTGGTAGATAATATAGATCACAATATAAATCAAAATCAGGTAGTATTATGTGTGGAATTGCGATTCCACTAGTAGAATCGTTAATTTTGAGTAGGATCGCAATAGGATCACGATGGGATCATGTTCCTAATAATAAACTATATTAGTATATAAAAGTTGATATAACCTATTGCTAGTTTAAGTTGCACTAGTTTAATTTATTTTATTTTGTTGTTTACATGTTGTTCTAAGGTAAAAAGGTATTATCTTTGACATATTGCATTTTTAGATTATTGGTTTATTAAAAATAATAATATAACATGACTAAGCGTACTCAAATTACAAAATTAAATTAAAAAATCTATTATAGATTTGCATATTTAGAAATATAATTTATTTTTTATATAAAATATATATGCTTTTAAAAATTTAATAGAATCATAATTCTATGATTCAATTAAATCAGACAAAAATGATCTTATCTGAAATCATGATACTGAAATCAGCTGTGACCTATGAAAAATGGATACGTTTGTTTAGTTTAAAATAACGACAGTTGCATATATATAATTTGTATATTCCACATCGGCGTCTTGTCGCTTTTACAATGCCTGCCTCATCTGGACACTGTAGTGTTGACTAAGGACAAAGGAGTTGTCAATTTTATTTTATTTTTCTAGTGGAAATTTCAAAATATAAACAAACTATCTTTGCCTTTTCCAGACATAAGAGATACACATCTGGATTTTATGTTTTTTAAAGAATTTGTGCGCACATGGCGATGATGGTGGAAACCATCTCTTTAGGTCTATTCAAAATATCTTATTTTTGCTGGTACAATCAATATAAATAAAAAAACAGTGATATTCCAATCATCTCCTTTATTTGATAGCTAAAAAATCCTACAATAATAATAAAAGAAAATATTTTAAAAATTCTAATATTAATCGAAAGTAGAAGAGAACTATCTTCGTCATATATTTTGGTGGGATCAGATTGCAACGATACAAACTAATCATATATAGATATACGAATATAGATATACGATTAGTCTGCATCGTTACAGTCTCACCGTCAATTTCTCAGGAACCATGTCAATTTATCAAAAATTTAACATATGAACGCAGCAAATGAATCATCGGCCAGGCTAGGCAAGAAAATGAAGGGAGAGAACGAGCGAGAGTGATAAATCTTCTGTTCTTGAAGAAGAAAGAAACCATGCGTTTTGTATGTATCACTGGAGCGCAGGATCAAGGCATATTCAGAGTATGACATAAACTGACCTGTAATACTGATGTCGTACCCAAGTATGAGTCCGCCGGAGGCCGCCGTGAGGCAGCTCATCACAACCGTGAATGTTATCTTGCCGTCGCCGTAGCTGCCGCCCGCGGCGCCGACGGCGAGTGCTCCCCCTCCAGTCATCTTCCTCTCGCAGGGAGAGAGCTCTAGTCTGACTTTGAAGCTAGTAGTGTCCTGTAAGGGCAGTCACGACTGAGCGCAAGTGTACGTTGGATGATAAGCACTATACAATACTTTCGTAGCTTTTTTTTAGAAATAGATACCCATGTGGTCCAATGAGAGTAGCTAGGCTAGCAATTCGGTTCTCTCTCCTCTTTGATGCTGATGCAGCAGCCGACTTCGCAACTAGTCAACATACAACGGAGGACGGTTGATATTACGGTGGATTATAATAATCTTGTTTGGATGAGTCGTTTTTAGATATTTAAGTTTGGCTAACAATAATAAAAACTTTTATTCCAAATAAATTAAAATAGTCTATAAATGAAACATCCTTAATATCAAAGAGACAAGAGCCTCGAAATAAAACCTACAATGTTAAAACCTTAAATTGTATAACCTGCTATCTAAACCGATAGCCTAAAATACTGTCTTTAAACTTTCTTATGGTTCCAGTACATATATCACTAACTTCCAAGCGCTTATATCCAAAACTAATTCTTTAGATATATTTAAATCCATCAAGTCTCTTTTAACTGCTTTTTTCAAATTAGTTTTGGTCGATCTTTGTCATTTCTTATATTTTTAGTACATCTTAAAATTCTATTATGTACCGGTGCCTCAAGAGGCCTCCGTTGGAGATGCCTAAACCATCTCAAACGGTATTGGACAAGCTTATCTTCAATTAGTGCAACCCCTACCTTATCACTTGTTTCATTATCGTGGATGCGATCCCACCTTGTGTAACCACAAATCCATTACAGTATCCTTATCTCCGCTACACTCATTTTTTTTGCATATGTTATCTTTTAATCGTCCAACATTCTGCTCTATATAGCATCGCGGATCTGATCGCCATCCTATAGAATTACCCTTTAACTTTTGAGAGACTTTTTTGTCACACAGGACACCAGATATTTAGCGCCATTTTACCCACCCCACTCTTATCCTGTGGCTCACGTCTTCATCAATTTCACCGTCCCACTTAGCATCGATCCCAAATAACGAAACGTGTCCTTTCTAGGTGCTACTTGTCCGTCCAGCTTAATATCTCCATCATCTGCCTTGGCACCGCTGAAATCATACCTCATATACTCAGTTTTAGTTCTACTAAGTCTAAAACCCTTTAATTCTAAGATCATTCTCTACAACTCCAGGTTCCTATCAATACATATTTACTCTCATCAACTAGCACCACATCATCAGCGAAAAGTATACACCAAGAGATATCTCCTTGTATGGCCCGCGTGGCCTCGTCCATCACTAGAGCAAAAAATACGGGCTCAACGCTGACCCTTGGTGTAATCCAATCTTAATAAAAAAATCATTAGTAACAGTAACACATTTTCTGACATTAGTGTCACAACATCCTCGTACATATCCTTAATTAGGGTAAAATATTTTGTTGGGATTTTTTTTCCTTTGGAGCACTCACCACATGACATTCCTTGGCACTTTGTCATGGGTTTTCTCCAAGTCAATAAACACCATATGAAGGTTCTTATTTTATTCTCTATACCTCTCCATCAATTGTAGTATCAAGAAAATCCTCTTAAGTATAAAACCAATTGGTTTGTCATAAAACCAATTAGTTTGTCATCACGCTAGTTACTTTTCTTAAACGGTGCTCAATCACTCATTCCCAAAGCTTCATTATATTGTCCATGAACTTAATTCCTCTATAATTAGTACAACTTTGAATGTCTCCTTTATTTTTAAAAATTGATACTAATGTGTTCCTTCGCCACTCATTTGGCATCTACCTAAAAATGTTATGGAACAAATTAGTTAGCCAAGCAGTCGTCACTTCTCTCGTTCCAGACCTTGATAGGGATGTTATCAAGCCCCAACGCATTACCAACTTTCATCCTTTTTAAGGCATATCTTAATTTCAACTTCTAGATTCTTCGAATAAACCACCTATTGGTGTCGTAAAAAGCATCATCCAGTTCAATCATACTATCATCATTTGTTATGATTGAATAGCTTGTCGAAGTAATCTCTTTACCTATCCTTGATCTCCTCATCTTTCATTAAAAGTCTATTAGTGTCTTCTTTGATAAAGTTAACTTGGTTGAAATCTCTTATCTTTTTTTTGTCAAAGTTTAGCTATCTTGTAGACATTCTCTTCTCCCTCCTTTGTACTTAACTTTTGGTAAATTTCCTGATATGCCTTACTTCGTGCCTCACTCACTACTTTCTTTGTATTCTTTTTTGTTGTTTTATATTTCTATACATTATCGTCGCTTCTATCATGATGCATGTGTTTGTAGTATATCTTCTTCTCTTCGATAACCTTTTGCACTTTTTTTCCATCACCACGTGTCTTTAGGTACACCTCTTATCTCTCGGGTCATTCTAAGCACCTCCATAGCTACCTTCTTAATATGAGTTGCCATCTCTGTCTATATACTATTTGCTTCACTATTTGTTTCTCCTATGTCCCATATCCCTTCCATGATCATCCTCTCCTTAAACACCTGTGCGATGTCCTCTTTGAGTTTCCACCACTTCGTCCTCATGGCTCTAGCGATCTTAGCCTATCAACCCGTAACCTAAAATAAAAGTCAAAAACTACCAACTTATATTGTTGGACAACACACTCTCCATATATAACCTTATAGTCTATGCAAGCTCGTTTGTCTTCCTTCCTAACAAGGACAAAATTGATTTGGCTAGAATGTTGACCACTGCTAAAGATAACTAAAATTGCCTCTTAGCGGCCTTATCCAGATCTACTTGTGGAGCATATGCACTAACAATATTCAAAACCAAGTCACCAAAGATTAGCTTGAATAGGATAATCCTACCCCCTTGTCTCCTCATGTCAACAACTCCGCTCTTGAGGCGTTTATCGATTAAGATGTCCACTCTATTCTTGTTTCATTTTGTTTTAGTGTATCAAAACTCGAAGCTAGTATATTCCACCTCCTTTGCCTTCTGACCCACCCATTTAGTCTCTTAAATGCACAAGATATTTATACATCTTCTAATCGCCATATTAACTATCTCTCTTAACTTACCTATTAAGAACCTTACATTCTAACTACCTATATGAATCCTACTCTCCTCAGTTATCTTCCTTGCCCCTCACACTCGTTGAGAGTACAAAGACCCTTGCACATTTTTCACTACATACGAGACGTAGCACATCACTAAGGGACTTGCATCCCAGCCCTTGCTCATTTATCACCACACTTGGGTTCCGATATGGCGCATCGCTAAGAGAGTTACGCCTAAACAAAACTATTTTAAGTTTCATTCTATGAAAAGATGGCTTGATTTTTATATTGGCTCACCAAGCCTAACACAACCCTCCTCTTTTTTCCTGGTTTAGAGCAGGTTATGTAGAAAACTATATAGACGGAGTTCTAAGTTTGGCTAACTACTTTTTAATAATCAAGGTGCAACCAAATATATTGTTGCATTCCAAAACATATTAAAAAAATGTGGAGAGGGTAACTATTACATAACAAAGAATAAGAACTTTAATATGATTTACCAAATAGATTAATTGAGTTTTTAAAATTTTGCTTTCCTCATAGTCTAAAAAATAAGCACAACACAGCAAAACATCCACACACTGAGCCGTAGTCCCTTACCTGGTTTGACTTCGTAGCACAAGGAGTGCAGAAAACACTTTGCCATGGCTGCCTCCTCAGGTTCCCCTGTTTGGAGCTAGGAAGAACATGACACCAATATATGGACCCTACACAGAAGATTAGGATAAAATAAATCAATAATTAGTTAGTAGTTAATTAGTGGTTAATATTTGTATGACATGCGAACGTGAGATCATTAGGAAATTTAATTAGACTCGACTTTGAGGTTTGAGTGAGGACCTTGACCCCACCTGTCAGCCATCGAGTAATTTCCCTTAGCAAAATAATGGAAAAGAAATTACAAATCACCTATCAGGATTTTTCTATTTTCAAGAATTTTCTTTTGGGTAAAACTTTAGAGAGCTTGTTCTCCCTTATTTTAAATCCAAATGACTTGATTATTATTTCTAAATTCAATATCTTTCCAAAAACACCAAAATAATAATTTTTGGATTTCATTTGGAATTTATTTAATTTGTATTGAATGTAGATGTTTGTGTATTTATAGAATTTGACGCTTCGGATGCTCCCATCGCTACCAATCAAGAACCAATGCTACCATTATTGAGCAAGGTAAATCCTGATAATTTGATCATGTTGAACCTACTTTTCAAATACAATTACTTTGCTTTCAAATTACAAGGTAACTCTCCTAGCTTAGTTCTGGTCCCATCCGCCTTATCATGACCCAACTCTAGAGTCCTACAACCAACACCAACAAGCAAACCATTACATGGCACCACACAATACACAAAATCATCCATTGACATAATTGATGAGACAAGAACCCTTATCTTCACATCAAAATATCTCCGCATGACTTGACACGTAATCCATAGTGCTCAATTACTAGCTATCATGTCTTCACGCATTCAGCTTGTCCTAAACCATCTCTATGTGCATCATCCTCTTTATGATCCTTATCTTTTATGTGCTTCTCGTTTGAGCCACGTAGCCTCATTCGAACTTACACGACCATATGGACCTCAGCTCCCCCGCCTAGTCCCTGGTCACTTGCCATCGATCGCTAACGTTTTTCAAGCTACATGCACATTTAAAGACCAAACAACCTTCTCGAGCACAAGTTCTATGCACTTTACTTACATTAGTCAAAATAATATATCATGCAACACATCACAACAAAACACCGTTACCCATGCCATACACACACTTAACCATGCTCATACATTGATCCTAACCTTTCTCAAACTAAAATACATAATTTCAACACCAATTCACCAAAAGTTGATCTGACAGCCATTACTAGACTGGTCTGACAGACAACGACGGTTTGACCGCTAGCACCATGTTGGTCTAACCGCTTAAGAGCACTAGAAAACACCATATCTGAAATTTTAGTTAAACTCTAGCTAATTTCAACTCAAAACTCTGTTTTAGGTAATACATAGTGCAAGCACATCTTCAAACACACTTACATAAGTTTTTGGTGTGCAATTTCTAAATGTCATAGCGTCGATCTAACCGCTTGCCCTGTGGCGATCAGACCACTAGCTACTGGCCGGTCGACCGTCTTACACCTAACAACAACTCTAAACATTGCAAATTCCCAAAACTAAACTCAAATTTCAATAATATTTACATAATAAAGTCAAATACTTATCATATACCATAAAGTGACCTCCACATACTCTCAACTGTGCAAAATGTTTACTACTTAGGCTTTCTTTCATCAACTTGGGGTGGTTAAATGAGATATTGTGATTTCGGAGAAAGTAGTTTGTTTGTTTTGTGTAAGATGCCATGTTTTGTCTTGTCAACGGTTTTGGCTTTTATCTTCTCTGAGCAATCATTATTTATTTCACTAAAAAGCCGCAACAAAAAAATATATGCTTTCAGCGTTGACTAAGGAGATAGGAACGCAAGAGCAAAATGCAAGAAACCATCTCTTTAGGTCTTGAAAATTTATTATTTTCATTTGGTTTAGTTTGTCAATGGCTGGGTTCGAATCGTTTGTCATTCTTGGCTTTTGTCCTTTGTTACAGTAACTGGCTTTTAAATGATACATTTTTAAGATGGATCTACAAACTGATTGTAATATATATTGTACTAATTTTATCTATATCAACCAAAATCGTATACGACTGTCTCTCTCTTCACACTTTTTCTTATAAATAGTTAGAATTTAAAAGTTGTAAATTATAGTTCAAAACAATACATCTATAATAACAAGTTAAACCTGAGCAAATACGTCTCCGTGGAAGAAGAAATTATTGTTTAGTGAAGATGATCAGAATACAAAATGCCCTGCCCTCAAGTTCTGGAAAAAAGTCGTCATATCGCACTGGCTTTTACTGAGAAGGACTAGCACTGTCTCGCAAGTGGATATCCTACCAGAAAAGTCAACAGTGCTTCGTACTCATCGAGCGTGACCAGGGCGGAGCTTCTTTTGGCCCAAAGATAAGAAAATAGAATTATTCATCACGAATAATATAAATGAATAAAAAAAGAAAATCTAAAAAATCTAAAAACTAATAAATTATAAAAAATAAAATAAAAAAATAGTAAACTCGAACTAAAAAAACCATAAACCGAAACTGAAATGAGCAGACCGTAACGCTATTCTCCAAGGACAGGAACGTCTGAACGCGAGGGTGGCGTACGTTGGATGAAAACATTATATGACACTCATGGAGAGGCATAGGGTCACGTTTCCGCACTTCTTTTCTGAGGAAAATAAAATATTGTGCTCATGGTCCATGGATACTAGGTGAGCAATCGGTCTAAAAAAAAAGGAAAGAAAGAGGCGAGGTGAGCAATGCAATGGATCCAGCAGTGGACTTCTCGCTAGGGCTGAAAACGGATCGGATACGGACGGATAATGTCTCTATCATATTTGTTTTCATATTTTTTTCGGATACGGATACGAATACGGATAACTCGAATACGGATACAAATACGAATAATATCGAATATAGATACAGATCGAATACGAATCGAAATGAATACGGTTACGAATATTTATCGGAACATGAAAACCTCTTAAACTATACATATAAAATTAACGAAAAATACGTAAATAGTTTGTAACATCCTGATTTTTTGGAGTTTATAAAGCCTTGTTTATAAAAATAAATTTTCTGGAATTAAATCAAGCTTAAAATAAAATTTTAGAATTTAAAATAATTTAATATGATTAAATTAAACTTTAACATGAGCAAAAAATATTTTATTTGTGTTCCTCATATTTTAAGGATTTTTCTGGTATTTTGGTGAATTTTTGGGATTTAATTGTTATTTTCTATAGCCTTTTGGATTTTATTCGGATTTTGGAAATAAGAAAATGGGGGAGATTCTAGAAAATCCGGATATCCGGTTTCATTTTATCCGGATTATCCGTATCCGTATCCGTATTCGACGGATACTAGGCTTACCGTATTCGTATCCGTATCCGATAAAAAAATCCGTATCCGTATCCGATCCGAGAATTATCCGAAAAAATCCGATCCGACACAATCCGTATCCGTATTCGTTCGGATCGGTCGGAAACTATCCGATCCGTTTTCACCCCTACTTCTCGCATAGCCGACGTAGATGGCCGTGAGGTATTGGGATCAAATATCTAAAGCATGAAAAAAAGGCTACATGCGTTGATGAGACTTGCAAATCAGATAAACCAGGTACTAAGGCCCCGCTCAGCGACTACCATCATCGTGTTTAGCAATGGCGTTTAACGTTAGGCGCACTGTTTATTTTTTTTGTTTGTATTTCTTTGCATTGTTCATAACAGATTAACATGTTTTTTATTTTTATTTTTTTTAAATTTAATTATACCAAATAAGCTAACTCAGCTATAATTAAAAAATCAGCTAGCTATAATAAAAAATTTATAAACCATCGTTATTCCGAACGTTACCTAAACTAGTTAGATTTTGTGCAATCTGTGCATCGAGTAAATTGTTGCTCTGTTTTCTTCATGTTATAAAATGCACGGCAATCGGTAAAAAAAACAGAGAGAGAATACGTGAGCAAATCATATATTTTTTTCTCGTCTCTCTCTCTCTCTCTGATCCAGCGGTGGACTTCCCTCATAGTCCACGTAGATGGCTGTGAGGTATTGGGATCAAATATCTAAAGCATAAAAAAAAGGCTACGAGCAAGTGATTGATGAGACTTGCACATCAGATAAGCCAGGTACTATACTCGTTAGATTTGTGCTATCTGTGCATCGAGTAAGGGGTTCAAATAGCAATGGTTTTTAGTTTTTACTGTAATTTTACTATAATTAGTTTATTTTTTATTATAACTGAGTTGATTTATTAGGTATAATTAAATTTAAAAAGATATAAAAATAAAAATGGCATGCTAATCTAGAGCGGACGATGCAAAGAAATACGAGAAAAAACACAACAAAAAAACAAAATTTTTTATCAGTAGCGGCTCTACGATTGCGCTCTGATCGCGATCGCAAAGCGAGCGCTAGCGACCGTCACAAAGCGTTCGAGCGCCCCTAAAGCTATTCTGTTTTCTTATAGACAATTAAAAAAATATGAGATATAGATTTAACGTAAAAAATTCTTACAAAAAAATCATAAACGCACGAAGACGAAATTCATTATATGAGAAAATATTACAATGAGGCACTTGCTCATCTTACGGATTACTAGCACATATATACGGCGAGGAAAACGAGTCCCACACGAAAAGAAAATTAAATCATAGTCGGTTGCTACAAGCAGACACCATGTATGATACAGCCTGCGCATGGCCCAGGCACTGATCATACCTCGTCTGGTATGTGGCGATGTTGTGTCCTACACAGACACAGTACAAATTTGGATAAACTTCAATAATCTCCACATTGAGCCAATTCCCTCCAATAGTCCAAAAAATGCAATAAACTTCTTCAATTAAACCAGCTTGAACACCTTGTGAGCCGAAAGTCCATCGGACTAATCTTCAACAAGAAAGACTGAATAGTCTTATCCAAATGCTACTCATAAAGAAAATTTGAGCAAACCACCAACAGATTTAAACACATAGCAATCAATAAAGTAAACGAACAAATATGGGTCTTAAATAATTCATAACCCCAACAAAGTATGAGTTTATGCAATTGATTTCCTGAAACAAATGCTCAATCATCAAATGACATAAGCCAAAATATTACCTGTGGTGTTGGATGGATAGCGAAGAACTCATATCATGGAATATGACATGTTCCACCTAGAACAAAAAAACTCGGCAAATAATGCTCATTGAAATAGCAAGTTGCATGTATGGCATTACGTACGTCAAACTGCTGACTACAAAGGTAAGTGAATTCCTCGACATGGTTGAAACTGCTCCTGTAAAACTGTCCAAAGGAAGGAACTCTTCTGTCGTCGATGGAGTATAAATGCAGTAGACCCATCATATCATATTATGACAACTAAAAATGTTGTAGTATCCACGCAAAAAAACTCTTTTTTGCACTTAAATTCTTCATCTCAAACTGAAAGTAGAGCAAAACCTTCACTTTCAAACAGCAAAAATTGCAGAAGTATCACCCTGGATACCATAAGGGTGTTATCAAATTCCTAATAATTAATGTTGCCAGAGTCTCCATAACAGTTGTGTGAGTGATCCAAATTACAATATATCCAAACGGTGAATAAAACACCAAATTCAGTTATCTCCACAGCTAACATTAGTTTTTTTTTCAAACTCTCTTTGATCAAGTGTAGCCCAAATTAACTCATTGTGTTAAAAGCCTGAAAAACCATCTTAGATTCCTCATCTATGGATCTTGCCATAGTAAAGCATAGAAGACGATAGATCATCGAAGAAATCACCAATTGATATTGGCAGACCTAACACTGGAACAGCTACCGATGTAGAGCATGGTCAACACAACATAGAGTCGAGTCATAGAACGGAGTTGAGGTGAGTCAAAATCACCAAGTTGAGAACACTACCATCTCCAAGATCGAAGGAAAAATTCTCTATCTGACGCTAAGACCAGAAGGAAACTGCTCCTTTTCATGTCTTGTCACTGCTACCGATGCTAACAGCTACTCTGTTGCCTTCTGGTGTTCCTTCTACTACTCCTAGCATAGGCGTTGCCGATAGTTGCTGCTCTCGGTTGTTGGTCCTTGGATTTTGATGTTACAGACTTGGCGACTCTTCTTCTGAGGCTTCCATGAGATTGTTGTGCAGCTTTTATTGATGACTGATGGCTTAGTGTCTGCTTCTAGAAAACATAAATGGAATCAAACATCTTCGATGGAAAAAGGCCGACTCGACAAATTGCGCTTCGATGAATTTTTCCTTGATCATATCTCCTTGATCATAAACCATCGGTTCCTCAATCCTGTTTTGAAAGCCTAAATAACAGAGAAATCCGCAACCTCAGAAATGGAATTGCGAACTTTGTTGAACCTCTTGATGTACTGTCAAAGAGTCTCATTGGGTTCTTACTGGATTCGGTGGAGATCATCTTCTTTACTGAGGCAGTCGTATGTCCCTTGAAAGTTTGTGATCAATAGCTCACAGAGTTGCTCCCTAGTGTAAGTTGATCCAACCAGTTAGTTGAGCAAACAACATCGAGTAGATCCTTTGAGGATTGTGGGAAAGTAGTTTGCCATCACATTATCATCACCACCACCAGCTCAGATGATAGTATTGTAAATCTAGAGAAATTCTAATGGGTTTTGAGTTCCATCAAATTTCTCTAGATTCACTGGTCGAAACCTGTTTGGCCAGCATACTGCATGAAGGCTTACCAAGAATGCCCAACAGCTTGTGATCGAGTCATGGCACCTTCTATGGAAAGGAGCCGGATTGTGGTTAGTTAGGGACTAGTTCCTCCGATAGTCGTATTAAGGAACTATTGTTCCGACTCAGTCATGGACACTTACATGGTGCCTCTGACCGATTGCTTGGTTCAGATGATGTCGTAGATCACTCGATCTGAGTGTTCAATCCTCATGACGAGGGGGAGGAGTAGATTCATGGAAGAGCCATCTTCCCTCATGATTCCCTTATCAGAATCTATGAGGAGGTCTAGAGCTAGATGTTGGATTATTTCTAGCCCAACCATGATGGCTTCTGCTAAAAGAGAAATGATAAGATAAAGTCAGCATGTGACTAATTGAGTTCCTTTGTTCCTTGTACATTTATGTATGCCGCATGTCTATTGAAGGATCTTTGACACCTGTCCTGCATCCTAAGTATATCCCAGAATTTCTGCTAGAGTAGGATTCAGATTGTTTAAAAAATATCATGAACTCATTGCAAGTTTTAAATAGTTACCAAGAGTCTTGAAAGATTCATGTTGATGGAAGGTGCACAATGACTTGAGTTTTCCTCCGATCCTCTCGCTCGTCCTATTTGACCCATCATGTGCACTGGGGTAGAAGCAGGTGGATTAGCCGATTGATGTCCACCAGTTCCGTTGCCTTCATCATCTCGAGGCGATGCATGAGTGTTTACACCATTTCAACCAATGGGACCTAGCTGGATCTATCATGAAGAATCGTGCATGGCATCTCGATTAGTATCACCGATTACGTTAACTTCGTGCCTCCAACACAAATCTCCCGATGAGCTCCCATCAAAATTAAGGGAGAGCTTTCCACTGCTTCAGCAAGGAGCCTACATGATGGGGAACGGTTGGAAATTACCATCATTGGTGGGCTTTGTGATGGACTTAGCCTGATCTGATGGATTGCTAATCAGATGCTAAGCATTATCATCTTCACCTGGCTTTTTACCAGTGGTAACTTCATCAACACTACGACCAGGTGTCTGTCGGATCCTAGAATACATAGAAGATGTCGATGAATAGAGATTTCTCATGACCTTATCGGGAGTACATTGACCCTTGGACTGCGGCATTTAGGTTTCGATGTTGTTTTTGCCGGTCGGAAGCACCGGGCTTGCAGAAGCACTTAGGCATTCCGATCCGGTTTGGGACAACTGATTTCTATGGGAGTGTCGCTGATGGAGGAGACAAATCTTTTTCCATCTCGTCGATCTCACTGGTTTCAATGAGCAGTGAACTTAGGATGGAAGAGGATGATGACGACGCATCATGTTCTATGGCACAGATACGTGCGTTTATGTCGAGGTTGGCATAGTCTGCCAAATCGAACAAGTTCTCCTCATCCCATGTCCCTATCATGATCATATGAGTGATGAGAATAGGAAACAGAGAAGGATATAGATTATTAAACGAAGAAGAACTTCAAGAATTTAGCGCCTTCTTCCCCACGGACAGTGCTAGCTATCGACGATCAAGTCAATGATCGTATGAAATAATATGAGAAAAATAGCTAAAATCCTTGGGAGAGACATGGATGCCCTTTATTGCTATAAACTGGTTACAGGGTGCCTTCGACAAGGCAAGAGACTAGCCCAAATTACACTGAATTGAATGAGATTGATCAATTGTGAGTGAATTGAAATGTCCTTCAGTCTTCTCTTATCCGGCCTTAAATAAAAATGAAGATATGCCTAATTGTCCACCGGAGAAGACGCCTTATGGAACAAACAAGTTTGATCAGAAAGGCAGTTATTGTTAGAGGGAGAACACACAATCGTCAGTTGTTGTTAGCGGGAGACAAGCGTGGGCAACAATCATATGACAGTTGTTGTCAGAGACTCATCGCCAGGCATCATGCTATTTGGAGTAGATAAGGCATGTCTGCATGAGACAATGCAGTGTTCTATATAGATACAGTATGAATTCAGATCAAACTTCAACACTTCTTTACCCATAGAAAGACTTGTTTATGCAATTATCAGTTGCCCAACTAAACAAGAAATGACAAGTCAACAAATGGCATGTTGATTTCTTCTGGTTATATAAAGAGTCACAACATGTGCAACATTATTGGGAATGTTTCTTGAATAAAGGACCGTATAAGCACAACACTTTTTTTGTTTGTGTTCCTACGTTTCAAGCTGTACGATTATACTCGCCTGGACATTCTGATATCTTGTATTTACATCGTCCTTTCCAAAGAGAATGCACATCAAATAGGTCAAGTGTAGTACGTACACGCACTATTATGTAAACACTATTAGTAGACATAACATCACAGACGGTTTTATGAAACCACCTGTGTAGGGTTAATATCACAGACAGTTCTTGGCAAGAACCATTTGTGAAGTTTCACAGATAGCTCTTGCCAAGAACCGTCTGTGATACTAGAAGTATCACAGATGGTTTTTAATAAAACCATCTGTGATAATCCTCATCACAGATGGTTTTTATTAAAAACTGTCTATGATAATCCAGTATATATATATATATTGTTTGCGCCGCTCAGATCCGTACTTGTGCCTTTAGTTCGATCCAGATCTAGGCGCCCTGACCTCCTCCTCCCCCCGAGCCCGGCGCCCCTCATCCTCTCCCCGAGCCATCGCCGACTTCCCCAAGCTCGGCACCCTCCTCCTCCCCCCGAGCCTGGCGCCCTCCTCCTCTCCCCGAGCCGTCGCCGACTTCCCATGCCCGACGCACTCCGCCTCCCCCCGAGCCCAGCGCCCTCCTCCTTCCCCCGAGCCGTCGCCGACTTCCCCGTGCCCGGTGCCCTCCGCCTCCTCTTGAGCCGTCGTGTTTTATATAGAATAAATATTGCTATTCATATAGAGTAATTATTGTTTCATATAGAATAATTAATATATGTTATAGAATAATTATTGTTTCATATAGAATAATTAATATAAAGAGGACTGAAAATTTTAGAAGTGCAAGTAATGTAAAGATATCATTATACATGATACTTTCTAAGTGCAAATGCAATCACTATCTTTTTATTGGTATAGGTATCTATCACTTCAGAATCGAGATCTCACGAAAGAAACAGATCTATAATCGATGAACTTGTCAGGCTGCACAATCAATGTTTGGATAGGCGATTGCCTGTTTATGATGAAAGAAAAGGTGTGTTGCCTTCTAAGTGTAAATGCAATCGCTATCTTTTTATTAGTCTATCACTCCGGAATCGAGGTCTTGCGAAAAGAATAGATCCATAATCGATGAACTTGTCAGGCTACACAAGCAATACTTGGATAGACGATTGCCTGTTTATGATGAAAGAAAAGAGGTGTTGCCTTCTAATTGCAAATGCAATCGCTATCTTTTTATTGGTCTATCACTCTGGAATCGAGTTCTCGCGAAAGGAACAGATCCATAATCGACGAACTTGTCAGGCTGTACAAGTAATGCTTAGATGAACGATTGCCTGTTTATGATGGAAGAAAAGACGTGTTGCCTTCTAAGTGCACATGCAATCGCTATCTTTTTATTGGTCTATCACTCTGGAATTGAGATCTCGCGAAAAGAACAGATCCATAATCGATGAACTTGTCAGGCTGTACAAGCAATGCTTGGATAGGCGATTATGGAAGAAAGGGCGTGTTGTCTTCTAAATGCAAATGCAATCGCTATCTTTATTTGTACATGTGTATTTGTTAATGGATATTTTATTTCATTTCAATTAATTGATTTGCGAAATGGATGTTTTTGTTACTGAAATGAATTGAGATGTGAATTGGATATATACATATACATGTTGATCTGCTTGTTTCAGAGGTTAGCCAATAAACAGAAATAGATTTAGGAGAAAGAAAGAATATGTGATAAAATATCACAGACGGTTTTTAACAAAAACCGTCTGTGATATGTGATTACCACAGACGGTTTTTTTTTTAAAAACCGTCTATAATAAGCAACTATCAGTCTATGATAGACGGCTTTGGTTAAAAATCATCTGTGATATTTATATCACAGACGGTTTTCGAGTCGTCTGTGATGAACTCATATCAGTACTAACTCATCAATTCAGACGACTCATCCAACCGTCCGTAATAATATTTTTTTAACCGTCTATGATAATAATTTGTGTAGTAGCGACGGTACGCCATGATATGAATTACGTCGACATTGTCACCAAAACTATAATAAACAGCCCTTGATGGACAAATTCTACTGTGTATATCTTTTTGGAACTAGACTACTAGAGAACTAGAGGCGTATTTGCAGTGCCATATTACAATCGGCCGGAACAAACCAAGTTACCCGCCTCGGTGTGAGCCAAATGCTTCGTAGTACGACCGCGCCAAGCCCAATACTTCAAGCCGGTCCATTGGCCTGCTCAGCCGGCGCCACCGCCGGTGCCGGCTTGACGAAGCGCTTCCAGTACCAGTGCCGCGCCCAGACCGCGCCAAGGGACTCGATGGGCACGCCCTTGGTCTCCGGCAGGAACGCGGCGATGAACGCCGTCATGACGACGACCCACCCGGCGTTGTAGGCGAATGCGCCGTACTTGAAGCTGCAGAGCATCTCCAGGAAGGACTGCGTCTGCACGAAGGTGAGCGTGAGCGAGATGGACTCGCTCATACTCTGCCCCGCCGACCTCACCTCAAGCGGGAAGATCTCGCTCGGGATGATCCACTTGAGCGGGCCCCACGACACGCCGAACCCCGCCGTGAAGACGCACACCAGCGCCACCACCGCCACCGCGTAGGCCCGCGGCATCGCCTTCCCGCCGTTGGTCCCCAGCTCCGCGCCGAAGATCCACGCCAAGCCCACCAGGCACACGAGCAGGATGCCGCCGCCCAGAAAGAAGAGGGAACGCCGCCCGTAGCGGTCGACGGCGAGCGCGGCCACGGCGATGGAGGCCAGGCTGACGACGTCGGTAATGATGGAACCCAGGATAGCCTTCTGGCTCGTGAACCCGACGGTGTAGAAGAGGAGGGGCGTGAAGATGGTCACCACGATCATGCCCGTCAGCTCGAAGAACAGCGGGATGGTGATCGCCATGACAAGGTGGGGGCGGTACTCGCGCCGCAGGATGCGCCGGAATGCGCCGGACTCGTACCGGCTGTCCTCCTCCGCGGCCTGCATGATGTCCTTGAGCTCGACGTCGACGTCGGCAGCCGTCCCGCGGATGCGCCGCAGCGAGGCACGGGCCTCGTCGAGCTTCCCGCGCAACACCAGGCTGTTGGGCGTGTCCGGGATGAACGCCGCGCCGACTAGGATGATGGCGGCTGGGACGATGCCGACGCCGAGGGACAGGCGCCAGCCCCACCTCGGGATGGTGTTGGCGCGGTAGTTGACCAGGTCAGCCACGAACATGCCCACGTTGAGGAAGAAGTGGAAGATGCTCGTGAACGCCCCGCGCCACCGCGCCGGCGCTATCTCCGCCAAGTACACCGGCGCAGACTGCAACAACGCACACACAGCTATTACAACGCACGTCCTAAACTTACACTGCACTACTGCAGAATGCGCATATGAGTGCGTTTCCGTTGGCAACTGGCTGATCGCCTCACCTGGTTGGTGAAGCCGACGGCGAAGCCGAGGAGGATGCGGCCGATGACGAGCATGTAGATGTTGACGGCGGTGCAGTTGAGGATGGCGCCGACGAAGAAGAGCGAGGCGCCGATGAGCATGGAGTTTCTCCGGCCCACCCTCCTGGTGACGTGGCCGGCGATCAGGCAGGCGAACACGCCGGCGAGGTAGAGCGAGGAGACGAAGGTGGTGAGCACCTGGCTGTCGAAGATGCAGTACTCGTCCTGCTGCGCGTTGTTCATCTTCTGAACGATCTCCGGGAAGAAGGCCTGGAGGAACGACTGCATCTGCGTCAGGCCACCTGAAATGTAATCACAAGCAAATTGAACCACTTGGTCATCAAACGACCGAATAGTTTCATCTCGACGAATGCTCACTTTTTTTTTGAGACGATCAATGTTCATATTAATCATACATCAGATCATATCGCCATGGATCAGACATCTATGTATCTCCGGAGTGGCTCAAATCGCCGCTAAAGTTATACTTTTGATATGGTGCACTTTTGATATGTAAAAACATGCACAAATCTTGATCTTTGCTCAACGCAAGCACACGTGCTGCTGCGCCCTTCAGAAATTGTGGCTGCAGCAGAGAAAAAGCAAGTGTAGTAGGGAGCTTTTGTTTCAACATCTTGAGATGACCGCAACGAGAGAGCATGACTCGTGAGAAAGGAACGTGTTTGTTTAGAGTGAGATCATGACAGTTGCGTATTCCATACTGGCTAGATCGAGTCTCTTTCTACGACGCATGCGTGATCTGTACCGCTGAATAATGGATTTGGAAATGTCAAAAAAAATGTCTCTGCTTGTCCCTGACATAAACCATGATCATCATCCTGGCTAGACAAGAAAAGGAGAGAGTGTAAACAAAATGTCTCTGCTTGTCCCTGACAAAAACCATGATCATCCTGGCTGATCATCCTGGACGAACAGAGCACAAGATCACAGCATATTCAAGCATGCCACATAACTGACCTGTGATGCTGATGTCGTAGCCGAAGATGAGCCCGCCGGATGCCGCCATGAGGCAGCTCGTCACCACCGTGAATGTTATCTCGCTGCTGTAGCCGCCGGCGTCCACCGCCGGTGCTCCCCCTCCATGCATCTCCGTCGCGCCGGGAGAGAGCTCGAGTTCGACTAAGAGGCTATGGTTCTCCGAGGGCGGGCACAGCTCAACACTAGTACGCGTACGTTGGATGACAAGCACGCTATATGATACTTATAGCGGCATAGAGTCAAGTGCCCTGTACTTGGTCCGACGGGATCGAGAAGCTGAGCAATTCTTTTTCGCTTTTTTCTTCGATTCAGCCCGTATACAGTTGACAAAGAAGGCCAGAGGTAACGGGATCAAATATCAGTACTATTAAAAACGATTATAGAGAGACATACGATCGGTGAGATTTTTAAAACTAGATTAAAAAAAACACTAAACTCGCCGATTCAACTCTCTTTGTCTCTTTATAAATCTCTTTATAAGTTCACTCGATTGAGCAACTTGTTGGTCAGTTATCCTCTTGTTTTGCCGGGAGAAAGACTTGTAATTATTGATTGTCCAACGAAAAAAAAGATCAGAAGTCAGCAAATGGTCGTTAATATATATTTGGTTGTAAAGAACAAGTCACAACCAACTTGTGCGCCAGTATTGTATCTGTAGGTGTGAGATTAGGTTAAGTCCATGTTCCTACATTGCATGGTCAAGTCGAACAATTCTACTTGCCTGAATATTATGATATTTGCATCCTCCATTCAAGAGAGTTTGCACATTGAATAAACATAGATGGGGTGCACTCCCATGTGAACTACGACGACATTGTCGCTAAAATAAAGATAAGTAACATTTGATGGACAAATTCTGATGTAGCCACCTGTAATATGTTTTTTCCAGTGACTATATAGCTATAAGCAGTCCACACATTGCATTATTCTCCTTAAGAATAGGGACTCGGTAAAGCACATGACTGGCGACTGGCTTGGGCTAAAGAATGACAAGAAGACAAAACCCTGAAGTGAACTCGGCAAAATGCTGAGCACATAGAAGTTTGAGATTTCGACGTCTCTGGGTTAGTTTAATTCGAAAAACCAGTAACTTGTGAGGTGATTGTTCTTGAAATGTATTTGGACATAAAATATTCCAAGGATAGTCAACTTGAACAGAGAGAATAAAATGCGGAGTAACCGCCAACTGGTAACATGCACGTCAATAGAAGGTTGTCACAAGAGTATGCTGAGCTGTGTTGTGATAATTTATTTTGGTAAAACTATTGCAAATTAACGTTTTGGTTGATAAATTAATTGAAGTTCAATCGAATCTAATCAGGCCTCTGGGTAAAAATCTAATTAAGGAAATTACTATCCTGGTATTTTCTAATAATTAGCATGTAAATCACTACTGTGCTCTCAACAGAACTAAAAGTATAGGCCTTTGTCAGCTACCAAATGGAGTAAACTGATTTACTATTGTCTACCAATGTTTTCCCATTTCTATTTTGAGCTTTGACGACTGACATTTTGAGAAACTGTCGTATAAACATAAGAATTACATTATAAGAATATATGCTCTATTATGAAATTCCTAGTATAAAAAAACTACTGAAAGTCAGAAGTAGACCGTTTCTTCTTTCATAATTGACGATTTCTACCTTTCCAAGTTCAGATTTCTTGTAGATATTGTTTATTGCTTGCAAGTATCATTTGTAAATTACAATTCTTCACCAAAGAAAGTTCATCTAATGCTGACTACTGACTGTATGCTGCCTAAAGATCTTCATTATCCGATACTTGTTGGGATACGGGATAGGCTACACTAGCACAAATTAAAACTTCTATTGTGTAAACCAAGAATCCATACGATTAAGAGATCATATATTGTTACCACTAGATGCGCAATACAGCAGAAGAAGAGTTGAAATAGTCCGGCTCAATGTAACGCACGCTGATATAGTGAAAATAGTCGATTGTCCAATGTCCAGATCAGCGTCCTTGGAAGGCGATAGTCCTCGAGCGGTAGTCGATCTCCACTAGATGATCATTGTGTCTTCCCCTCGGATCGTTCTGATTAGTGTCGCAGTCGTAGCAGCATTTTTACCAAAGTCCACACATCTGGAGATAGAATACCGTGCGCCAGTGTACTAGCACCAGCATGCACTGCAGGGCTTTTGGAAGGAGACGGTTAGGGTTTCGGTGGATGTGTGTTACCAGTACATGTATTAATTAATGACCATATTTCACCAGTTATAGATATGGGGATATCAAATTAATAATATGGACATATATTAGAGAACACGGTATTGGGTTGACCCACCTTGAGATACTATTGAGATTGTTATATTTTATGTGTCCACATTATTGATTTAAAAGGTTAGACCAGCCAAGAATATCGGTCAGACTGGCTATCCTCTAATTTCGACAGTGAGCTCTGCGTTTTGGGAAATTGGTCGTGGATTGGGTAATTTGATGCTAGGTCAGTGCATTTATGTTGCATGAAACAAGTTTGAGCTAATGAGCGTCAAGTTGTAAAGAATTTGTACCTGAAAATGATTTCTTTATCTTTGAATATGTAGAAAAACTTCGAGTCAATTATGGTCAATAACGAGGATCAGAACTACGCTTATGGAAGAGTTGAGGTCCAAATAGTCAAGAATGCTTGGTGAGATGGTTGGATTCAAACGAGGCACAAGAAAGGCAAGAAATATTAAAGTGAAGGTTCAAACGACAGGTTGCATCAAGTGGCTTGGTCAATCTTAGTGAGATGTGGTCCAGTGGAACTGGAGTGGAAGACTTGCTGACGCATGGAAAGTCATTGGTGTACATACACATGGCAAGCATGGTGAATGATTGCAAGGGAGGGAGAAGACTGGGTCTAGGTAATGATATTTTGGTAGTTTGCAAAATATCAAAAACTTCGTTGATCAAAACTGTGACACTTGAGCGGTGTTTAGGAAAGTGGTTTAGGTCAATGAGGTGTTGAGAAGATCAATTGGATCTAAGGCTAAAGACTTTAAAAATTGTGCATAAGTGAAGTGTGAATGTAAAACCCGTGTTGTATGCGGTTAACAAGTTTTTTTCATTTGTGTTAGTGAATAATATCTATTAGGGTTAGATATGGGCTAGTTGCTCCATCTATTCAATAGATATAGATGGAGGCTTGTAGCTAACTATTTCAACCATTCTTGAGTTGGGGTTAAGGTTTGAGAGAGAAGAGTGGATATTGTGGTATACTCTCTTATCCTCCTCATGGAGTGGTTGTAAAATCTTCATCCTCAAGTAGTAATATAATCAGGTTTAGTCATCTTTTTGTCTTATGAATCTCCCCTACTTTAGTCATCTCTTGTTTTTATTGGTTTTTTGTCTTTTCTCTCCTCTTCTTGATCTTACTGGTTCTAAGGATATATAAGTAGTGGAAATGACTCATGTAGATCAAATCATATCCATCTTAGACACTGTGGTTGCAAGTTCTCGAAGTTACCTGGTTCTTGCATGTCTTGTAGCCATTCTTGAGAAATCTTGATCTGTAAGTTTTGGTTTTGATTCATTGGTTGATTTTGCTTACTGTGATATGTAGGAATACATCTAGAGCTATCATTGCTGTTCTTAACCCACGAACAAGTTCTTTATCAAGATTTTGAGTATTGACCAGTTTTATGTAACCTTGCATGTGTTTAAGAAAAGGTTGGGACTTTGACCATGATCATCCTTATCTTCAAATGGAATAGGTTTTTAAGATCCTCAGTAAGATGTGTGCAAAGTTTGATCTCATTTGATCATGAATTTTGAAGTTTGCATAAAAAGTAGTTTGGACATAAGCTATTTTTCTGCTCTGGGAAATAGGGAGCAGTCAGACCGCTCCTAGGCCCAATCAAATCAGTAGTCAGTTAGGTGCAGTTTTAGTACATCTTCGTTGTTTTGAGTTGTTGCTTGGTTGTAGACTATGAAATCTGATCTTAGCATTCTTGCTCTAGAGTGAAAGATTTATGATACTTAGAGGAAAATTTGAGAAAACACCATTCAACCCTTCTGTTGCCACTGTCGGTCCTATGAAGGATCTATATTACAAGCGAAGTGCACTGTTACGTTGTAACTTTGTTCATATATAGGAGTATGCTGTATTCCAAGGTGAAAATATGTGCAACAACGATTCAAATGATTCTTGAATATGTGACGTTCGAATGAACAATAATGTTAGAAACTAGCATATGTCACATTTCCTTGATGAGGATGCTATCTTGTGAGCATATATCAAAAACTAGCCCCAATGGATGCTATGCATCCACACACCTTGACAGTGTACCACACTTACACCGCATGTTGTCACATCCTGCATCCATCTTGACATCACCTCACCGACCTTCCTTTTCTTTCCACCCATATCTCTGCCGCTTCCCAAAACCTAACTCCACTTTAGGGATCATCACCCGGCATCCTTTGGCTTGGTTTTCGGTTCACTGACGATGATTTCATGGCTTATCCAACACTAGGCCATGGTAGGTTGCCCGAAAATCTAAGTCGAAAGGGTCGTCTAAATCTTTGCACATGTCCGCTAAGTAGCAGTTTGAAGGAGTATGTTATTTTGTTAACAAAACAAATAGAAAAGCCTATATAACACCGCAAACTTTGCTCAAAAGTCCACCCAACATTCCAAATTATAAAATCGGACATTTGACACTCCCCTACTTTGCAAGCCAATTCAAATAACACACTGACTCGGTTTCGGATGGTGGTATTGACCTCATATCGTGATGAGTGGACAGTTTCACCACGTAGGATGATACGCTGGTTAAATTTAGGTGAATGACAAGTGGGGACACAGGACCTTCTCTCCCTAATTGAAATAGAGGAGGGAACTACAGGGGGACGGTGGCCATGGCAGCACAGCTAGAAGCTCGATAAGGGAAAAGCCCTTATAGGCCCTACATGTTACTAACCTAACTTGGCGAGTGTGTCATTCTATATGGCAAAATCGTCTACTCATCACACCACGCGGGCAATACTACTATGCAAAACCAGGTCAGAATATTATTTGAATTGGATTATAAAGTTCAGATGGTCAAATGTCTGGTTTCATAGTTTAGAGTGTTGCATGGACTTTCAAGCAAAATTTAAGGTGTTATATGGATTTATTCCAAACAAATATAGTTCAAAGCTCAGCCCATTAAGAGGGAAGTCAAACTTAGATAGCCACTAAGCAACAAACTAAAGATAACAAAGGAAACAAATTCCATTTTATAACTTTTAGTTGTAGTCTCGATCAAATTTTCAACCTATAACTTTAAAATCGTGTAAAACGCAATCCTCAACTAACAAAAACTAGTTCAATTAACCCACTTAACACATTCTAGCCCAGTTTTGGTCAGATGTGGTCACAACGTGAATGTGGATCTGAGATATCAAATTCCCTAGACATGGTGTTTCCGTAGGCAAGTATAAACTACCGTGACATCCTAATCCTCGCTGACCCACGTGCCATCCTCAATCTCCCTTACTTTAAGGGGGCGTTCGGAATAGCGATGGCTTTTGATTTTTACTGAAATTTCACTGTAGCTAGCTTATTTTTCACTGTAGTTGAATTAACTTTTTAGGTATAATTAAATTTAAAAAAATGTAAAAATAAAAACGGAACGCTAATCTAGAGCGGACAATGCAAAGAATGCGGGAAAAAAATAAAACACAAAAAAACAAAAAAAAGAATAAAGACAAAAATGTAAACAGTGTTTTGAACGTGTCTACCTGGCTTCTGCAGCCACAAGATGAGTGCGCCTATTTAGCCTCTCCTACAGTCTAACCTCATCCTCTCTAAACCGCACCCAACATCTTGCGCCGCCATGCCGTTGCATCATGCGTTGCCTAAGCCAACTACGCTACCCACCAAAGGAGCCAACTGCATTGCGTCGCGGGCTGCAGCCTGCAGGAAATGAAGTTCCGGGGCAGGAGCCCAAAGAAAAAAGCTGCTGAACTCTCTCTCTCTCTCTCTCCATGTTTTTTGTTTACTGCAGTCATGAAGTTGGCAGGAGATGGCTCGATTAGTGGCGAAGAAGCAGGAGTTCTTCTTTTCTATATTTCTCTTGGTTAGAGTTGTGTTTTGTTTTTACCTTTGGGTTTCGATGAATTCTAAGCTACGGGGTAGAGGTGGGACTTGGTCGTGCCATGCTGGCACGACTCAGCTGGCGTGCTTCAAGCTATGTCGTCTCGTGCCGAGTCGGCCTGACCACCCCGCTGTGCCGGTTCGTCTTATCTCTAATCAAGCCTAAGTATAACCCAAAGCTCGACGTCGTATAGTGTAGGTCTTACTTCAAGTCTTAAATCACTATAGACGACGGATGCGACGACGGCTGCCATCTTCGCTTTTGCTTTACTGGGAAGAAATATGGCAAGCTTTTGCTTACCCTCTCATACGAAGGTAAAGTATCATTACAGAGGGCCAGAAATGCAACTTTTGCACTAGCTGGCACAAATCGAGTGAATAACTACACCAAAGCTTCAAAGTTCAGCTGCTGATGATAGTTTTCCGCAATGGATCTTCAGGTTTGAAACTACTACACCTTTGAACCACCATGTTCATTACTTCTAATGTTCACCGCGTCCTTTTCCTGCAAATAGTGACTGAGAATAAGAAAATCATACTAAAACACCCAATAGTTCAATTGGCTAAATACATACCAGCAGCAAACTGGCTGTTTCTCTAGAAACAGACATTATGGAATCTTTTTCGAAAGCTTGTTTCTATGTTTGTAAACAATACTGCTACATAATTTGTTCAGTTGCAAGAATGATTCTAGATCATTAAAAAAATATTCACATGTTGGTGTAGATTGAGCATTTTTATATTTCATTTATAGAAAGATAACTTGATTAACTTACAAGTAGGATGGTTACAGAGCTAACTAGACGGTTTTGTAACCCTGCTAAACAGCTAAAGTGTTCCAAAAGGGAAAGTTAACTCAGTAGTACCCAAAAAAAGCAAAACCAGGAGAATGATATGGCTATCAGCCAATCAGGCTCGACTGGAAAATAACATCACAAACAGGAAAAATATGGCAAATAGCACTGCCATTAAGTTTAGGAACAACATACCTTATTCACTAGGTCCAAATCTCCACCAGTGGCAAAAGTCTCCTTTTCAAGGTCATCCACCATAACTACTGATAGCTTTGAAAGTACCAAACCTGATGTGAAAGGGTGGCCTGAGTTGCTACAAAAACAAGTCATGGTATTCTTATATGCATTCTGAGAGAATTCACTAAGAAGAACTTTAGTTACCTCTCTACATCTTCATATCTGATATGAATATTACTGATGGACAACTTGATGTTTCCAACTATAGTGCTAATGAATGACCCAAGCCATGATGAATTCTTCAAGGATAAAACGTTCCAGTCGAAAATAGGAGGAGTATACTAAGATGGTTCGTTCTCAATCACACAACAGCAGGCAAAAAATGTAGCCTAGATTGACTATCCAAACCATTCAAAAACTACATCTAAAAAAGAACAGATGGAGTAATACAATTTACTTCACGCGTACTGAATATTTATGGGGCCCAAATTAAAGATCATTTGTTGATAGAAAGAACCTTTCACAATCCTGCAATCAAAATGTTTATGACTACCAATTAACACAATTACCAAGAGCTTAGAAAGTCCAATTTCCAGCTTAAATTAATTGCCCATCTGTAGGTTGTAGGTTCATATTGGCATACCTAAGTCAATAAAGCGTGATGCTAGAGATATATCTAAATCATATAAATATTTTGTAATGATTATTTAAAAGAAGCCTGCACAGTAAATTCTGTGGGCAAATTCTAAACAACAATTCGTAGCACTAACAGAATTCCAAGCCTTCCTATCCCAGATACAAGGAAAAGATGTCCATGGAACAAATAGTACCGATTCAGTGATACATTTAATCCAACTGATGGTCCTCGTGCCGTAATCAATTCAAACAAAAATGCAAAGTCTGAATTGATGTCCTGTTGATAAATGATAACACAAACATGTGAACAATGCCCAACCTATAGGTAAAAGCAATTTCAACTATAGCTTGAGCGAAACCTGGACCTTGTTAGCAAAGCGCCTTCCATACGGTGTTCTTGTTCTTCTATGACTACTCAACATCAGGCACCTAACAAGAATATTGTATTATCATGGTGGATTTTTTTAGGTAAAGCAAGAGCATGTTTCAGGCATTTGCTATGATAGTGCCTGTTGCAAATAACGCACAGAATAATAGAGACAAGAGACACGAATTTTTACGTGGAAAACCCTTGCGGGAAAAAACCACGGGCGCTCGAAGGCAAATCACTATATTTTGGAGAGATTACAATGGAGAGACTCTCTGAGGGCTTATTCATCCTATGGACTACTGGGGTGCTTATATAGTATTGGGGATAGAGTCCCACATGGAAAGTAAATAAAATAAAAGTCCTACACGGACACGAATCCGAATTCGGATCACTTTCCAACAATCTCCACCTTGAGCCGAATTCGGATCACTTTTCAACAATAATCTCCACCTTGAGCCGAATTCCCTCAAGTAGTCGAAGAATATTATGAACTCCTCCAACAAAATCAGCATGTACACCTTGAGCGTCGAAAATCTAAAGGACTAGTGAGTAATACCAACTAAGTCTGAGCAAAGCTCAAACTTAGATGCAGGAACTGGCTTTGTCAACATATCAGCTGGATTATCATGAGTACTTATCTTGCAGACTTTAATATCACCTTGAGTAATGACACCTCGAATGTAGTGATACCTGATATCAATGTGCTTTGTTCTCTCATGGAACATTTGATCTTTTGTAAGGCAAATAGCACTTTGACTGTCACAAAATATTGTAGTGCAAGATGTACTTCCACAAAACTCGAGAAATAAACCCTCAACCAAATAGCTTCTTTGCAAGCTTCAGAGATAGCCATATACTCAAACAGAGTAGACAAGGCAACGGTAGCTTGTAAACTTGCTTTCCAACTTACGGCACACCCTCCAACAAAGAACACATAACCAGTGAGAGACCTTCTTTTATCCAAGTCTCCAAAGAAAATCGAATCCACATAACCAACAAGTCCATCTTTAATCCTTCCAAACTGTAAATAAACATTAGATGTGCCCCGCAGATATCTGAAAATCCATTGAACTGCTTTCCAATGCTCTTTTTCAGGATTAGTCATGTATCTACTAACCACACTTAATGATTGAGATAAATCGGGGCGAGAACATACCATGGCATACATAAGTGAACCAACTGCACTCGCATATGGGACTTTAGACATGTACTCCACTTCATCATTAGATTTTGGACATGATGTTGAAGAAAGTTTGAAATATGCTGCTAAGGGAGTACTCACAGGTTTAGCCTCATGCATGTTGAAACGACAAAGAACTTTATCAATGTACCCTTTTTGACTTAGATATAATTTGCCAAGTTTTCTGTCTCTAATGATTTTCATACCAAGAATCTTCTTAGCTGCACCGAGATCTTTCATCTCAAACTCACTGCTTAATTGAGCCTTCAACTTTGAAATTTTAACCTTGTCTTTTGCAGCAATCAAAATATCATCAACATATATGAGCAAATAAATAGCTGAACCATTAACAATCTTGAAATAAACACAGCTATCATAATTTGATCTTTTAAAATCCTGAGATATCATAAAGGAGTCAAATCTCTTATACCATTGTCTAGGTGACTGTTTCAAACCATAAAGAGATTTCTTCAATTTACAAGCAAAATTCTCCTTTCCGGGAACGACAAAACCTTCCGGTTGCTCCATATAAATGTCTTCTTCTAATTCCCCATGTAAGAATGCAGTTTTCACATCCATTTGTTCAAGCTCAAAATCATGCATAGCCACAATACTAAGCAAAGTGCGAATAGAACTATGCTTCACAACAGGGGAAAAGACATCTGTGAAATCAATACCTGGAATTTGACTATATCCTTTAGCGACTAACCTTGCTTTATACCTAACCTCTTCGGTTGGTGAAACGCTTTTCTTTTTCTTGAAAATCCATTTGCAGCGAATAGGTTTCTTCTCCACTGGCAACTTGACCAGCTCCCAAGTACCATTCTTGTCAAGAGATTCCATCTCATCATGCATGGTAGCCATCCACCTTTCTGAATCACTAGAAGAGATAGCTTCTGAATAAGATGAAGGTTCTGCAGTACCTTCAATTTCTTCTGCCATATTTAGACAATAAGCCGCAAAGTTGGCTTCTTCAATAAATCTCTTAGGAGGCTGAATGTTCCTCCTTTCTCTATTAGCTGCAATGGAATGTTGTGTTGGTGGCACAACAATTGGAACTTCTGGAGTATTTTCCTTGTTGATTTCTGGTGTAGATCCTGAATCAATAATATGCTCCACCTGCACGCTTGATTGCTTCTCAACGGGAACATCAATAGATGGTTTATCATGCAACATAGCAGACTCATCAAAAGTAACATCTCTACTAATAACCACCTTTTTAGTTTCAGGATTCCACAACTTATATCCTTTCACACCAATTTTATAGCCAAGGAAAATGCACTTAACTGCTCTAGGTTCTAATTTACCATTGTTGACACGAGCATAAGTAGGACATCCAAATATTTTTAAATTTGAATAATCTGCTGGAGAGCCAGACCATATCTCAATTGGAGTCTTCTTATTAATAGCCAAATTTGGTGACCGATTAATCAAATAACAAGCAGTGGAAGCGGCTTCAGCCCAAAAACTCTTTGATAATCCAGAGTTTGATAACATGCAACGTATCTTCTCCATGATGGTTCTGTTCATGCGTTCTGCAACACCGTTTTGTTGAGAAGTGTCAGGAACGGTGTAATGTCTCACAATACCTTCTGATTTGCATAGAGCTTCAAATTCTCCTGAACAAAACTCCAAACCATTGTCAGTACGAAGCTTCTTGACATGCTTACCAGTTTGTCTCTCGATCATAGTCTTCTACTCCTTGAATGTGCTGAATACATCCGATTTCTGCTTGATGAAGTATGCCCAAACTTTTATTGAGTAATCATCAATAATGGTCAACATATAGCTTGCACCTCCAAGTGATGGAACACGGGATTCTCCCCACAAATCGGAGTGAATATAATCCAATATGCCTTTTGTAGAGTGAGTCGCAGTGCTGAATTTCACCCTCTTTTGCTTGCCAAAGACACAATGTTCACAAAACTTCAACTTATTGATATTTTTACCATCAAGAAATCCTCTTTTGCACAATTCCGTCATCCCAGCTTGGCTCATATGCCCCAGACGCATATGCCAAAGATTAGTAGCATCAGAATCAAATGATTTATTTGAAACAACAGCAACATTACCTGAAATAGTAGTGCCTTGCAGATGATATAAGTTGGCAGCCTTCATATCACCTTTCATCACAACAAGAGAACCTTTGGTAACCTTCAGAACTCCACCTCCACCGGAACACTTGTACCCTTTAGCATCAAGAGTACTCAATGAGATAAGATTTCTCTTTAAATCCGGAATATGACGAACATCTGACAAAGTCCTGATGGTGCCATCAAACATCTTGATCTGGATAGAACCAATGCCTGCAACCTTGCATGGTGTATTATCACCCATCAACACAGATCCACTTGGCGTAGCTTCATAGGTAACGAACCACTCACGGTTCGGGCTCATGTGGAAAGTGCAGGCTGAATCAAGAATCCATTCATCGTCGGTTTTGCAATTACCGGCAAAGGCAACGAGAACATCTCCATCAAAACCTTCTTTGGTGACAACGGTGGCTCTAGCATCATCCTCTTGTTGATCCTTCTTGAAATTATTATTTCTCTTCTCCTTATTTTGCAACTTCCAGCACTCTGATATGTCATGTCCATCTTTCTTACAATACCTGCATGACTTCCTGTTCCTGGATTTAGATCTGCCTCTGAATTTGCTTTTGCTTCTGCCTCTTGAATTGTCGTATGAACTCTTCTCATATTGCTCGCCATGACAGACAAACCTTCGCATGCGTGCTTTGAACTCCCACCGAACCATAAGTTTCATCTTTTCTTTAGCATGCAGAGCTTCATAAACTTCACTGAGAGTAAGAGTATCTCGACTATATAGAATAGTATCTCTAAAAGTAGAGTATGAACTAGGCAGAGAGCATAGCAAAATAAGACCCAAATCTTCTTCATCATATTTTACCTCCATAGACTCGAGATCAGAAACAACTTCCTTGAAAGTTGTCAGGTGGTTCAACAATGAGGCTCCATCCGCCATCTTGTGTGAATATAGCTTTTGCTTCAAATGCAACTTACTGATCAGATCCTTGGTCATGCAGATCTGCTCCAGCTTCAGCCATAATGCGGGGGCGGATGTCTCCTTCATAACCTCTTGTAGAATATTATTTGACAGATGAAGATGAATTTGAGATAAGGCCTTACGATCTTTACGTTTCTTCTCATCGTGGACGATGTCATTGCATCTTGTCGATCCCCAAAAGAGCATCATCCAAATCAAGTTGTGATAAAACAGCCTGCATCTTGACTTGCCATAGAGAAAATCTCGTGTCGCGATCCAACAGCGGAAGATCATATTTCAGGGTCGCCATGCAGAAGAAAAACAAAAAATTGTGCTAGTACAAATTTGAGTGTACCTAGCAAAAATCTCACAAAAGAAACTCCTGGTACACTTCTCGGGTGTACTTAGCAAAATCTATCGAAAAACAATAAAGAAAATTCAAAGTGTAGCACCTGGACTCTTTGCTTTCTTTTGAACGTTGGCTTCTGTGCACTTGCTTTTGCACTTTGTGTTTTTATCTGACTTGTTGGGTGCTTACCTTTGTTTTTACACCTTGGGATTTGTGCCGCTTTTCCTTTTCTTGGTTTATCAGCAATGAGGCGACGTAGACTTTGGTCACTTGGATCGATGAACACACGACTTGCTCTGTCTCCGCGCGAGCGATTGCCTTTTTTTTTCTTTCAAAGGCGCGAAGATTTGTTTTTTCTCGATCGAATCTGCTCTGACCCGTGATGGCGTGACATGCGCGTGCTCTCGAGATGCGACGCTGCTTCCTCTGCGTGTCTTGGTACTGGCGCCGCACGGCTTTAATCTTACTTGCTCTCACGCGGAACGATCTGCTGCTGTCGCTCCTGGTAACGATCGGACTCGGCGAAGACTCTCAATGGATCTATTTTTTTTCTCTCGAATCTCTAATCTCCTGTGCTCTGATACCACTTGTTGCAAATAACGCACAGAATAATAGAGACAAGAGACACGAATTTTTACGTGGAAAACCCTTGCGGGAAAAAACCACGGGCGCTCGAAGGCAAATCACTATATTTTGGAGAGATTACAATGGAGAGACTCTCTGAGGGCTTATTCATCCTATGGACTACTGGGGTGCTTATATAGTATTGGGGATAGAGTCCCACATGGAAAGTAAATAAAATAAAAGTCCTACACGGACACGAATCCGAATTCGGATCACTTTCCAACAGTGCCTATTCCAAGTACATCCAAGATACAACTCCATTCAGCACAATGTCTCCTATGCCGGATTCTGAATTTTCAGTTGCAGAGTGCACCACATCTCGTGTACCAATCAAAACTACTAGTTCTTGCTTCCCTCAAGATCTCAAGCTGCATCCTCCCCCAAACTTTCAGGACCCTAACAGTGCAAAATTCCACATTCGTTATGGAAAAAAGAAAAAGTAGATAAACGGGTACTCACAGGCAGCATGGTCGGGTCGAGCGCGTGGTGGATAGCCTCGGGGTCGCCTCCAGATTCGATGGCGAGGCACGCCAGCTCCAGGACCGGCGTCGATGGCCACATCACTATCTCATTCGCCTCAGCAGCACCACAGCCTTCTAGAAGAACCTTCTGGGAGCCCCTCAAAGAAGAGGCCTTGGTGGCGGCAGGGTTGACCGGGGAGAGCAACCGGAGGCAGGAGTGCAGATGCGCCGACTCCCCGGTCAGCATGGACCGCGGTGTGCGTGCCGTTGAGGACGGAGAGTAGGTTGGTGGCTACAGTTTGGGGAGACGAAGTTAAAGATGGTGAGCTAGCCGAGGAGAGTGGGGAGGAGCAGATAGGAGACGGAGGAGGAAACAGCGAGGGAGATGGTGAAACCGTAAGCGTACCATCCCCTGTTCCTTCGAGATGATGAAATGCTGAGCGTGTTGGATGCCGTAGCCATGCCTACAGTGCCCGTCGTGCTCTTCGTGTCGGGTTAGCCCGAGCACACGCTATATTGGGCTGGACTGTGCCACCCGATAGGTTATTTTTCTAGAGTCAGCTGTGCCAAGTTGATCGGGCTCAGGCTAGCCTAAAAAAAGTTCGACCCAACTCTCAACTCTACTACGGGGTAATTAAGAACTAAGAGAGCTCTAATTCATGTTTTTGTTTTGATTATACCCCTTTGGATGTTCCATTTGTTTGGGGTTTAGGTTAGAAATTTTGACTTGTTTACTCAAGGTTCAATTCGTTTTCCAAAAAAAAAAAATTGTTGCAACCTCGTTCTCCTCTTCGACTGTGTGGATGATGCCACCACTAATCGAAATACATCGATGGTGGGGGAGGTGGTGGAAGCGGATGATAGAGTCGGAGGTGGGGACATGTTGGGGCAGTGAGATGAGTTTGGGCAAAGCAAATCCAATGAGATGAGCCTAAGAAACCCAAAAATAACAATGTGGTGATGGTTGGAGTTGGCTGGACGAGCCACACCAAGTTCTGGCCTGTGGCCATAGCGTCGAGCAAGGGAGAGACTCCAAGATGAGAGAGAGGGTAGAGAAAGAGATGAGTGAGAAAGGGCTACGATTGTTGGTGGGTGGAGAAAGGAAAATGGCGGAGGAACGAGGAAGAAGAAAGGGTACAAGAGGATGACATGTGGATAATATAATATTTTTTTGAGTTTTATTTGTTAATTGGTTGCCATGTTATCTAAAATAAGTTTATACGTTAAAATTGCTAATGTGTATCGTTATCAAGGATATCCGTTTATAATTTTTACATAAATGTTCTCTAAATAATATCGTGAGTTATTTTGGAAGGATCGTGCACTCTTTTAACCGAAGGAAGTTTTGTAGAGTCCAGCCCGTTAAGAACAAAGTCAAATTTAGTTAGAGGGCGGACAACAGACTACAGAGAAACATAAAACCACCGGGTAACAGAAAGGGCAACATCGGCGACAACTTCGCTCGCTCGTTTCCACCGCCTCCGATCAAAACCTTGGGGTTTCGCCTCGGCCTCCCGCCGCCGCCTCCTGCTCCGCCGCCGCGGCGCGCGTGCGGGGGCACCCGAACCCTATGATGGCGAAACCGGCGCGATCGCCCACGGCGGAGGCCCCGCCGGCCGCGGAGAGGTCCCGCTCCGCGGTCGGGTCGGGGCTCCGTTCCCTCGCCAGCGCCGCCTCAGGGTTTTGGGATCGGTGGTCGGTCATGGGAGCTGGAGTCTCCAAGCTCGAGAAGGCTCTCGGTGACCAGTTCCCGGAGGGCGAGCACTACTTCGGCCTCGAGAACTTCGGCAACACCTGCTACTGCAACAGCGTTCTCCAGGTCAACCCAATTCCCCCTAACTCCATCGATGTCACCGCGCGTTGCTATTAGCTACATGCTTCTTGGCACTCTGATCTGTATCCGTGTAGATGATTTGAATTCCGTAAAATTTTGATTAGGTGGTTGCTTCTGAAGCAGTTGGGGGTGGTATTGGTTGTTTGTGGTAGGCATCAGAATTTGTTGTTCTATGCTTGGTGCAGTTAAAGGGACTAACCAGTGTGATTTGAGGTTGTGTGTGTGCATAGGGGCATGGGCCTTGTTAATAGATATGGTTGGTTAATTGGGTTTCTCCGGTGATGTGATGGTGAATATCAGGATATGTTGGCGAGTATCATGTGCCGTGTGTATTTGGCATTGAAATGCTTAATCGAATTGGTGGTTTCTTGTACAATGCTCACAAACTTGTATTGCAGGGACATTTGAGAAGGCTAGCTGTTTAGCATTGAATTTCATGATTGTTGTCAGTTGATATTTGCCTCTACAGCTACTTAGGATCCTCAGTTCATTCGTGAATGAATCATTCCTTTTTTAATTTCTCCTATTCTCTAATAGTAGCTTTCGACCCATAGTATCCTGCAGTCTGGAACTGAAATGTTGATCTGAGCATTCTATATATTGGATAGGGAAAGTTAGGTCAGTAGCACTACATTGATAATAGATTTATAAGTTAGAAAATAACATCTAATGTGAAGCTGATAAAGTGGGGCCTGGGGCCAATTGTCAGCTGGTCGTTCTTACTTTCCAACTTGCATGATTCTAGTAGTGGTATTGAACAATTTATTCCCCGTTGAGTCCCCCAAAAAAACTGTTTACAGCACAAACTTATCTTATTATAATATATGAGATAAAATTCAAGCATTTTGATTCTTCCTGGTAGCTTGGAAGCCTACACAGGACAGTTTAATATCGATAATGCTTTTTAAAACCCTGAAAACATCCACATGATGTTCTTTAGGATCTTCTGCAGGCATGCTAACCTTTATTTGTTTGATATGGAAGCATAGTTTAAAAAGCCGGACCGGTGATCAAACCGTTGAGGCTGCCGGTTCACCGGTCGAACCGCCGGTTCACTAAACTTGTCAAGTTAGATCACTTAGGTCTCCAAATTTTAAAAATACAAATTCATGTACTTAAACTTGTTTAAGTGGGTCACTGCAGGTTCTAAGGACGATTCATTAGCTTGACCACTGACGTGTAGCCTTGATTAATACCAGCATGGCATAGGGGACACGTGCGGCTCACATGACCAGCCGAATGCGAGATAAAATTGGCATTTAACCCTCTGTAGTTGGGATCCTTTGCATTCCCTCACCTCATGTTCTTCCACATCAACATCCCCGTCATTGTTGTCACTGGATTTGGCTGTCCCTGACCCCTCTGCCACTGTCTTCCTTCCCCCCAGTGGCGGTCATCTTCCTCCACACTAGCATCCCTGTCGGCGCTGTCACTAATCTGCCCGTCCGCGATCCCTCCACCACCGTCTTCCTCCTCCCTGGCGGTCAACCATCTTCCTCCACGCCAGCATCTTCGTCGCTGTTGTTGTCGAATCTGCCCACCCCAATCCCTTCGCCATTGTCTTCTTCCTCCCCAGCGGCTGACCAGATCTGAGTTGTGCAGTGGAGGTGCAACCGCCGGATCCTTCACCTTCAACCACCTGATTCGGTCATCGTTGCCAGCGCTCTGGGGCCAGCATAGAGGCCGGCAAGGACGGCGATGTGAGCGATGCGACTGTGGAGGGGGAGGAGGGGTAGGCGAGCAGTGGCTCTAAATCGTAGCGAAGGTGGAGCAGCTGGAGGGTGGGAGGTAGAAACGGTGGTGGGGGAGGAAGCTCAGGGGGAGGAGGGAGGCGGGCATGGTAGCGGAGGAGGAGATGGAGAGAGTGAGTGGTGAAGACGCACATGACCTCCATGCTATGCTGACATCGATCAAGGCTACATGTCAACGGTCAAGCCAGCGAATCGTCCTTGGGACTTGTCGTGACCCACTTAAACAAATTTAGGTACATAAATCTGCAGTTTCAAAGTTTAGGGATCTAAGTGAACCAATATGACAAGTTTAGGGACCCACGATGTATTTCATTCATATTAATATTTTACTAGTTTGACATTATTTTGTAAGAAATATAATGTGACTAAAGTGGCAAATAGAGAAATATAATGCCTAAATTGGACACTGGGAAGAATCCATTGCTTCATGCAAGAACACCTATGTATGATTAGAGCAAACACTACCAATAGCAATTCTTACATCGACCAAAGCCGGCCATCCATAGCTTGCCAGTTCATCCAGTTTTTCTGGTCCGATTGCATGAACGGTCTTTGAAGTGAACCAAAACGGTAGAGTTACCGGTTACTTTTTTACAGTTTAACCGCCGGTCTGGTCCTATTCTTTAAACTATGTATGGAAGATTGGGGTGCTTACTATTTGATGCTAAGCTGCTAATTATTCCACTACACTTGGACCCTGTTTGGTTTCCTTTGTAGATGAGCAGTGGACACTTGGGTAGACATGCTGAGCTAGCAAAGTGCTACTGTATTTTGATAGAAATATGCAATGCATTAAGTCCACTATGTCTTGATACCATATGCTGCAATAATTAGTTATCCCTGTAGAGTTGTGACTGTTCTTTTTTTCTCTCCTTTTTTTGTCATATTATTTTCTCCTATTGTTCTATTTTGATTTTTAAACAACGTTGTATTTTTATTTGAAAAATAGGAAGTTCGAGATAGGATTCGAGTACTATCGGAGGGGCGATTACCATGTAACATAAGATTTCTCCCCCAATTCTGTTTAGATGAGCTTCCTGATCTGTCATTATACCCTTTACAACTGGGTAATATGTTCTCAGTCCTCTTACCCATGTTCGACATAACACAATGATCCATTGTTTAATGGATCCTGTGACACAAGTCAGACGGCATTTTTGTTAGACATTACTATTTTTGGATTATTGTTATTCCTAAATCCTATGCAAATAAAAAATATCCAGGAATAGCATTGGTTCTGTTTAATGATGCGTAATTTTTTTAACCTAGTTAACAGGGGGTCATTTGAGTATAATTTGAAGGGAAATAATATGCATGCAACAGAACACTGGTTGATCATTCCTGTGTTGGCTGTTTGGCAGCATATATACGCATTGTTGTGCAGAACATTGTTGATAGCCTTCAATACTGTCTGATCAGGGTCAACTTATAAAAGATGAGAAATTTTATCCATTTCAAAGTATTAACACTGTATAATGCCTCATGTTCAATTTTATTTCCTATTTCATTTGGTTATAAATAATGAGCTAATTCATGCTCTTAACATAGATCATTTGGTCATGCTTGCTACAAGTACTACAGAGGCAGTTATTGGTGCATTATTTCTGTGAATCTCTAAATTACACTCTTGTTTCAGGCACTTTATTATTGCATTCCATTTCGGGAGCACTTGCTGGAATATTATGCAAATTACACAAATCCAGGAGATGCTGAGGAAAATTTGTTAACCTGTTTGGCAGATCTTTTTGCGCAGGTGAAGAAGGAATTTAAAGAACCTCATTATTAGCTCATGTACTGCTGCATTTGTTATGTTGTTGGCTTATGAAATGAATTGATATACTCCTCATCACTAAATATAGGTCCACCTGGAATGTGTGCCAGTCAAACATTCCTAGTTTTGACCATCAATATGTAAAAAAAATCTAGATTGGCCACACGAATTGGTATTACTAGATTCATTTTGAAATATACTTTCATACTCTTTTTTTTGTGATTTTTAAGTTATAACAACAAATGATAGTAGGAATTCGTGGTTAAAGTAGTACTTTGGAGATTATGTCAATGTTCAAAATGACCTATATTTAGTGACTAGTGGGTACTAAGAGTTTGAGAAATCTGAATTATAGAATTTAAATGGTTGTATCCTATTGAGAGCCTCTTTCTTATGAAGAGTGGTCCAGTATTTTACTTTAGAAGAAACAAAGTTACGCTTTTGTGATTTCTTGTTGTTTACACATTCAGCACAGTGATTACGCCTTGTAGACTTGGATAGTTTTGTTACTGCTGGTATACTATTGCTGTTGCAAACTTTTTGAATAAATTACGTCCAAGTTGAATGCCACAGTTATTTGCTTTGTCTCAACGCTCAGCTATCAGCTTTGCACGGTGCTTGTTGAAAATTTGGTATTACTTCACCTAACCCATAAATCTCACTTATTGGATAACTTACTTGCAACTGAAGCAAGCAAATAGACCTGTCATAGGTTCTGATAGCTGTTAACTCCCTTTTTTTTTGTTGCATTTATGACCATGATTGTTACTCGGTTTGCACATGTAACCTGAAACTTCTGACAGATTGTTGTTCGTCTACAATGTCTAGTAACAACAGTTGCTGATATTTTTTGCAGATAAGCCTGGCGAAGAAAAAGACTGGTGTTATTTCTCCAAAACGTTTTGTCCATCGGGTGAGGAAACAGAATGAATCATTTCGCAGTTATATGCACCAGGTAACTTGCAGATATTTTACAGTAGTACTGCATCAGGTCAACTGCATTATGAGATCATAACCTGAACCTTATTAACACTGCTTATTCCCATACCTCAGGGCATTTATCCAGTATAATTCAGTAATGCAAACTCAGCTATGTGTATGGTCTGCATCTCTTTGCTGCACATTATTTATTTCTGGGGGTGTGTGGTTCTTAAGAAGAATACCTCTCCATTGATGCAACCAGCCATTTAAAGTTGCCTATTATTTTTCGACCTCTAGCTGTGTGCCTTTTCTCATGCTGTATAAGAATAGTCCTTGTCATCTCTGATGATCTGGAAGTGTTTCAAAAAGAACTTGCTTCTGGTTCTTAGTTTAGCGAGTTAAAAAGTAAACCTTTCAGAAGTAACATCTCTTTTCTGTACTTTGTAGGATGCCCATGAATTTTTGAACTTCTTACTGAATGATATTGTTGATACTCTGGAAAAAGAGTGTAGTGCCGCAGAGGATTCTCCTGAAACCACTTCTCCTGAAGAGGTATCAAATGAGGCAGTCAATCATTTAGCGAATGGAGTCCAAAAGGAGCCACTGGTTACATGGGTACACAGTAATTTTCAGGTGACTAAAATCACTGAAATTTGAAGGAAGTTTGTATCTTTTCCCCAAGGATTTTGAGCATAGACAGTTAGACACCCTTATTCCTTATGCAGGGTATTTTGACCAATGAAACAAAGTGCTTGATGTGTGAGACTATTACCGCAAAGGATGAAACATTTTTTGATTTGAGCATTGACATTGAACAGAATAGTTCACTAACAAGCTGCCTGAAGAATTTCTTTTCCACTGAGACTTTAAATGCTGAGGACAAGTTCTTCTGTGACAAATGTTGCAGGTAACAATGCTGTATGACATTTTGATCCCCAATGTTTCGTCTGTTTGTCGGGCAACAATAGAGACCTTGCACATTTGCATGCCAAGAAAAATTAAATTGTTGTGGTTCTACTGATTAAATGCTATCAAGTAACTATTTTAAATATTGGCAATATAAAAAATAGATTCGAACTGCTAGTGTTAGAGAGGATCTTGTAGGTCAATTTCCCTCACTTTTTAAATCGCTGCTGTTTTACGCTCAAGTGCCGGGATGGTTTATCAATCTCGGTTTTTTTTTTTTGGACAAATCCTGGACCTCGGCTGATAAATGTTCTCCTGGTTGGCTTAGTTTTCCCCTCTTCTTCTTTTATGTTTTCTCCATGTTTGTTTATTTTTGTGCCTCTTCAGTATTGCATAAACCTTAGTATGTATATTTAGTTAAAAATAGCAGCAGAATACATCAGATGTCAGTTTGCTACAATACTTGCCGCTCCTCACTGGATTGTCAACCTTGGTCTTGGGTAGATGGAAGAGATGCATTGAGAACTACCATGCAGGAAAGAACTACTTTTGCTTTGCTTGGTTTCCTTGTAATGACTACTGAAAATAAAAACTTGGTTTATTGTTCAGTTTGCAAGAAGCACAGAAGAGAATGAAGATAAAAAAGGCGCCGCGCATATTGGTGATCCACTTAAAGCGCTTCAAGTTCATTGAGCAGCTTAGTCGGCACAAGAAACTGACGTACCGAGTGGTATACCCCATGGAGCTCAAGCTAAGCATCTCTGATGATGTAGATTGCGAGTACTCCCTCTTTGCTGTCGTAGTCCACCTTGGGAGCGGCCCCAACCATGGACACTACGTAAGCCAAATTAAAAGCCACACCAACTGGTTGTCTTTTGACGATGACAATGTCGAGAAGATTGAGGAATCCACCCTGCAAACATTCTACGGTTCTTCTCGCGAATATTCTAGCAACACGGATCATGGCTACATCTTGTTCTATGAGTGCCTTGGTGGGAAGATCTAGGAATGTTCTTTGCTTTTCCTCACCTGCTGCCCCCCTTGGAGCTTGTGAGATTTCTGTTCCATTTGCACAAAATATTTCCTTAACTCCGTGTGGATGTCGGATCTTGGTGGTTTAGTGTACAAGGGCCAAGGTACCTAGCTGGTAGTGATGACCGGTGATTGATGAAATAAGGTGTAAAGTGCATAGGGCGGGAACCTGATACTTTTTGGTTTCAACAATTCTTTTTTGGGTATTCCCAGTTTATTTACTGTACGCCTCCTATACAAAATAGATTACTTACAAATAAAACTACCTTTTTTTCGAAAGACCAAAAGTGTACTTCGGATTGAACCTCTCTATCCCTCCCCTTTTTTTTGTTTAGTTTTCAGAATCTCTATTATTTAAAAGAATAAATTGATGAAGGTTCATCATTAATTTCTGAGTTCATCTGCCATTCTATCACCTTCTTCTTGAGTGCTGACATCAGGGATCCAGCCTCCCTCACGAATTGCGAGTTCCAACTGTTGAAAAACTGCGGCACCTACAATTTCGCCTCCTCGACCTCTGAAGAACCACGCATTTCTTGGCATCCTTAATCCTTTCTCCGTTCGCCTCCCATCAACCTAGCCGCCGCCTCCTCAGAACTCTGAGGCGGCGATGGTTCGGAAGGCCAAGGTTGAGTTCGATGAGCGCCCGCTGGATGACTTCGATCCCAAGAACCGGTGAACGCGCTCTTCCTCCAGAACTTGATGATCTGTGTCCAGCTCTGCCCGCCCTTCCTCAACACCAACTCCTTCCTCACCCAGGACCTCGACGACTTCCTCCTCAGCGAGTTCGCGGCGCTCTATGCCACGGCTAGAGCTAAGAAGAAGGAGAAGGAGAAGAGGGAGAAGGACCTAAGCTCGGGCCTTCGGGATTTAATCGTGGACGATGGGAACGGTTGCAATGGCGGAGGGTCCAGGGTGGTGCGTAGGAACATCGTCAATGCCCCCACCTAGCCGGTCCACACCTCTCTCCCTCTCTCTCTCTCTCTCTCTCTCTAGCTTGCATCCGCACCAGCCATGGCCGCGGAGGAGGCGCAGGTCTTGCGCCTGCTCGACGAGGCGTCCCTGGTGGCCTACATCGTCCTCGTCGCCCGCCTCAGCGGCCGCCTCGACGCTCTCACCATCAAGGAGGTCGGCGATGGCAACCTCAACTTCGTCTACATTGTCCTCTCCGACGCCGGTTCCCTCGTCGTCAAGCAGGTCCCTGCCCTCACTCAACTTACCATCGCGCTCTACGCACCACACCCGCACACGCTTGTCCGTTAATCCCACAATCTCCTCCCTGACAACGACGTTGACCCGGCAATCCAATCTAGGCGCTCCCGTACATCCACTGCGTTGGGACTCATGGCCGATGACGAGGGAGCGCGCCTACTTTGAGGCCTCCGCACTGCAGGAGCATGGCCGCCTATGCCCGGACCACGAACCGGAGGTCTACCACTTTGATCGAGCCATGTCGCTGTTAGGGATGCGCTACATCGAGCCCCCCAAAGGGCTCATCGCTGGCGTCAGAGTACCCGCTGCTCGCCGAGCACATGCCGGATTACATGGCCAAGATGCTCTTCTTCACGCCCTTTCTCTATAACTCCACTATGGATCATGAGAAAGGAGGTGAGCTACTTACACATTTGATTTAAGTCATAGTTACATTGTTGTGCCTGTAAATGAGGGAAAAGAATCAACTTGATGACATGCGATGCATGAATTGCAGTTGCTTAATACTGTGGCAATGTGGAGCTGTGTAGGCTCACCCAGCAAGTTGTCTTCTTGGACCCATACATGGTCTCCAAATACAATCGCTGGACCTCACCTTTTCTTGATAAAGATGCTGAAGCAGTTCGAGGGGATGATGCGCTGAAGTTGGAAATTGCTGAATTGAAATCAATGTAATTAGCTCTCTGAATACAAATCAATGTTACATATACTGTGTTTCCTATGTGATTCGCAACTCTAGGTTTATTGGGAGAGTGCAGGCTCTAATTCATGGAGATCTCCACACTGGTTCCATCATGGTGACCACAGATTCTACCCAAGTGATGGATCTAGAGTTTGCTTTCTATGGGCCAATGGGTTTCGACATTGGGGCCTTCTTGGGCAACCTGATTTTGGCATACTTTGCGCAGGATGGCCATGCTGATCAAGCAAATGATCATCAAGTATGTATGTATGGATTTTTTTTCTTCAGCCCTTTTTAACTCTAATTGTACTGTATGACACGCTCATATGCAAAAGTCTTTTTCTGTTAATTATGTTTTTTTGCCTGCGGTTGCCTGATCCACCACTGTATTCTTTGTGGTTTATTGATGTGACAAAAATAGTTTTTTTTGTGTGGTTTACCTTGTTTCACCTCTGCTAAGGTAATGGCAACCACATGTCTTCCTGCCCCTGTCTACTTTTTATTCAGAAATTCGGTAGGATAAATGTTTTGAATATGATGCTTATCTCTTGTAGAAGAATGAAATTGAGTAGTACGTGGCAAGTCTATTTCATGATAGTCTTGGATTTGGTGCGGCCAAAATGATTACAAGTCTATTTCATGATAGTCTTGGATTTGGTGTGGCCAAAATGATTACAAGTCTATTTCATGATAGTCTTGGATTTGGTGTGGCCAAAATGATTAGGTAATTACATAATAGATTTCTAAATGATATTCAAGTATGGGCTGAATCTTATTTACTTCTTGACTACGATGGCGGTGAGCGCGGAGAAGCTAACGGCCTGGGCGACGGTGGCGCAACGATGCAAGGGAGGTGATGGTGGTGGGGAGTGGCTAGGGCTACCGCCCCCTCTGCCCCGCCCCTCCTTATATAACGGCGTTGGCCTGATGAGCCAAGGTAGGCCCAAATCCCCCTCTCCACCATTTTATGTTGTAACTTTTGTTGAGCTCAAGCTCTTGTAGTGTTTAGAAGTGAGCCAATGTTGATCTGCAAGGACCAAATTATGTGTATTGCTTCCCTTTGTGGTACAGTTTCATGCTAATCTTTTGAGGTAACTAAGAAAAGTCTTTGCATTGATTTAGAAGTACATTTTTAACATATCCAATATACACGGTTTGGTTTCAAACGATGATTCATGAATACTAATAAAAAGATATATACTTGGTTTAAGTCTGTAAACTTCAACAAGTTTGATCATGAATCGTCACTGATTTGTGGGCCTCTAATCTTCACTCTTTTCTTCAGGTGCCAGTGTTAATGAATGCTGTGGGTGGAATTCTTGTTGGTCTTGTCACAAGTTATGCAGTAGGTGTTAGAAAGGCAAGTGCCTAGACTACCACTAAATGGAATATCCATTTCCTTTCATTTACATCCAAGAACTGAAGTTACTGAACTATCCTGTTTTGCTTATCAGGGTTTTGTGATAGTCTCAGCTCTCCTTGTAACTGCACTACTACAATTTATATTTGGTGGGAAGCTGCCATCACTCTACTGCCTGATAGCATTACCACTTGTCATGGCAAGCATATTCATTTACCAGAAGTATCCATATGTTGATAGAAAGAAGAAAGACTGATAAGCATGCTCGTCACAGAAGGGAATTATTTAGCATCGGCAGAACATAATACTAACTTCATTTGTATCCCACCATGAATGGGGCCATATATGACCTGTCTGTTCATGGAGCTATGTGTCAACATCTACTGATCCCTATATCAATTGAATTACTAGCTTCATGAAACATTGGCCTCGAAATAATTTCAGCAGTCAATTTGATATTAGTTGTATTTCCCTTTGCCTTTTGAGTTATGTTTACATTAATCAAGTGTTTGTGAGTACAACTATATATATTCGAACAAAATGACGAACTGACTGTATCTTCCATAAGATGTTTCGACTGTTTAAACATGAGGAAGGAACATTATCTTTCATATTGAATGTTACAAAACCAGTCAGGAACATTATCTTTCATATTGCATGTTACAAAACCAGTCATATCAAACATTGCATCATGGGTTTCATGCGCACAATCCTTCCCATTGCAATTTACTCTTATCTTATTGTTGGTTTTATCATCTAATGCCTCGTCAGAATCAAACGGTTGATTGTCATTTTCATGCTACGGTTTCACTCTGCCAGGACACGGTAGTATGTGTGCCCCATATGCTCATGATCCTATCGATAAGATAGCGGGGCCGTGATATGTTCGCTTGATTTGATTACTCGAGCACCTATGTTGTCTCCAGTACAAATCTTGCAGGAGTTTTTAGTTTCTTATCCCATGGTAAGCCCACGAGAAGAAAGTAAGGTCGTGCTCTAATGTTCACGTTATTTGGTTACTTTATCATCTATGTTGTATCTGGTAAATCTCCTGCAGTTTTCATTTTAACTAACTTTTGGTTTGTTCGTCTTTCAGATCATCTTATTATTTCTGCCATTATGTCATGCGAAAGGTATGTCCTGAAGTCTACATTAACATACCAGGTACGTACTACTAAAGTGAGACCAACTGACAGCTCTGTGATCACTATTCCATCACCAAAGATTGCAATCCAAAGGGAATGTGCACTTACAGACATAATGCTAGAAAACCCTCTTATCTGATAAATAGTACAGATCCATTTGACAACTAACAGCCTATACCACAAAAGTTCTACTAGACTAGCTTTACATAATCACTGTTGCATCCAGGAAGCTGCATCACTTGATTCATGCACACCAATGCTATAGATGAAACAAAAGTCGATAATTTACACATGTATTCTTCTCACTGTCGAACTCGTAACCAATTAAATTCGGACCCACGACATCAATTTTCCACTTCCCAGCCTGTTGCCCTACATTCAGATTCATGAAAAATCGGAGCATTAGTAAGCATATAGAACGCTCTGTTAAGATAATGTACTCGAACCAAACTCTAGTTGGTTAAAACGTAGAAGCGTCATACTTTACTGCCATTTTAATAACGAGTTGACATAACTATTGTGTATAGATAAGTTGCGCATTTTCAGTGCAATACTAACGCAGTTTGCTGGGGTCAATGAGTTACCGTGCATCTGAACTCACAATGACTGCGAGAGCTGACTCCAGTTCATCAACCTACGCGACTGCGGATGCCTATCCAAATAACTCCTACTGGAAATGTCAGCTTCATCGGCAGCGTAAGGATCTGAATGGCCTGACGCCGCAGGAGGCGACCAGACCGGTACCACCCCGCCTTCTCTCCCAGTCCAGCTGCTTGATGCCTCTGACGTGGACGGCGCTATGCCCCGCACACGGTGTAGGGTGTTCTGAAGGTTGTACTGCTGGAGGACACCGTTGCTTCTGGCAGCATTGCCGCCACCTCCGGCATTGACAGTTTCTTCCCTGATCTCCATCTGAGTCTGGAAGTGCGCCTGCGACGGCACCTCTGGCCTGCTCTCCTCGCTGTTGTTCCCAAAATCCGCTGAAAGTTCTGTTTCAGCTCTGACCAATGAGGAGGTCATGCTAGGCACCATCTGATCCTGTCGTCTCTGACCGGCCGTCGTTGGTGTGTGGATGGTAGGCCGGACCGGTTCTTGGTCCACTTCCATCTGCAATTCTTGGGGGAAGCCGATCGGCGGCACCTCCGAGGAGTCACCGAGGCCTTCTTCCATTCCGTTCTCCGTCGCGGCACGGGACGCCGCCTCAAGCTCCCACATCTCCGACAGGGCATCCTGCAACCTGGACTTGGCTGCATCTAGCTCAACAATGGGGAGAGGGTAGTTGGAGCCCAGCTCAACTCCTGCAGCCTGCAGCACGGACTCGGGTGCATCCCAGGGGTGGTGTATCCATTCCGTCGGCAGCCTCGCCAGCTCCGGTAGCCATCGCCGGACGTACTCCCCGTGCGGATCGAACTTGTAGCCTTCAAACTGACAAATGCAACTCAGTGTGCTACTGTGCTCATTACAAGATCGCATCACATGAAGGAACTCGTGTACGTATATGTACCTGAGGGTTGTCGACGCGGTCGAGCTCAAGGCCATCAGGGAGCGACCCGGAAATGTACTGCCAGCCCAACGCGTCGCTCTCGAGGTCGGCGTCCAGCAAGGTGTCCCAGAAGTACTTCATCCCCCAGCGCCATGGCAGCAGGAGCACCTTGACGAAGAAGCTCGAGACGACGACGCGTATCCGGTCGTGCAGCCAGCCGGTCGCCCAGAGCTCCCTCATGCCGGCGTCGACAAGAGGGTAGCCGGTCCTCCCCTGCCTCCAGACCTTGAAGTACACCTCATTGACCACCCAGGGGAAAAACCTGAGGTGCGCCAGGAGCGGCCTCTCGTGGCTGCACGGGTGGTTGAAGGTGAGGTACCTCGAGTACTCTCGCAGGCCGATGGACCGGAGGAAGAGGCTGCAGCTCTCCTCGCCGGTGAGGTTGCCCTCGTTGCTCCACATCAGCTGCTTCATGCGGACCTGGTGGAAGACCTTGCGGACGCTCAGCTCGCCGAAGTGCAGGTGCGGGGAGAGCAGGGACGTGCTCGTGCTGTCTGCCTTCTTGCGGTTCACCGAGTAGTCGATCAGCGGGCCGTTGAGGAAGGCCGTCAGCGCCTTGTCGCCGTTCTGCCACCCCGGCGACCACGCCCGGGCGAGCAGCGCGTTGCTCCCCCTCTCCGACTCGTCTTCGAAGATCAGCTCGTCCGACGGGCACCTCGACAAGCCACCTGTGGAGCGTGTCACGCCGCGGAGCACAACACACACCATTTTCATGTCAGTGATTCACCCAGAATTGCTACCGCATCAGCATCCACTATGCCATTAGAACGCTGCAGTTGATAACTTTCAATACCTGAATTGATCCTCTTGGGCGGCAGCAGCGGCGCGGGAGGGTCAGGCATGCAGAGGAACCTGTTCCAGAACGGCGCGAACATGGTGAACGGGCCACCGTCGTCGTCGAGGACCTCCCACGGCTCGTAGAGCAGGTCGGCGTTGAAGGACTGCACGGTGATGCCCTCGGCCGTCAGCAGCTCCTTCACCCGGTGGTCCCGGACCAGCGACAGCGGGTCTGCGCGGTGGGCAGGAGACAGCGATCGGTGAGCAACACCACGCCATTCGTGTCAGCTCAGACGATAAGGTGCTAACCATTGTCCCTCAGAGAGTGTAATTAGCACCCCTAGTGGCCAATAGCTAAATTTGTGGAGTTCTTGGGAAAAAGTTCAAGCTACGTGTACTGCTAGGTTAGTGGTGGCTGCAAGAACTTTCGGGACTTTAAGAGGGAGACGGTGACCAAGTGTCGAGGGAGTGTTTGATGGGAAAGTCTAAGGCTATGCTATACTTGAGTTGTTTGACATCTGGAGTAAGGGTGTTGAGGTATCAAATATCCATAATTGGTAGTAGCCACAGGTACTGTTCATGGAAAGATTTTTTTTCCCCTCCCCCTCTTTCTTTTCTATTTGGATCGTGGTCGAAGGGATCATGTTCAGCCAGAGCAAGACTATTACTTGAAAGAAAAAACAAACAGAGAGAAAAAAAACTAAACAAATTTAACAGAGAAATCCTAACCAAGTCTTTTGCAAGAAGAGCAACAAAGACTGGCCAAGAGTCGCAGTAACAGTAAGGCGTAGGAATCGAACCGTAGAGGTGGTTGAAGAAGAGGTGGGTGGCGCCGGTGCTGCGGACGAGCTCGAGCAGCGCGGCGACGGCGTCGGCCGACCGCCGGGTGACGAGCCGGCTGGCGCCGAGCCGGCGGAGCGAGGCGTCCAGGTGCTTGAGGCTCTGGCTGAGCCACCACCGGGACACCCGCCCGGGGTAGTACGGCCCGTCCTCCTCCGGCGCCCACACGTACGCCGGCACCACCTCCCCCGCCGTCCGCGCGGCCGCCGCCAGCGCCGGGTTGTCCTCCACCCGCAGGTCCCGCCTGAACCACACCACGGTCCGCATCCCGGCCTCCCCGGCGCCGCTCATCGACGACGGCGACACTGACATGGCACCCGGTCCAAACAACTCGCCGAGAACTCCCAACACAAGGGGTTACTTGTCTCTCTGCGACGATGATGTGCAGCAGCTCAAGAAGCTGTGAAAAGCCAAGAACCAAGCTCCTGGCGCTCTGGGATGATAAGCAGCAGCTTCTTGGCTCAGGGATGAGCAGCTCAAGATGATGTCAAGAATTTCTTGGACTCAGTGAGGATTTCCGGGAACTGTGCAATGGGCTGGATTGGATTGGTCTCCTCAGAGTGAGTGCATGGGCAGTGCGGCGGATTAATCCGACCAATCTCTCCCCTTTTCTCAATAAAAAAATTTTAGGAGTACTTTTTGTTTGTGGGGATTTGATGGTGTTCTTGCAGGGAGTTGCAGGGTTTTCTTGGTTTTGGTTGGGGAGAGATGTGGTCCAGTGGTCTGGAGCGGGTGGTCTGTGGATACTGGGATTGGTTGGTTTGGATTTGTTCTCAGCTTTTCCTCTTGTCCATTTATCTCATGCTCGGTCCTCTCGGCCTTTCTCCTCTCCCATAATATTCCCTCCATTTTGTTTTCCTCTACGTGAAAAAAGAAATTGGGATTGATAGATTCTGATGGAATTCTTACTTGGTCGCTGACAAGTGGGTTCACGTGTTGGTTCGCAGAATTTTTCATTCGATACATATAGTGCAATCACATTTCTTTGCTAAACTCCATGCCTACCATGAAAATTCTATACACCAATGGTATTTTATCTAGCTAGTTTAAGGCCATGTTCCAAACAGTATCGGATTTTTAGCTTTTAGAAGCTGGATTCAAATGAAATAGCTTCTTAAGATGTTTTTTGTAAGCCGTTTGTATAAGTCACTATAGAAGCAATTTTGAATAGAGTGACTTCTCAACGCAAGTGTCATTTACTTCTTCGATTTCTTGTAATGAGCCAAAAACCACAACACTTTTGTACATAACCTTAAATTTTGCATAATAAATCCGCGAATGATGTTATGTACAGTAAATATCTTTATATTTATATTTAATAACTGAGTTGTATTTATTGTACGGTAGTCATTATTATATTGTACCAGTTCGAATAGATATCTGATTAATCTAAACCATCGTAATCAGGTCAGATTGTGATCTTTTTCTTTTATTTCGATCTATTAGAGAATTTCTAAATGTTTCTCTCTCTTTTTAGTTTAGAGTTTATCGAGACATTTTTAATCCGACCAGTTGTATATAGATATATATTCCACCATATGGCTTTTTTACTAAAAATATTCCTGAATTCACCCAAATGTTGGAGTATAACAAACAACCAAGATTAATTGACAGGCCTTGGCAAATTTACTATATATGAATTTAGATTCTAACAGCAACTATACAAAATACTCTCTCTTTTTCTGGCATTATAGATCATATGATAAATGAAATCCTTCGAACACTTGGACAAGCCCAGCCCAGCACATGCATGCATGTAGAGGAATTTAGAAGACTTGGACTGTCAATGTGTCATGAAACATCTGCGAAAAGAAAGCTTGGTTGCAAAACAGCAGTGTTAATATGCCATGTATATGCATGGTCGTCATGGGCGGAGCAGGGGTGCCCGGTATGCACGAACACCTTTAAAATTTTTAAAAACTATATATACCATTTTTACTATATATTCTAATTAAAGTTAGACTTTATTGTAATTGATAATACTCGAGGGAATTAGATAAACCATATCTTTTTTTCATATTTTGATAAACCATATCTTTTTTTCATATTTTGTAGATAGCCTAGCATATTTTACTTACAAATTTTGGAGTTATATGTGACGTTAATAGGCTACATCAATATTGTCGTAACAAGTATAAATATACTAAAAACCCTACATATTTTTTGAATGGTAGACTATACGAACTGTCATGTAGGTTATATAGTGTATTAGTAAAATTCTATGCAATTTATTTCTTAATGTTAGTATTTATTATCATTATAACACCATAAAATTAAATTATTTTCACAACTAAATATATAAAGTAGCCAATTAATTGAAATAAAAACCCTACTAATTATATTAGTAACATTAAAGTATCATGTGAATACAATATTCACAATGCATGGTTTGCCAGTGTTAACATTTATTACTCCCTTCGTTCTTTTTTAGTGATATTTTTTATTTTTTATGGTGTATGAAACGTGACTTTGACTGCTACTATTTGTAACTTTATCTTATTATATACTAATAAAATTATAGTATTATGAAAGTATTTTTAGTGACAAATGTAGATAGTTTTAAACATATTAGCAGCTAAACTTTAGAAAATTGACGAGATGCAAATCGACAACTACAAGAGCGTGTGCTAGGAGGTGCCCAGCAGCGGCGAAGAGAGCGTACATCCAAGGAAGCATGGCACCGTGGTTGATGACACATCCAATGAGATGCAACATGATCGTAATTAAATGGCTAGCAATCGAGCACATGTATGCGTGTCTGCCACTGCATGCTAAGGTACTTGCTCATCTAGCAAGTAGCTAAGTACTATTAGGAGCATTGCACATAGATCGCACTTGCCTTACGGCCATCCTGTCGGGAATGAGGGCGTTACTAGGCCACATGCTGTTGCTGAAAGAACGGCAGCTTCGATCACTAGCCAATGTAGTTGAGTAGCAAGTCAGACGCAGTGCGATTCTGGAGCTTTACTTTTACCGACAAATTGACCAGATTAATTGGAATCATTTATCTTGTGGGCATCATTATTTATGCTGCTGCCTTTTGCTGTAGTGTGATTCCATTAACGAAGGGATAAGATTACGAGTCAAATCTTACGGATTGCAATGGACGGCCTCGGTCATATCGCAGGAATCAAGACGGGACCTTCGAATTTGCCATCCATTGCGCTGTAAATCTATCGTAGGGTACTCGATGAACTTAAAAAAATCTAAGAGTAACTCCAGTAGGACCCCTACTTGAGCTTCTAAACTCAGATTTGAGAGTCAGAGTAAAAAACTGAACTCCAACAGTACCCCTACTTGAGCCCTCAAAAATAGGGGCCTCTCAAATGAGGTCTCCAAGCCCTCATTCCTAGGAGGCCCCTACTTGAGCCATCAAACTCAGATTTATTCGTATTTGAATAAATACGTCCCTCATTCGGAACAAATTTAAATTTAAATTTGAATATTCGTATTTGAATTCATAAATTTAAACGTCCCTCATTGTGCTTTCAATTTAAATTCGGAACAAATTTGAATTTACATTTGAATATTCGTATTTGAATTCATAAATTTAAATTCGGAACAAATTTGAATTTAAATTTGAATATTCATATTTGAATTCATAAATTTAAATTTGGAACAAATTTGAATTTAAATTTGAATATTCGTATTTGAATTCATAAATTTACATATTGTCCCTCATTGTGAAATCATAAATATTTTATTGTGTATTGTGCTTTTGTCCCATACATATGCATATAGTGTGTGAGGAAATAGAGATAATTGAGAAGTAGGGGCTCTGTTTTGAGGGCTCCTGCTGGAGTGCAGCCTAGAAAACAGAGCCCTCAAATGAAAAGTAGAGGCCATGTTTTGAGGGCTACTGCTGGAGTTACTCTAACTGGACAAATGTGACTATTTTTTTTTTTGAAGAAAACAGCTAATCGATGCTTACCAAAGTAATAAAAATAGAAATAGAGATGTTGCTTGTAAGTCTATTGAGGGCCTGTTTGGCAGGGGCTCCAGATTCTATTTTCTCAGCCCTTGTTTTGAGGGAGCGTTCGGAATAGCGATGGCTTTTGACTTTTACTGAAATTTTACTGTAGCTGGTTGAAATTTTACTGTAGCTAAGTTAGTTTATGGGCATAATTAAATTTAAAAAAATGTAAAAATAAAAATAATACGCTAGTTTAGAGCGGACAATGCAAAGGAATACGAGAAAAAAAAAACGCAAAAAAACCAAAAAAAATTCACTACGTGACAAAATTACTATAGTAATTTTGTCGCTGCTATAGTATTTTCGACGCTGAACAGTTGAGCGGGGCCTGAATCTACTCTTTGAGAATTTGAAGTTGGCTAAACAAAGTATTTGATAAGAAGTTGACTCTCAAAACCCTGAAAGGGAGGATTGGTGGTAAAAAGCTCATGCAACCCTTGGTTTTATCAGTTCAATTATATTTTAGTTTTTACTCCTTCCTTTCTATTTGTACATAAATTTCCAAAATTATTATTTTTGGTACCAATCAACAACCCATTTGAATGTGACACCATACGGATGTAATGACACGAATGCATTTCATCATTTCATTGAATGCATAAAAAAAACATATCATGTCATCTCAAGTTCATCGGCTCATAAATGCATAAAATTACATATTCCCATGCCATATCAAGTTCATCAGATCAAGAACTAATCGAATGCATTAACAAAAAAAATTATCATGTCATCTCAAGTTCATCAGTAAGTTTATCTCAAGCTATATCGAACGCATAAAAAATCCAGTTCATCTCAAGTTCCAATTCGTGGACAAGGAATCCAACACACGGCCTCCTCAAAAATTGCAACCAAAATCTGTGCACTCCCAAATCACAATCAAAATAGTTCGTAATATCGACCACATTTTCCTTTGATTACCAAATCCAACATAGATCTACATTATTCAAATCAAAGGGGAGGAGGGAGGACAAGGAGCAAGTGCACCAGCGAGGAACTTCGGGCGACGGGAGCGCGCAAGACCGGTGCCAACAAAGGAATGGGCCGGCGAAGGGCTTCCAGCCGACTGTGAGAGGGAGTGGGATAGATTGCGGCGCGGAGGGGACTGGCGGTGAAGTGCTCCCAGCCGACGGCGAAGCCTCCCGAAGCGGCCACGGCTACGGCATGAACAACGGCACACAGGCGAAAAGATAGGAGGCAGATGCACTTGGGCTCCCACCGCTAGCGATGTCTCCTGAAGTTGCGACGGCTAGGGCTGGACAAGTGCGCGCCGGCAAGAAAGAGGATAAAGCTACAGGGGCGCCTTGCGGAGACAGAGAGGAGAAATGGGGTCGGGGTTTTGTGTAATGGCAAATGATGGGTAATTACCTTTTAACTTTCAGGGGTATCTTTATTTCTAGTTGGTTAGCTTCTTACGGGAATCCACAAAAAGCTACTTCTTCATACTAGTTTATTTTTTAGATAGCTCTTCGTGAGTGTAGAATCGAGTCGTTGTCATAATTAGCTCACCATGAAATTGCAGAAAAGACACATTTATGACACGAGGGCTTCTCCCTCACATTTTCCATAGGACTGCTTTGTCAGTCCTAGGAAAAGTTTACCACATACTTCAACTCAGCTGTCCTTTCCATAGAAACATGCCTGACCCTAAGTAATTGATTTTTTTTTCTCAGTCTGCATCGCCGTCAGAATGGTCGATTTACCGCGAACAAGACGATTCCAACGATCCACTTCGCGACTGATCCATCAAATTTCAGAAGTTGCGTGTTCGCTACACTAGCTACCACTGTCAATTTAAAAGAAAAACGTCTATAACTGTCTCCTCTGAAACAAAATAATTATTATGGTTACAAATTAAATAGAGAGAGAAAGTGTGTAATGGAGAGTTAGGTGAGTAATGCTCTCTTAGGTTCTTCTTAGGACTTGCATCACGTATATACCTCATAGAATGTGTTTTTACAATCGTACCCTTACATCTAAGTATCCTTCCTAAGGGTAACTATATCATTGTACATGTCTACCTTTGGTTTATAACTTCCTAACAGGCTATGTGGGTTTAGGTGGAGGCCACCCCTACAACAGGAGCCTCTTACGGTGAAGGACTTCACAGACCAAAACCATGTTGTCGAGCCCTTTGGCCCCTCCGTCCCTGCGTCCTGTGACCTTGTGTGACATTGGGCAAAGATGATTTGACGCGTGTGGCTCATCGTGGCTCTGCGAACTCGGACCCGGAGGGCCATAGGCGGAGTCGATGTCAAAACCGTGCTTCGATGCAGGGGTGAACTCGGCATCGGGCGTCGATGCAGGAGCGAACCCGACGCCGGGGGACCATAGGCGGGGTCGCAGTTGCCCTGCGGAGGCGGAGACCTCGTTGATGCAGGCGAAGCACGCAGGTGCAGCAAGTTGGGACGTCGCACGCGCGTGAGCGACCGCGTCAGTTCGATTTCCACCGGTTGCGCTTCTTCAAGCGTGAGCGACCGCGTCGGTTCGACTTCTGCCGGTTGCGCTTCTCCATGGGCGACCGTGTCGCGTCCGCTGGCGGCAGTTGGGTTTCCCCATGTGGGAGACAGCTATATATATGCCAGGAGTGCTGTAGCGCCGTTCTGGGTGTGGCTGAGAAGACCTTGATCTCGAAAATAGGCCTGCTTCAGTTCATGAATATGCAGAAGAGTATCGCCATGTTGATGAACTGAAGGAGGTCGATTTTTGAGCGCAACAAACGACGACCACCGACCGCTGCGCACTCGCGGGGGAAGTAGGCTGTTGGACCTCGACCGGTTGAACTCTGCTTCGTGCCGGGTACGCGGTGTCAGGCTGGTCACCGAGGTAGCGCCCGAGTTTGGAGCCACCCCTCATAGCGACGTCAAATAGTGGCGGAGTCGTCTTGCTGAGCCGAAGGTATGCCATGCTTCGGGCGCGGCATCGGGACACCGTTGGGCGGGGTTGGGCTGAGCTGCCGTGCCTTTGGGAGTTGAGTGGGGGTGATCTTCGTCTGGTGCGGAGTCGACACGTCCTGGCGGTTTCGCTGTCCGGAGGTGGCATCTTAATGACGGCGCGAATCGCACCGACCTTTGAAAAGTCAGGGGGCTGCTGCTGCCATCTGCGCTGTCTCGAGGTGGTGGTGCACGTGGCGCGACACGATTAGCGCGTCGTGGGCTGCGAGCGGTCGCACGACTAGGATCGCACGCCCCTTCTCGAGAAGGGCGGGACGCTTGGCGGGAAGCTACCGGCGCGTCGTGCAGCTGACAGGTGTGCTCTGTGCGTGTTTTGACCACGACGCCCCCCTCCCGTTGGCTGGCTTTGTGTCGATCGGCGTGGACTCCCGCCGACTGACCTGCCCCGCGAGCGCTCTCTGCGACCTAGCATCCACGGAAAGACGTTGGACACGTTAGGATGCGAAAACGGTCCCTTGTGCCAAGAGTGAAGAAATATGGGGTGCAGCAGGTGCCTGGGTTGCCCCAAGCCACCAAAGTGGGTGGTGTCTTCTGGCGTGCTGCGCTGGCGCGCGGGTGCGTGTCGAAGTGGCGAAGCCGAAGGCGGACCCGGAGTTGCCCTGCGGAGGCGAAGGTCTCGTCGAAAGCGGAGACGGAGTTGTCCTGCACGGATTCCCGAGTAGTCGCGTGGCGGAGCGCTATTAGCGCGTCGTGCGTTGTCAGGTCTTTTGCGCGACCGTCATGTGACTGGGCCCGACGTACGTGGGCAGTTGTGCCACTCCGGCTTCGATCGTGGGGAGGCAAGCGGTTCGTCTCCCGCCGGTTACCCTTACCGGTGGTGTGGGAGATGCAGGGTTTTAAATACCCCTGCGGTACATCGCCTGCATTCTCCTCGCCTCGCCTTCTAGCTTCTAGCCGCATGCCCCAATCTCCTGCCTCCTTTGCTACCTCCGCCGTCGCGTAGCTCTAGGAGCACGATGACACACGACGGAGAGCGCACTTAGCCGGCCGGCAACAGCGCCGTCTTCCGGCGGTCGTCGCCGCTTGAGGTGGAATACATACTCGAGTGGCGTGCCACCACACAGGTGGACAAATGGTGGGCGGCGATGGAGGAAGGAGAGGGTCCGTGCTCCCGTGTCCTGGGCTCAACGCTGGTAACGGAAGAGACGATTCGCGGCCTCCTGCGCGAAGGGAAGCTGTCGGACCGCCGAGAGGTGCGACTACCCGCGAGTGACGAGACCGAACTGCATCCCGAGAAGTCAGAGGCCATCGTGTTTATCGCCTATTTTGAAGCCGGGTTGCGCATTCCGGCCGCCATTCTTGTCGGGGACGTCCTGCGGACTTTTGGACTCGAGCTGGCACAGATAACACCGAATGCGATAGCCCGGCTTGCCGTGTACAGTTGGGCGTTGCGTACGGAGGCGTGCTGGCCGACCGCGTCGCTGTTCGCCTTTCTCCACGACGCACGGTGTGAGTCGGAGGATCGGAGAGATGGGACGTTTCCCAGCTTCGGCAGCGTTGGCCTTGTCCTGCGTTCGCAGTGCGAGAAGATTTTCCCCGCGGACTCGGGTCGGGCGGAGTGGGAGCCGAACTGGATGAGGCGGTGGTTCTACCACCGCGTGGCGAGCGGTAGCGGCCTTTAGTGTTCGGGACGGCCGGTGACGTTCAACACCACGCCTGGTGCGTCGATAGATGCTGAAGATCAGTGAATGGCGCGGAGGCTTGTGGGGATCACCGCCCGCTTCAACATGCGCGACCTCGCCGAGGAGTTCGTCATGTATGGCGTGGCACCACTTGCTACCGAGTGGTGTGTTACGCTTGGGAGGTTTCGGCGCGGCAACGTCCGCCCGTCTGTGTGTTCGCTGTCGAGACCCTCTGGTCCACGTAAGTTTTCATGGAGCTTAGCTTTCGTGTGCTATCCATCGGGCCCGTTATTTTAAATCGTGCCCTTTGCCGCTCACAGGTGCTCTCCTGGAAGACGTGGAGCGTGCGGTGGACCCTTGGGCATTGGCGTGGAGGAAGAGTGCCGTGTGGGCAATTCAAAGGGAGAAGCCTCGTCGCTGCCAGCCGGCGTTGAGGCGGAGCCGACGCCCGTGGAGGATGCTGGGGCGGAGTCCTTGCCTACGGCGTTTACTTGGACGGAGACCCCTCCTACGGCGATTACCGAGGTGGGGTCGTCTCCTTACTCCTCAAAGGCGAAGCGGCCCTGTACGCTGTCGCCCCTTCGCTCGGCGAGGGGGTTCGCTATAGCAAGCAAGATCGGGGCACTATGGGACTCCGACTCAGACACCGAGTACCCCTGCTTCAGTGTCCCTACAGTCCCCTCCGAGTCTACGACTGCGGGGGGCAGGGGCCTGGTGGAGCTAAGCTCCGACATAGAGGCCCCCCCGCCTGGCGGGGGTGGTCTCGTCGGGGGACGCTGATGTCCTTGCGGTTCCTGGCGAGGCTAAAGGTAAGCTTACATTGCTTGGTGTGATCCCGCTAGGCGTCGATAGGGCTGACCGCCATGTCCCCTTGCAGCAACATGTCTCCCCGAACGTGGGCTGCCCTCGGAGCACGAGGACATTCATTCAGAAGAGGCATCTGGCGCCGCCGAAGCTATCACTGCGGACGCCGCACGAAGCCTAGCGGACTTCGTCCCTCGATCAGAGGTGCTGGCAGTGTGGCAGGGGGTCGCGGATAGCGCGGCCGTGACCCTAGACTGCCAGGCACTACAGACCTGTGGGTCGGGACTCCTTAGGAGAGTGCTAGATATCTCCAAAATGAGGGTAAGTATCTGACCCTTAGCAGCGCGAGGCCCTTCGGATGTGTACTGATCGCTTTATTGTGTAGACCCTCGCCCTTGGCTGGGCGCTGAGGCGGCCCATGCTCGTGAGCGGGAGGCATTGAAGGACCGACTTTGCATCGCCAAAGGAGCTCTTCGTGTGGTGGAGGAGGCGCATTCCTCTCAAGACGACCGCATTTGACGCCTGGAGGCGGAACGCACAGGGGTCTTCTCATATGTCGAGGAGCTTGTGGCGGCAGCTCGGCAGGCGGTAGTGGAGGAGCGGGATGGTCTGCTCCGACAAGTTGTTGTGCTAGAGGAAGAGAAGAGCCATCTTGCTGCGTCTTTGAGGGAGAGGGACCAGGCTCTGGGCGACGCCTCGACGGCGGCATGGGATGCTATGCTGGCCCTGGAGGGCACTCTTGAAAACCTTGTCGCCGAAGTGCCGCCCCGCTCATTCGGGCCCGAAGAGCTGTTGCGGATACTTCGGCGGATTGGGGAAGCTTCCAATCTTGCTCATGCCGCCGCGACGTTCTTTGGCAACCATTGCTCCTATGTGACCGCATGCATTGCTTGTGCGCTTCTCCAGCACCGGGGCTGCCGTCATGTCGATGAATTGGGCGATCCACAACTGGAAATACCGGTCGGGGCTGGAGTGATGTCCCGTGCAGTGCGCGCTGTTTGTCCCGCCGTTCGGTTTTTTCACGAACGGATCTGGGAGTACATCGGGGAGGCCGTGGCAAAAGTAGAGCTGCGGTGGACCATGTACGGCGAGGGGAACCTCGGCGACTGGTTGGATGAAGTTCCCCGGCGCAACGATGATGACACCCACGGCTCAAGGCAGGTGTGTCTCCGGGGTTCTTGTATGTCGGTGTGTTGTAACCTACGCACCCTATTCTGTGAATGAAGCGGAGATTGCTTCCCTTGTACTGACCAACATGCCATTGAGTTCCAAGCAGTTGCCCGACAGGGACCGGTTGTTGATTTCCGATGCTATAACCCGGCGCCGATTGCGGCACTGGTGGCGGGCTAAGAACTCGCTGGATTTCTGGGCGAATCAACCCTCGACGGGCGAGGCTTCGACACAGGAGGTCGTTCGGGCGGAGCTGAACGAGTAGCGTCCGCAGGTGGCCGATAGTGTATAATGTAGTAGGGGATGTTATCGGTCGTGATCTTTGTAAGCACTCGTGTACCAACGCGGTAGAGAAGCCAAAACGCTCATCCCCGCTGCCTTCTTTCGGCACACCCGCTTTGTGACTTTCTTGTGAAGTTTGTTTGCTAGGAGAAGTAGACACGCGAGATAGGCGTGCAAGTGCTCCGTCCCCTACCCTCCGAAGTGGTGGCAGCGGAGCTGGCGCCTAGTCGAGGTAGACGCGCGAGCGCTCCGTCCCCTACCCTACGAAGTGGTGGCGCTTCGTGGCCGACCGCCTGATACGATAAGGATAAAGTTGGCTTGGGAGATTACAGGGACCTAGCTCTGTAGGCCCTGGTCTGCGCGGTGGATGCGGGACTTCACGGGCGCAATTGTTTCCCCACAATTCTAGATATTGACGGGACATCTGAGGCGGGCTTGACGGAGCTCTGCGCATGCTGCTTTACAGCTGGGAGGCGGTCGGTGCACCGCCTATCCGTTGCTTCGAGAGCCCTCAGGATAGGGGAACACATGAAGCGTAATTGGCGGAGCCCTGTAGCTGAAGCGGGGCAGCGCTGTTGTAGCACATGCACTTGCAGCGGCCGATGGGACGCTTGAGGCGCAGCTGACGGGGTCTCGCTTCCGGGTCTCTTTAAAAAGGGGGAGCGGGCGAGTGAAGTACCATCCGCTTTCCCAAACATTGGTGCCCTTGCAAGTTCCTCTCTTAAAGTCTCAGCCCCTACTCTGCCCCAGCTTCCTCCAGTGCTTTTGTATCGGCGCCGATAGCGACGAGGGCTCCCGTGCGCGACGGATGTCGTCGGGACGACCACAGGGTCGGACACCCCGTCCACACGGGGTGGACATGACGCCGCGGTGCGGGGCTCCTCCGCCAACTCGCCTAAGGGCCACGGCTGATGAGGGGTGGTGGGCAATTCACTTGTACTTCAGCGAGGAAACTTTTGGCTTCGGGGGTAGACCTCCCCTGGCTGCCACCGAGGTCGCGCCCCGCCTGGGGTGCCTCTTACGGGCGCCATATCTCCCCCCAGCCTCCTCCCCTAACTCGAGGGTGCGCCTCACCAAGGGGGCTTGCAACTCCAGAAGCGGACTTCGACCTCCCCGTGCCGGGGCCGCACGCCCCTGGGGGCGCCGCAAATGAGCGGTCTCATCTCTTCGTCTTTTCTTCAGAAGCGTAGGCCATTGAGCTCCAGCGCCGCCCCTCCTCCACGGCGTCACTGTCCAGCTCATCTTGCATGACGCTGCTGTCGGTCTATGGCGCCAGGAGGAAGCTTCAACTGCCTCCGAACTGAGGTGGGTCCCCCGTAACGGGTGCCGCACCCGTGTGTCTTGAAAACTTTGTACGTGAGGCGCCTCACCCTTGTATCCGCGGCATTCTGTCCCATGTGGTGCACGCGGTTTGCGGAAAGCGCGGGGAGCCTCTGGTGCCCGTGCTCCGCTCTATTTATACTCCGGAGAGTACGTGGGAATATCAACCACGTCTTATTTATACTCCGGAGAGTACGCGTGGCGGCAAAACCAACGCGTGCGTGGGACATCCGCGTCTTGTTTAGACTCAGTAGAGTGCGCAGGGACAACATCCGCGTTTTATTTTATACTCCGTAGAGTGCGTGGGAACATCTACCACGTCTTATTTACACTCCGAAGAGTACGCGTGACGGCAAAACCAACGCGTGCGCGGGACATCCGCGTCTTGTTTAGACTCAGTAGAGTGCGCAGGGACAACATCCGCGTCTTTTTTGTACTCCGGAGAATATGTGGAACTATTAACCACGACTTAGCTTATGCTCCGGAGGGTACGTCAACGCGCGCGTGGGACATCCGCGTCTTGTTTAGACTCAGTAGAGTGCGCAGGGACAACATTTGCGTCTTGTTTGTACTCCGAAGAATACATGGAACTATCAACCACGACTTAGCTTAGGCTCCGGAGGGTATGCCAACGCGCGCGCGGGACATCCGCGTCTTGTTTAGACTCAGTAGAGTGCACAGGAACAATATCCGCGTCTTATTTATACTCCGTAGAGTGCGTACGGAGGCGGATTTCGACGCTATATCTTATTTATACTTCGTAGAGTGCGCGCGGAGGCGTCCCCCCGCTGCGTCTTATTTATACTCCGTAGAGTGTGTGCGGAGGCGGACCTCGACGCTATGTCTTATTTATACTCCATAGTGTGCGTGCGGAGGCGGACCTCGACGCTACGTCTTATTTATACTCCGTAGAGTGTGCACGGATGTGAGCCTCCACGCGTTTTCGTAGGGGGACACAACTAACTTCGCAAATGGTGAACTTTATTAAAGTCCCATTAGCGCGAGTGAGCGAGTACAAAAGGCCGGGGACTAACCATTTGAATGTCATTGTCGTGTCCGCGAGGTAGGGAGCCTCTGCTGCTTTTGTTGCTGAAGCGGTGCACTAGAGATGCGCCCAGTCCAGCGGTGCCTGTGCCTGGTACGCCGCCACATAGTGCACTCTCCACGCATAGGCCTTTCGCTGCCTCACCGACGTGAACCCCAGCGAGGAGGCCCAGAGATGACATTTATGATCCTGCGCTGGGCTCCCTCCGGGGCTTGGATCCGCAGGGGGCTCTCCTAAGGCTACTGTTGCACGTGGGCTTGAATCTGTCGGAGGCCGTCCTGAGGCTGCATCTCCTGGTCCTGGATTCAGATAGGGCCGTCGAGGGATCGCTGGGCGTGTGCCACGATGGACGGCCGCGCCTTGAGGTTTCTATCCCGTGCGACGCTTTGCCGAAGCGCCACAAGGGTGGTGCATGCACGCGTGTCATGGTTACCATAGCCATGCACATCGCACCACTGGGCGTGGTGCTGGTCGCCATATTCCATGCGGGCCCGATTATCGCGGCCTGGGCCTGGGCCTCGCCCCCGACCCTGGCAAGCCCTGCCGCCGCGGACCGCGGGGGCGGTGTCTTCGGAGCCACCCTCAATGTCGAAGACGTATCGGGCTCTCCGAGACTTATGATGGCCACGCTTAGGCTTGTCGACTGACGCGTCCTGGTGCTAGGAGGCGTCCTTCGATGGCTCCTGCCTGCGTTTGCTCCGCGAGGAGTCTTCTTTTAGCGAGTCGGTGCTCTTCGTTGCGTCCTCTGTTGGATTGGCGTTGGCATCATTGCTTTGACATCGCCGCGGGTTTTCTTCCGCTCGGGCGTATTCCTCCATCTTATCGAAGAGCTTCGCCAGCATTGTATTCGCCGCCCCGGCGAAGACCTCAGTATTGCCGTGTTTGATGATGGTTGTCCGTTGACGCCCTGACCGACAACGAACCTTGGCGAAGCGCTTAAAGTACTCCCGAAGCTTTTCTGATGGTTTTTGCTTGACCGCGAAGAGCTGATCCGCATCGACGCGCTCGACATAGTTTCCCTGAAAGTTGTTGTAGAGGCGGTCGCGAATCTGCTCCCATGCGTAGATGGAGTTCGGCTCTATGGTGAAGAACCATGAGAGCGCCACTCCCTAGAACGCGAGGGGAGTCCCTTCGCCTTCGTAGTGTCGTCCTCGCCCGCCGCTTCGATGGCGGTCTCGTACACACGCACGAACTCCCGGGGGTCCGTGTCGCCTTTGTACGACGTGATGGCGCTGGGGAACTTGAAGTCCTCCGGCCATACTGCCTACTGCAGGCCCGCTGATAATGGGGACTCCGGGTCCACGCGTCGCAGTGAAGCGCAGCTGGATGTAGGAGCGTCGCGGCTATCGGCCCGCTCCGGCGTGGGCTCCGGTGTGGCCACCGGCGGGATTTGCTGACCCCGAGCCTCTTGCATACTCTGCACGGCCCCGCGGAGATCCGCTAGCTCCCGCTGGAGCGTGCCAAGAGCCGCCAGCAGGGTGTTTTCCACTGCTGGTGTAGTCGAGGCGATTGGCACACCTGGTTGTGCCACCGGGACCGCGGTGACCACAGCTTGTGCTTTCAGTCTGCCCGCCGCCTCGGCGGGGTGGAATCCACCGTCGATGACGGGGCCCACGTTGCCGCCTGAACCACGCGGCGCTCCCGCGCCGGATGTAGGGACGGCGGTCGCGCGTCCACGGGCGCGGACGCTACCGCTCGCTGGTACCCGGCCGGTACCGCCGGAATTGGTCGTCACGCCAGCGGCGGAGCTGGGCGTTACTCGCGAGGCGGAGTAGGTCGCTGCGTCGGTGGTGGCGGGGTCGGTGGTAGCGGGGTCGATCGTTGCATCGGTGGTAGCGGGGTCGATCGTTGCATCGGTGGTGGCGGGGTCGATCGTTGCATCGGTGGTGGTGGAGTCAACTGTTGCACGGCGAGCATCGACACTCGTGGTTGCCGCACCCGCGATCGCCGATGCCGAAACCCTGGTGTTGACGCGGGACTCCGTCGCGACCCCTCCCTTCTTCTTCGCCGCCGATGATGGAGCTTTCTTCGGTGCCATCCTTCCTGAGACCTTGAGGCTTGCTCTTGTCGTCCCCACGGACGGCGTCAACTGTTGTGGTTACAGACCAAACAAAGAGAGAAAGTGTGTAGTGGGGAGTTAGGTGAGCAATGCTCTCTTGGGTTCTCCCCAGGGCTTGCATCACGTATATACCTCGTAGGGAGTGTTTTTACAATCGTACCCTTACATCCGAGTATCCTTCCCAAGGGTAACTATGTCATTGTACATGTCTACCTTGGGTTTATAACTTTCTAACAGGCTAGCTGGGTTTAGGTGGAGGTCACCCCTGCAACAATAATATTAATACCTTTGTTCTTATAACAAGCAACAAAAATGAAAACTTACCGATTCATGGGGAATACTTGGGATACGGCCTATTGGCTATAGGCTTGTTCTTTTTTGCTGCGGCTTATAGTTTTTAGCTGAAATTTTTGAATTTTAGCTGTTTGCGATAGAGATTACGGAGAGAGAGATACTTGCTTGCGATTTTAGATGGTACAGATATTGAGCTTTTAACGTATACTATAATTACAGAGAGATACTCTATTTGAAAGTTAGGTACTATAGTAAAAACTAAAAATCATTTTAAAAAATTGAAAAGAACAGGTCCTACAACTGATCTCTGTTTAACGGAGCTTAGGAACGTATGAAATGAAAATCCATCCTAGTCACTGACTTCTGAAATAAATTAAGCCAGACGAAGTACAATAAAAACAGCTAGAAAAGCCAAAAGGGGTGTCAAAACAACATGTGGGTTTGCCTCGTACCCTCTCCAAGTTTTTCGGTCTATTCTGATCACCCTACTGTCGCCATCTATTTTTCATAACCTCCTCCCACTCTACACTGTTTTTTATAAGGTGTGGTGAGGATCGCGCGCGCTAGGACCACATTGTGGTGGTGTTTTCCTCTCAGCCACCCATTTGTTGATGCCTATTTACATGTCCTGCTATTTCCTCTTGTGACTTTCTGTCGATATAACACGATAGCTTTGCACAGTGACCTGTTGGATTCGAGTAATCATATAGATCCTCTCATGGCTACATGGCATGGCATAGTAGGGTGATTAGCATAGAAATCAGTGCACACTGCTGATCTTGCATTCCCCATTTCCATTTCCTGTGTGTCAATCTTATATATTTATTGCCACATTGCCTGATGGTCATGTGCGGTTTGAGTATAGCTTTGCAAGATAGGCATTAAAGCGACATGTATTTGTATGACATCTTAGCTATATGTACTTCCTTGCATTGTCATTTTTCAATATGTGACCTTATAATTTTTTTTCACTTGTTTTTATTATATATGCATATTACTAGTTTTTAGTCAGTTTCACCAACTTTCTTGTGAAGCTCATGTATCTCCCGCAAAGGGGAAAGCATGAGGTGGAGGATTAGTTAGTGGAGAGAAAGGATAGCGAAAGAAAGAGAAACCTGGGGGAAAGCCATTCATAAGTGGTCCTACATGTAGATCATAAAAAGAACTAGGCAAGTTCAATATACAAATTTAATAGGTCCAGTGGCGATCCCTATAAGGGGGTGATCAGAATAGCGATGGCTTTTGGCTAAAAAAACACTGTAGCTGGCTGAAAAAACATTATAGCTGAGTTAGTGGATAGTGTAGTGAATAGTGAAAAAAAAAACTGAATCTAAAAACTAAAACCAAAAAAAAATCAAACCGATCACCCCCTAAACCGTAACTATCACATAGCTCGAAAAAGCCATGTGACCATTTAGGCCAGGTATCGTGTCCTTACACATTGTATACCCAACCTCTTGTCGTTAATTTCCAGGTCTACAGCTGATGGTGGCGTTTGGTTCGCTGCTAGATATGCTATTGTAACAAGTTTCTGTCAGAAAGTTATACAAAGCTGTCATTTCTATACCCCAGGCATAGCCCGGTGCTACCCATGTAATCAAAAAATTGTAGCGAGTTCACCAATTTTTCACACACCAGCGATTTTCTCCACAGCATATACACTGTAGCATTTTCTCGCGGCATCCGCATCAGCACGACGCGAACAGCACTTCCAAAGCCATCAAGTGCACAGTCGAGCTCTATTGGAAGGTGCTGACTAGACCTCTCTTTTGGGTTTTTGTCTTTTAGTTTATTGGAAAGTTAAAATAAATAAAGTGATTTTTTAGAACAAATTCTTCAAATAGCCTTCTAAGTATAAAATCATATGTATTTTCTACGTCGGTATCTCCACCGTCTACTACCATATTAAAAAATATAAATAAAAAACATCACCTATAAATTAGGCCCCGCTCGTTTCAGCTTTTTTTCAGTTTCAGCTTCTAGCTTCAGTTTTTTTTTCACTATTCAGTAATTCATCTTTTTTTGAATTTTTTTAGATTTTTTAGGCTTTTTTGCATTTTTCTTTTTTTTCCCGTGTTCCTTTGCATTGTCCGTGATGGGCTAACAAATTTTTTCTATTTTTACATTTTTTTAAATTTAATTATGCCTAAAAAGCCAAATCAGCTACAGTAAAAAAAGCCAGCTACAGTGAAATTTCAACCAAAAACCAGAAGCCATCACTAAAACGATCACCCCCTAAAAACTATCATCTGCAACCAGAAAACAATACCTTAGCACTCCAGTCTTCTTTTCCACCGGGCCCCTGCCTCATGGCAGGCCTGGCCGAGTTATCGTGAGGAATAGATTCCTCCTCTCGTCTCCCTGAATGACCTGATCGAGAACCAGCATGTATGGCCATTGTACAGGTCATCGCCCCCACTCAGGTTCTACATTAAGGCCCAGCATGTTTTGATTTTAGCTTCTAACTTTTAATTTACTATTATCTATAGTGTGATAACCTATTTTTTATTTTTAAAATTTTTAGAATTTAATTAAGCCAAAATAGCTACCAGTAGCTACAGTATAAAATAAACCAGCTATAGTAAAAAATCATAAGATAAAAAAAGCTAAATTAAGCAAGACCTTAAGATGTTCATGCAATTACTCGCAACAGTTGAATCGAAGGGCACCATAATGCCCTGCTCAGCTTGGCTTTAAGCCAGCGACGGCTTTTTTTCACTGTTGGTTTTTTTGTTTTGGTTTTTTTGTGTTTTTTTCTCATATTCTTTTGTATTGTTTGTGATGGGCTAACATGTTTTTTAAAATTTTCTAAATTTAATTATGCCAAATAAATCAAATCAGCTATAGTAAAAAATCAGACGGCTACAATAAAACAAAGCCATAACCTATCGCCTAAGGTAGCGTTCGGAATAGCGATGACTTTTGGCTTTTGCTGAAATTTTACTGTAACTGGCTGATTTTTTACTGTAGCTGAGTTGGCTTATTGGGCATAATTAAATCTAAAAAAATGTAAAAAAAATAAAAGCAGCACACTAATCTAAAGCGGATGATACAAAGAAATATGAGAAAAAACAAAACACGAAAATAGCAAAAAACAAAAAAAATTGAATAGAGACGAAAGTGCTACAGTGCTGCTAGGCCCTGCTACAGTGAAATAATCGTCTATCGCGGTTTTTAGAAGCTAGAATGAGCGCTTAAATCTTCTAGTAACTGTATGGTAGGCAAACGATGTTCTTTAGGCACGTGGGTGGGTCAGATCAGCCGGGGACTGGACCGCCTAACTAATTTCAGGTCAGCCAAGTTCGGTTTAGGCTCAATTTACGTCGATATGGTCCATAATATTTAACTTTAGCTACTAATTCTGGTCGTAACATGTCGATAAAAAACTGTAAAAATACGTTATCACAAAGTATTTTTTTTTATAGGACGAGTCCTGTAACATTATTTTCCATGCGATCAATCTTGACGGTTTAGCCCTGCAAGTCGTTAAAATTGGGGCGAAAAATCGACTAGGAAAGTATGTGAAACGCGCACCCGCTATTTGAAAACGGACGGGCGGTGCTGTCGATAGCCGTACCATCGATCGTACGTGGGCCGGCGCGGGGGAAGGAGCCGCGAGACGTGACGCGCGGGCTTCGTTTCGGCCGCTGCCGCACCGGCGCGGGGTGGGCTGGTGCCTGCACGTGGGAAGGGAATCCTGCTGCCCCGGCCGAATGGATTGGCGACGGCTTGGCGTTCTCTTCTTTCCTTCCTTCTTTCCGCCTGTCAACGCCCGCACCCGTGGGCTTTCGCGTGGGTGTCGGCACCAACTCCCCTGCCGCGACAGCGACGCCCTTGTACCGCTCTCGCTCGCTCTCCCGATGGCCCGTGCCTGTACGTCTAGTCGTGCACGGTTCCAGCGATCAACGATGGATGGCCACGTTCCTTTTTATGCTGATTTTTTAGCCACGATCGATGATTTTTTGTTACGTTTTTAAGGCGATATTAGATGGTAAAGATACTAGTGTGAATAATATATATATATATATATATATATATATATATATATATATATATATATATATATATATATGTGTGTGTGTGTGGGGATAGAATCAAAAGCTATTTGAAGAAATCAATTCAAAATACTAATAGCTACTAATAGTACTAGCACATACTTACGCCCCATGTGGTGTGTGCCCTCTTAATAGCTACTACTAGTACTAATGTAAACAACATATATATATATATAGGTAAGATTAAAAAGTTATTTAGAGAAATCGTTTTGAGAGGCTATTTAAAAAACTATTCTATCTATTTTAGCTTTCAAGTAAACTAAGCTAGAAAAAACACCTAGAGACCAAAATAACAGGTCTTAATAACTTAATAGAGACCAAAATAACAGGGTCTTAATAACTTAACATAAACATGTGTTGGGCTGTTGGCCACTCGGTGGAGTACTGTTGTTTATACATGTGCCGTTTCTGTGTGCCGCCCCCATGTGGTGTGTGCCCTCTTAATAGCTACTAATAGTACTAGCACATACTTACGCTTCCCTCTTCATAAAATTTGTGTGTTCGACACTGCCTTAAGGATACATTTATCGCTATAGATAATCACACCGACCATAAGTGATCCAAATCAGGGTACGGCCCATGAAGGTCCATTAGAGCCCGTTTAGAGGTGTTCAGAATAGCATTGATTTATAGTTTTTTTATTATAGCTGGTTTATTTTTTATCGTAGCTGAATTGATTTATTTAGCATAATTAAATTTTAAAAAATTTAAAATAGAAAGGACGAAAAAGTGAATAGTGAAAAGAAGCTGCCGCTCACCGCCCAATGCCATTGCTGCAGCTGACTTGAGCGTGACCTTAGCTTGAAGAGAGCATAGCCGAAGACCTTTAAACGTCGTCTTGAAAAAAGTATAATTTTAAATCAGTTACTATTTATCTATATAAAAGCTAAAAGCTGGCATTGCAAACAAACCCAGCCAACTTTCCTTCGGCGTCTCGTTAATAGTTTCTACTTCGACTAGAAATATTTTCGAGTGTATATCGTGTGCTGTTGGCTTCACTCTTTAACAGGAGGATCCCCGCGCGTTCCCGCGGGCGCATAAAAAAAATCCATATATGAATTGAGGCATCAGAATAGTTGACATAAAATAAGTTTTGTGATAGGTCGGTGGCAAAGGCAACAATGAACGGTAAAACTGTGCCAAAGGCGAATGTTGTAGGAAAAAACAATAGGTTTTATATGATACGTGCAATAAGCATGAAATAGTTACTTCTTGAATTAAGAGTGTATGCTTATACATCTCAGGCAAACCGTTTTTCAGCTTTACCATGCACGTTGGTCTCATCAAAAAGTGTCGGACCTCAATTAGCAATCCGGAACATCTGTGTTTTTATCATACTATTTTCTAAATTAGTAAATAGTGCACACAGATGCATTACTGAATCATACATATACATCGCATGAACTATATCAAACATTTATATTACATATCAGAGTTTAAATACCCTATACCGGGAGAGTTTACATAGCGGACCGATCAAACCAAATGTTACACTACAGAAAGCAGAAGCAGAAGCAAAAAAAGGTAAGATCACACCTTACCATAGGAAAGCAATTAGGGTTAAAGCATGTACGACAAATACTATCTAATATTTGGATACACATAATCACCATCAAAGTCTGTTTAACTGAGGTAAAGACTAGACCACTAGAGAACATATAATCCACATTGTCTTCTTCTCCGTCTGGTCCCGAAGCGGCGTAGTGGTCTTGATCCGAAGATTCTGAGTTATTTTAATGACTAGGGATGAGCACAAACAACTGTACCCTATAAGCCAATACACATAATACAATAATATAGATGCAAAGCTTAATAAAGGAATGTTCAGGTTCCTTTATTTGCAAAAAAAAAAACCATAGTTGAATTATATTAAGTAAAAATCTTGAGACTTAGCATTTTTAACTAAACTATGTTTCTTGTTTTCTAAAGAGTGTGAAAATATACAATAATAATAGTAGTGCAGGTTTTATTCACCTGTTACATGGTTCCATCCACTATATGCTATTTTTGTTATCAGGGTTCTATCCACCCATAATAATCACCGATTCCATCCATCTAGGGAAAATCAACTCAAAGTTCTATCCACCCTTCATGCTTTTTCATCCTACCCACAAAATTCTTTTGTAAACAGACACTAACTCGAGTAAGTTCTCATGCCCGCTCATGACCGTGGGCACGATTGTTCGAATAGTTTTCACTCTACAGAGGTAGCACATTTTACACACAAGAGATAACCAACTTGTTATATTCCACATGTATCCTTAGATATGATCAAGAAGATCATCACAAGACCTTTACAATACATTTTTCTAATGACCTAAACTACTCTCCAACGCATCGCCCATGTGTCGCGGTTTGATCCAAGATAGTTACGGTACTACCGCGCTTATACCTACAGTACTTCTAATTTTTCTAGGACTTCCAGAAAGTAGCCTAAATCAAATGCAATCTTTGCAAAATCATTTCATCATTCCACAAAATTTGCAATGGTTCATCACAACAGTATCCTGGATCTTCTCACATAGTCCTTCAAATTTATTTCTTTGCTAATTCTTCTCATTAAATATAGTTGACCAGAAATTCATCATCCACCTCTGTTAAAGGAAAAGGCTATAAGGGGTAAGTCAAAGTTAGCTATGGGTTTAGCCTTATGAGAGGGAGAACAATTCATCCTATGGAGGATTATCATATTGCTGAACTCGTCCAAGTGAACGGGCATTAGCTTGGTCTTTTTGCTATTTTTGGTGGTCATTCAAGAGACACCATTCCTTCATACTTAGAGAAGAATTTGCTTTCCACTATTTTGAGTTGGGTGAGATTGTAGCTTTTCCTTCAGAAAAACGAATGCTTTACCAACGGTCACATGCAATGGTCATTGTTTTGTTCTTTCACACTAGGAAGAAATTTGGACACATCCTGACGGAGCAATCACTAAAGCTTATGAGAAGACTGGCCAGGAATTCCATCGCATAGTCTAGATCTGGGGCATGGTGGATAGACTAATGTAACAGCAATTCTTCTCGATGGCAGGAGTCTGTGGGTTGCTAATGTTGGGGATTCATGAGTTATCCTTTTAAAAGGTGGGGAAGTCATACAGATGTCTACTGATCATGATCCAAATCTGGAGCGTGGAGCAATTGAAAACAAATGCAGCTCTATTTCAAATATGCCAGGTGCAGTTGCATTTTCTTTCAATTGGGTAGCTAGATTGAAGCATTGAAGCTTTACTATATATGTGGTAGAGTTCAGAAAAATGATGTCATGAGTTATGCCATACAAAACAAATGTATCTCTAGGATCGAGTATGATGAGTCAGAGGGGGTTGAATAACTCTTTCAAAATCTTCTTCCTAATATCACCAACAACATGCAGCGGAAAACCAAATTCATAAGCTCATCAAATCCCTAAGTCAAGAAAGCAAAAACTCTGGTAAATAACAAACTTCACTAGTCAGACCGGAATTAGCAAATGGACAGACTGGAAATGGAGGCCAGTCAGACCTGGAAATTGGGAAGGTTAGACCTCTGTTTCAATGGCGGTCAAACCTCTGTCGAGTCAAACTACTATGAACAGTAATTTCAAGCAAATGAACAGTACTATCCGGTCAGACCTCCAGCGTGTAGCGATTAGACCGGTATGAACAATAAAATCAGGTGAATGAATGAGTAATTGTAGCACTGTTTCAATTCCTAAAATCCACATAACTTTTGATCCAATGGTCCAAATAACGTGAAACCTAGCATACTCCTTTAGGATGCCATAAACTATTCCAATCAATGATCGAGAGAATCATTGCCAAAATTATAACATTTTCTTATTTGAGTAAAGGGTGTACCAAAACCAGTCAAAAGAGGAAAACTTCGATCTGCTCTTGCACGTGAGTCCTAGATGGTCTAGATGACCTGAGATGAGTTTTCACATGTCATAGCAAGCTAGAATACAACACAAATTCAACCCCAAAATACCCACAAGAGTAAAACCCAAAAATCACCTCTCTCTTGAAAAAAAATCAAGTAAACTCAAGAACTTCCTTTATATCATACCTAGATGGATGGAGATCTTATCTTCAGGAGATATCTATATGTCTTACACGTCTTTAGCAGCAGAAAAGCTTAAGAGAAGAGAAATCCAAACAAAGAAGACAAGAAAATCAAAAGCACATAAGGGAATCTATGGCACAACTCACTTGGATAAACTTTGAATATTTATTTCACTTGGATAAAAATGTTTTACGGTTAATCCCTCAAGATAGTAGAGTTCTAAGCTTAAAGCACACACATAAGGCTCCAATATAAGAAAATCCTAACTCTAAACTCTCAAGTCTCTTACAAGACTCAACTCAATATAAGACTTATATAGTAGAGACTTCTCATCTCTCACTTAACCCTAACAACCAACAACTATTTAGTGAATCACACCACTTACATATAGAAAAAACCCATACAAATGGGTTTTACTCTCACACACACTTGCACACATTACAAAGTGTGACTTACAAAGGCTATAGAAGCCCGATAAGACACTCCAACTACAAAGACATGACCTCAAACCACTTAGGCCAACGTCACAGTTTTGTAAACTGCCACTTTATCTGGTTTTGGACAATTTTTCAAATTGACATCCACCAGTCTTCACGACGATACGATACCTATGACTTGTTGTCAAGATCATCGCCTGCGTCGAGGCCATCACCACTTGAAACACTCAAGTCCCATGACACACCAATATCACTCCATAGTCTGTGACACTCAATGCCTTACCATCAGCCATCAGGATCATACATCTGTTCTGAGAAACGTCACCATTTGAAATGCACAAATCCAATTGGCACATCACATGTATGTGTTGTCTCTTTATGATCCTTGTCTTTCTTCTGTGCTTCTCGGTTTAAGATGTTGCTCCACCTAGACTTACGTGACACGTCATGGTCTTAAGACTCCTTTCGTAACCTCGGTCTTATCGTTGGCCGTAACAAACATCAAAGCACCTGCACACTAAAGAACAAAACAACTGATCCGAATACAAATGGCATGTACTTGACTCTCCATTAATAAACCATATGCATGGACACACGGCATGACTCCCATATGTATGAACTCCTCAAGACTAACACTTGCACAGTACTCGCCATGACTAATACCACCAAAACTACAAAAAAAAAACATCGACTTAGCTCAACAGGGGCCGAAATGCAATTTCACAAAAATCAAACTCAATAAACACAAGCAAAGCACAAACAATATCAAATACTCATCACTCTCATCGGGTTACCACCACATAGTCAACATTATCATCTTCTGTTCTTAATTTATTCATATTGTCGCATGTTGGTCTGATCACCTCAAAACTTTGGTCATATTAAAAACTGTCTGTGGAAAAGTTGGAGAAAAATAAACTTACTGTATTTATGTATTTGGTTCTTTGTGGTTGATCATATAATTGAAAAACCCTCCATACGAGTACCCACCTTGGTTTATCAGCTTTGGTTTTATCATGCCGTTGGACAATGCATTTTTCTTCTTCTTTAAGTTAATTGAATGAGACCCACCTTGCGAAAGCCATCCTGCGGTTTAATTCTTTGTCAGAGAAGTGGCTTGGATGGCTTCACCCATAATCAGTGAATGTAACTTTCAATGATCCGTGTTAACACAGTCATTTTCTAGACTGATACATTCTGGTCTTGTTGCACAATCTGATCTGCTGCACATGGAGAGCTATCAGCATCATATATGCTAGTTGGTACATCTGCCATGGTTTCTAATGGGATTACACGAAACTAGATGCACATTATGCTTATGAAAAGTTTAAAACAGTGGATATTCTAGGTCACAGCTACTGCAGGAGCTATTTTTGCTGCAAGTTTTCATGTGTGGTCTTTAACAGGACTATTCTTTCACACCTTCACAGTTCACACTTCTGTTGTTTTCTCAACAAAAGACCCGGCCTTATTGTGCATTGTTACCTTTCAGTTCCGGAATTTACGCCACTACTTTCAGTCAGTGATCTGTACCCTCACTTCTAGTCTCTAGTTGCTAAAGTGTGCTCTTCAGCAACTTGTCAAATTTTACTTCTATAACAAAGTTAATATCTCTGATTGTGATCTTTTGTTCTGCCTAATGGTGTGGAATTTCTTGTTGAAAAGGGTTCCTAATCAATTGTCTTTAGTTCTTAACAAATAAGAAAACAATGAAGCCATTCATTTATCCCTCCTCTCCTATTAACACCTGCTATTTGCCCAAGTGTGGCATGGTAATGTAATACTTCTTTTCTTGTAACAAGCAAAAAATTGTGAATTGTGGAAGGGTGTCCTATCTTGAGTTTCTACTTTTAATTACAATAGGAAATAGCAGCTACCTACCATCCACTACAGTTTCCAATAGTTTCATGTTCCTCACTTGATCAAAACTATAGTTGTTCTATCAAGTGGAAACTCTAAACTGCATTACTCCCCAGTCTGAGTTCACCTATAGAGGCCGAGAGATGGAATTTGATAGATCATCTTCTTTTCTTTTCTGGTTCATCAATTCAGTACTGCATCATTTCTTTCCTTCTTTGGAAGGAAATATGGGGCTCGAATTCTCTCCTGCGTGATAATGCTGTAAAATTACTGGAGATGTTCCCCGAGTATGTGGTCAGTTGGCAGTTGGCTGCTTCCCGAGCCTTTGGAGACCGGAATCTAAAATCGACGTTGAGAGTAGAGCCCGACACAAGAGTTGAAGAGATAGACGGTAAAGCTCAGCTACTTATCTTTGCTAGCGATGGTGTTTGGAAGGTCCTTCTATTTTTTCTCAAAAAAGAGAGAATAAATATATAAAAATTGTACCTCATAGTTGTATTTTCCTTTTTCTTTTGTCAACTACAACTAAAGATTCTCGATTCCCGGATGTGAAGTGAAATTCCTACACGATTGGAGTGGCCCTTTTGAAAGAAACATGATTGCAGTAATATTTTTCAGACCAAACACAATTATAGTGTTATATAGTCAATTATCTCTTAAAAAATCTGGAAGCTGAACTGTGCATAGTGCTGCCTCCTAAATCCTAATAACAATCCATGCATCTTGAATCCCCTGTAGATTTGTGGAATTATCAGAGGGTGGCTCAATTCCAAACCAACCGTGCAGCGTTTTCTTCAGAATATAGCTGTTCAAATGGGTCGTGCTGTAGCAGGCCACCTCAAGGCTTGTCGCTGTAGACTCGACCTAAGCACGGTACAATCCGTTTAGATGATGGGTCATGCCAGCATAGCCTGGTGGACCGTGCCGTGCCTAGGCCGAGCAGCCGGCACATCAGGCCAGCATGGCCCGTTTAGGTTGCGGGCCATGCCAGCATAGCATGGTAAGAATTTTGTATAATTTTTCTGTAATATTTTATATTTTCTATAATTTTTCCTTATTTTTCTAATTTTTTTTTTTGCTTTTCTAGGTTAAACGGGCCAACCATGCCAACACGGCCCATTTAACCCTAATCGTGTCCGTGCCGGCACAACATGATCACGGGCCATGCCTAGACTCGGTTCTCGATCTATGGGCCGATACGGTATAACTCGTTTATTATCCGTGCCTAAATAGACCATACCAGCTTCGGACCCATGCCGCATGGCCCGTTGGCCAGGTCTGCTTCGGAAAGCTGCTCACTAGGCCACCCACGAGGGAGGCCCATCCCCACCGCTCCTCTCGACGTACTGGGCAGCGTGAGACCTTTTAGTCTGACGTGTGGGGTCGATTCGTTTCGTGCTGGTGTGTCAGTGAGAGAGAACATGGCGCGGGCACCGTGACAAGAGTTTACATGTTGACTGGGATTAGAACTACATCGCTTCCGCACTCTACCACGCGCGCACTCTCTTACCCCTTTCCATCTGCTTTGTCTTTTCTCACTCTCAAATCTCACCCTCAACTTCGTGCTTTATTTGTTAGATCTATTTTTTTGACTTTAATTTATAATTTATGATTTATAGATTATTTATGAGAAAAAAAATATAAAATAACATAAATTTATATATAATTTTAGTTAATATAAACAAAATCACTATAATACATACTACCATCAATCTATAAACCCGTCTTAGACTAAAAACATCCGATCCATTCCACTCGTTGTGCCTATCGAAGGCTCGAAGCTGGGTGCCACCACTGAGTGCTGAATGGAGCCCACCACCGACCAACTCGGCGGCGCCGTGACGTCCTCGGCTACTACGGCACCGCCGCCGACCGTGGCGGGCGGGGAGCCTGCTGACGCCCTTGTCGGCGCCGGCGCCGGAGCTGGAGGAAGGGACGGGGACCCCCACGCTGCTCTCCAAAGGCTAGCTGCCCTCGGGGACCGCATGGCCGCCGTCCGGCGCCGCCTCGCCGCCTCCCTCTCCGGCGAATCGCAGCCGCTCTCCTCCTCCGACATCCACTCCGTGTCCTCCGAGATCTCCTCCGCTGCTCACCTCGTCGTCCTCAACGCCGCCTCCCTCCTCTCTTCCTCCCTCCCCTTCCCCGCTCCACCCCCACGTCCTGCCCCTTCCGCTCTCGTCCAGGAGCTCCCCGCCTCCGCCCAAGAGCCCCCCCAAGAAGCAGCCAAGGGCGACGGCAACTACGACGTCGTGGAGCTCGACGCCGCCGAGCTGCTCGCGGAGCACGTCCACTTCTGCGATATCTGCGGCAAGGGCTTCCGCCGCGACGCCAACCTCAGGATGCACATGCGCGCGCATGGCGACCGCTTCAAGACCCTGGACGCGCTTTGCCGGCCCGGCCAGGCGAAGCCGCCTGCCGGCCGCGATGTGCGGTTCTCGTGCCCCTACGCGGGATGCAACCGGAACCGTGCTCACCGCCGCTTCCGGCCGCTCAAGTCGGCGGTGTGCGCGCGCAACCACTTCCGGCGCAGCCACTGCCCCAAGCTCTACGCCTGCGAGCGCTGCGGTGGCAAGAAGCGTTTCGCTGTTCTAGCCGATCTCCGCAGCCACCTCCGCCACTGCGGGGAGGAGGCGCAGTGGCGTTGCTCCTGTGGCACCACCTTCTCCCGCAAGGACAAGCTGTTTGGCCATCTCGCCCTCTTTGAAGGCCACATGCCAGCTATCACCGAGCCGAACAAGGATGTGGTGACAGCGCCTACAGAGGCATCCCTTGATATGATGGAGGAAGGGGGAATTGAAGGGAATTGTGACTGGGAGGATGATGAGGAGGGCGGTTTTGATCCGAAGTTCTTCAAGGAGTGGATGGAGGAGCTCAGAGGTGGTGCTGGTGGCACGAGTTGGCCTGGATCGGCTGCAGCCGGGCAATAGCAATGTAGCGAGCGGTGTTTGGGGTAAGAGCTTTATCTTCCTGCAGTTTTGTTGTGAAATTGAAACTTATAGTATGTGAAAACTCGGTGCAAGAAGATGTGAAACAATGCCAAGATGCTGATGATAGGATTACATGTTACTACTAGCGAATACAAACTACGCATTGAAACATTCTTGTGCTGCTTGGTGAAGTTATGTAGTGGATATGTCAACTTGAGTGGAAAGTTATCCTCATAATTTATTTTACAACTTCATTTATGCAACTGAACTCAAGTATGTAAGATGCTCTTGGATGGCATCTCTCGTAGTCAAGTTAATATATTGGGGATAAGTTTAGATGGATATGGGGCTCCTTTTTTTTTACCGCAATTGAGGAAGAACTATACTGAGCACTTTGATGGCTTGGGAAATTTTTGTATTTGTTTAGCTGGTTCATTCCTTTGGTTTTCTGTTCTGCCCAGTTCACGTGATCTTTACTCTGCTTGTTCTTGTATGTCCTGGATCACATATTAGTGTATGCACTTCACTCCATTCATTTATCGTCTATGTGGACAGAACTTTAAACCCTAAACAACTTCTCCTTTTTCTTGTTAAGTATGATATCTTGGAAGTGTTCGTGCTCATGTCTTAGGTTAGGCCTGGTGAGTGGCACTCACCGGGTCCCTTACATTCACAAACATTTGAGTGTGTCCCTCAATTTGTATTTAAAGGTAGGTCTTTCAGCCCTTTAAATGAAATATGACTAAATTCTAATGGGTTTCTGGCTTTCTGCAAACCCATAGCACCCCATTTGCTCTGCCTTTTATGGTTTAGGTAATAAATAGTTTTTTTTAAAATTGTATTACTATATAAACAACTAACAATCAAGGGTTGCTACGTGTAGTTGTGTACAGACAAAACTTATTGCTAAATGTTTACAAACAGCAGCTGACAGGCGGGCATGTGACACGTGGCTTGAATTCAATGGGTGTGGGGACCCGAATATGCAAATTCGGACCATCTGTGTATACTGCACTAGTCCAGAATTATGCTAATGCACATAGTGGTAACATCGGTGCAATGTCATTCATATATAGCTATAAATAACCACATAATGAGTTTTGATAATAAATAAAGGTTTTGACCTTATGGTTGAATTTACAATTATTTAGCCACGTAGGGCTTATGCACTAGAGAAAATAAACTACAGCAGAAACAAAAGAAACTCCAAGCGGCGGCTCATCTCATGCCATAGGCAATCGACTGCGGTACGAGACCTAGCGATTAACCTTCTTCGTAAAACTCCTCCAGAAGCGGTGTAGACTCCTCTTCTCTAGCATTTGAGTTGTGATTGTAGCAAGGGTGAGTACAATGAAGTACTCAATAAGTTGTGCACACATAATGCAATATATAGATGCAAGACTTGTTACCAAGGAAATGGCTATCTTGGCTTGTTTTGCATAAAACTAAGTTGACTTGTAAATATGATAAATAAATTGAAAACATAATTTGAACAATAATAATAAATAACAAAAGTAAAACATTGTTTCACATAGCCCACCCATATGATTCATGCAACTTTTCCTTCCTAGTTTTGTTTTATAAAATCTATCCCTTATGTGAAATTCCTAAGTATGTCTATGACCGTGGACACAGCTATTCGAATATTTTTATTAACACTTTTGCAGAGGTTGTACATCTTTCCCCACACGGTATGATCAACTTGTAGTTTCTTCGGAATAACACGCTTCCCTAAGCGTGCCAATCAAGATGGTCATTACAAAGTCTTTTAGAAACTTCACCCTAGCAATGATCCCTCCTGTCAAGCTTGAACCCGGTAGCTTGACCCTAATGAATGCAAGTAGGCCCAAAGTTCAATGTTGGATTTGAAAACAGGAACCGTCCATGATGTATCCTTATAAGCAGCTACACCCTCCACTTTTTTTACAAAGCTTAACCTAAAACCCGAGGTGCCAATGCTAGAACTCGGTAATTTACTAAGCTAGGCCCGTCCCATAGAGCATGTGGTTGTACAAGGGGCTCAGTTCAATGGCGCACAAAGTTAAGTCCTAAACTGACTTGTATGATACTAGCCAATTCACTAACCACACAAAGGATTCACAAAACAGTCACATAGCATGTTCACACAGTAATTTCAGTTGCCCTAGTCTAAATCATTTATTCATCAGTTGATTTTTAGAGTGCAACATATGCATCAGTGATAATACACAGTGCACACAATTATTCTCAATGCAATTCTATATATCATTAGCCAAGTGTAATTTGATATTTTAAAATGGTGTCAAAATCTCGCATGGCTAAGTAAGACTAAACCAACCCACGTTAGTGCTACAATAATGATCAACTAATATAAACCATCCTAGGGCAATAATGGATCATGACGAACAAATGAACAAGGTGGATAAACAACAACTAGAGTTCATAACTACTCCCCAATTAATTAGTATTTGTAATAACACAACAATGCATAATAATTTAAAATGCAAAATAGTTTTTATAAAACTGGGTACACTATAATCAAGGTAGCACAACTTGCCTTCAAAAAGGTCTTGATCTTGCACTAATTCTTTCCCTTCTCCGAAAGCTCTCGGCGTGTCAATGTCTATGCCGAATGAGAGAAAACAGAAATAAATAGCAAAAAAGAACCACAAACAAACTACAAAAATCATAAAAAAATTACTGGAAGGTAGGACTTGATTTTAGATGAATTTAGAGACAAATGAGCTCAATCAGAGATTGTATGGGTGCAAACAGGCTCTTGGAAGTTTGGTTGAGAAAGAAATTCGGGAAAAAGAAAAGAGAGAATAGAGAGTTAGAGACTGACAAGTGGGGACAGAGAATATTCCAGATTCTTTCTTTTTTGGGAATTTTGGAAATTAGCCAAAAACTGACATGTGAGGCCTATGGTGTATAGATTGAGTCCACATGCTAGGGTTTAGGGTTCACGGAACAGTACTAACACGATGGGTCCATGTGACAGCGACTCGGTCCACCGAACCGATCTTGGGTTTGGATTGCGTGGCTGCTGACATGGCGAACACGTGGACATACGGTGCTAGCATGGCTACTGAGGTTGCATTGGCATGGACGATAGTGACGGCAACGGTGCTTGGAAACCAAGGGTTCTAATAGGCGGCAGTGCTACTCTGGCGAACTACAACGACGGCGCATGGTGGGGTTTTCGGCTACACAAAGCAGCGGATCTGGGAGAGACGACGGCGGCAAATGGACGAGCGGTGCGCGAAGACCTAGGGTTGATGGAGGTGGGTGAGGGTTGAGCGGTAGCAATGCTATGGTTCACTATGAAGACGTAGGTCCGGTGGTTCCCGAGTGACGACAAGGTAGATCTCAGCGAGGTGGTCCCAACGGTGACGACGGCAAGGCTCAAGACTCACTGGAGGTGGCAGGATTCCTCAACGGAGATGGCGGCGACTTCAAATCCAAGCTCATTTCTGATGGTGCAGTGTGAGATCTTCGGCAACAGCTAGGGTTTTCGGGTGCGGGGCAGCTCACAGTATGGAAGCTAAGGTGTGGGCGGCCTTTGTAGTGCAAAGAGGCAGCGCGGAAGTTGGAGTCCGATGTCGACACGGCAACGGTGACGGAGTCCGTGTCGGGGACAATGAAAATACCATTTACATTTGGGACCCACATGTTAGCGATGGCGAGAGCGAGGACACACGACGTACGCATGCATGGTGTGGGTGGAGCGGGCTGGCGAGCTAGGTTGAGCGGCTGGACCAAGCAGACGGACATGTGGGCGAAAGCAGGCTGGGCCGAAGAAGAGAGAGGAAGAAGCTGGGCGGCAAAGGAATTGGCCCACAAGCCTTCCAGTGTTTTTAGTTTCTTTTTTTAGAAAATACCGAAAAGGAAAATAACGCCACAAAAAATAGCAAACAAGCTTGGAAAATTTAGAGCAAATTTAGGAAAATACTTTAGAACACTAGGAACTCAAATAAAATATTTTTGGATTTATTTCATATTTGGATTATTCATATTAAATCATTTTAATTTTGGGAAAAATTCAAATTAAGCTTTATTTAATTTCAGTAAATCATGGAAATATTATAAAACCTTATTTTGACAAAAGATTTTTTGAAAAGCGCGAAAATTGGGATGTTACAATGGGGTACACCTGTTAGTGAGTATTCATAAAGATTTCCATAATATTTTTGCCATGGAATCTTTATCAAATTAGTTTCAGTTGTCGTCTAGTTTCTTTGTTTTATTGGACAAATGCGGTTTTTTAAAAAGGGTTGTTCCAGGTTTTGAACGTGGGTTGGCTTGTTCCCGGTCCACTAGTCCTCTAGTTGTTTGCTATACTAATATTCTATCACTTTTTTTGTCAGAAAGCTAATGGTTTTGTCGTCATATTCTTTGTTCCTTTACTCTTAAGATATACTCTCTTCCTGACGGTTGTTAATGCACTTTTGTGTGACTTGTGAACTGTGATTTAGTTTTCCAATGCGAATAGATAATGAAGTATGTAATTCAATTTTACACTTCACCAATGCATGTGGATTTTTCACTGGTAAGGAAAGCAATTATTGTAAACTTCTTGTTCTCATGGCTCATGCAAATGTAAAAGGATGTCGCCTGTGTCTGAAGAGATTGCATATCCTTGTTCATGACACTCAAATGGAGAAGAGTGTGGGTTGCATTGTTCATGTTTGGTTAAGTGGGATATACTAAATTCATATAGGGTATAACTAGCTGGTCTAATGTTCGCAAGCATATTATGATCTGATTCCTAAACCTCCAATGCTGTCTTGTAGGTGTATGGTAGCAACAGGAAGGGGCGATTGGTTGCAAAAGTGATTTGAAAGATCAGTGAAGAAGGGGCTCATGAAGAACAAGAGAGGGTTTCTACCTCCCCCTCTCCATATGTTACTTAGCTTTTCGCTTGGCGGGCCTCCCTTTTATCGTTCTCGGTTACTTTCTTGTTATGCTGTAGTTGTTGCCTGTTGGCGGAATACGGTGTTGTGCAGTGCCCCTCTTTTCCTGACAAACGATGGAACCACTCTTCGGTGCGCTAGAGGCACCGGATAATAAAACCCAGTTAGTTGTACATCTAGACATGCTCATATATAGCAGAGCCTGGCCATGGTGGCACCTGGAAGGCTGGAACTGGAAGATGAGCTGATTTATTTTGCAGGTCTCGCGACAACGGCAACCCTCTTTCAGATGTTTATGTTACTTCTTACTACAGCACAACGCCACCTTTCTGACTTGATTCAGTTCAGAACCCGATTTTAGATGTTGGGTTCAAGTCTCCGACGCCTTGTATATGGCTGCGTGCGATTATGTGCATGGCGACCAGCAATCGTAGTGGCAGGCAGGTCATGGACGAGTGTCCTAGTGGCGTAAAGTACCAGGTACGACAAGCGTTGCCGCCGTCGTTACAGCTCGTCTGTCGCCGGCGCCACTCCCCGGAAAGGCAGCCGCGGCCACCGCCCGCCGCCACGCCATCCGCTGGGCATAGCTTCTGACTGTTCCGCCGTTCTTGATGTTGGTTGGAAGGAGCTCAATAATTCTTGATGCCCAGCCGTTCCTCTGCCCCGGCGCAACAGCAGCTAGCGCAGCATTCTTCAATCTTCAGCACGGAGTCGCATGAACTCCGTAATTCTGGCAGCTCTTGTCCTCAGTATGAGGATCCCACCCCGATCGGACGGCGTTTCCAGAAATGTTACAGAATACGTAAGACAGGGATCCAGAAAAATTCCGAAAATGTGTTCCCCCAAGTGCTTGTGGCTGTAAGTGCTATCCCCATCATAAACAGCACACCCTCTCTCTCATGTGATTGAAACCCATCTCCGCCAGATTTGGGCATCTTTGTTGGTCCGCAGCACCGATGTATTGCTCATTCTTGGACGCTGCCACCTACTTTCTTATGTTGAGATGAGATTATTTTGGACTTTTTTTTAGCAAAAGAGCTTGGAGGACCAAAGATCCTGCTTACAGCAACAACCGCACAACCCCAGGTGCGTTTAATTTGTTTGTTTCCTTCTCTTATTAGTTGTGTGCTGTTCTTTGTTCTCCCTGCTATACGTAATGTGTGCCAAATTAGCTAATTAGCATTTGATAGTTTGCAGAGCCATTTAGTAAGTTAGCAAGTACAAGATTCTATTTTTCAATTTAAATTATCTAGGTGGTGCATAAATTACAAATTCCTTGAGAATATTAATAACAATCAACTCATGATACCTATCCTATAAACAAGCTATAGCTTTCAGAATTAACAAAATGTACTTATGCAATTATCATTGTTCTTTTTTTGCCTAAAAATGTTGCATTATTAGATTTCTCAAATGTAACTTCTAGTTCCGGAGTGGATAAACTTTTTCCACTTGCAGGCAATTATTGCTGGCAAGAATTCAATAGGATATGGGAGGATGACACATGACATATACAGAGAGAGCCAACATCATGTCGTGCGTGCCGCCGGCAAAACCTAGCTGGCCTCCAAAATCAGCAAGTTTGCACAGAAAGGTACCCTGCTTTACAACACAAACAATAGGGGATATAAATTTAAAATAAGTGCTATGATATATGTTGTAGGGGTAGTTCCCACCTAAACCCAGCTAGCCTGCTGAGAAGGTTGTAAATCATGTAAATGACGTAGCTGGCCCTCGTAGCTTGTCCTCGGTGAGGGGCTCCGGGTAAGGGTACGACGGTAATGTCGCTCATTACCACAGGGAGTGCTTATGTATCGTGACTAGTTCTTGGAAAAGCCAGAAGAGGTCATTTGTTCACCTAGCTCTCCACTACCATACCCCTTTCTCTCTGTTTGGTCTGTAGCCACAACAGTTGGCGCCGTCCGTGGGGACGACGGAAGCAAACCTCAAGACTGTAAGAAGAAGGATGGCACCGAAAAAAGCTTCATCATCGACGGCGAGGAAGAAGGAAGCGGCTGCGACGAGGCCCCGTGTCAGCACCAGAACTTCGGCATTGGCGGTCGGGGGCGAAAATGACGATACTCATCGCGCGACCACCGACGCCGTCGACCCCGCCGCCCTCGACTCCATCGACCCCGCCACAACCGACGCCATCGACCCTGCCACCACCGACGCCATCGACCCCGCTGCCATTGACGTGACGATCGGCCCCAACCCGCGTGTCGCACCCCAACCCACCATTGGTGTGACGATCAACCTTGACGACACCGGCCGGGCGCTAGGGAGTGGTAGCCTCGACGACCGTCGAGGCGCGACCACCGTCTCTGCACCCGGTGCAGAAGTGCCAAGCGGTCCCGCCGGCCACACAGGCCCCACCGTCGGCACTGAACTCCATCGCGCGGATGGGAGGAGCAACCTAAGAGCATAAGCAGCGGTCGCGGCAACCTCGACCGCGCAACCAGGTGCGCCCGTCGCCCTATCTACGCCCGCCACGGAGAATGTCCTGCTGGCGGCCCTTAGCACGCTCCAGCGGGAGTTGGCGGATCTCAGGGGGGCCGTGCGGGGCATGCAAGAGGTTCGGAGTCAGCCAACCCCACTGGTGGCCGCGCCGGAGCCTGCGCCCGAGAGGGCGGACAGCCGCGACGCCCCAACTTCCAGCCGCGCCTCGCTACGACGCGTGGACCCGGAATCCCTGCTATCGCCGGGCCTGCAGCAAGTAGCGTGGCCGGAGGACTTCAAATTTCCCCGCTCCGTCACATCGTACAAAGGCGATACGGACCCCCGAGAGTTCGTGCGTGTGTACGAGACCACCATCGAGGCGGCAGGCGGGGACGACACCACTAAGGTGAAGGGGTCCCGCTCGCGTTACAGGGAGTGGCGCTCTCATGGTTCTTTTCCATAGAGCCGAACTCCATATACGCATGGGAGCAGATACGCGACCGTCTCTACAACAACTTCCAGGGGAACTACATCGAGCGCGTCGACGCGGATTAACTTTTCGCAATCAAGCAACAACTATCGGAAAGGCTCCGCGAGTACTTCAAACGCTTCGCGCAGGTCCGCTGCCAGGTCAAAGACGTCAACGAGACAACAATCATCAACGCAGCGGTACAAGGTCTTCGCTCGGGGCCACTGGCCGAATATAACGCGCGCAAGCCGATCAAGACAGTGATGAAACTCTTCGACAAGATGGAGGAATATGCTCGGGCGGAAGAAGATGAAAGTGACGCCAGGGCAACGAAGCCGATGTCAACCCAGCGGGAAGCGTCGCGAAGAGCGTCGACCCATCGCAAGCAAGTTCCTCGCGGAGCAAGCGTCGACAGCAGATGTCGAAGGACACCCCCAGCACAAGGACGTGCCGGCGGACAAGCCCCAGCGTGGCCGTCAGACGTCCCGGCGAGCCCGGTACGTCTTTGACATTGAGGCCGGCTCCAAGGATAACGCCCCTGCTAACCGCGGGACTAGGGCCCGACGAGGTCGGGGGCGAACCGAGGCCGGGGTCACGACGGTTGGGCCCGCGCGGAGTACGGCGACCAACAACGCCCACAATGGTGCGAGATGCATGGCCAAGGCAATCATGATACCCGCTCCTGCACCACCATCGCAGCACTTCGCCAAAGCGTTGCCAGAGACAGGGATCTCGAGGCGCGCCCACCCGTCGTGGCGCACGTTCAGCAGCCATCGGACCGCCCCCTGAGGATTTGCGATCAGGAGCCGCAGCCTTAGGAGGGTCTCCGGCGGATACAAGCCCAGATACAGCAGCCCCAGGAAAGCCCCCTGCGGATCCATGCCCTCGAGGGCGCCCCGCGCAGGGTCATCAACGTCATCTCCGGCGGTTCCTCCTTGGAGTTTGCCTCGGAGCGACAGCGCAAGGCCTACGTGCGGATGCCACACCACGTGGCGGCATACCCAGCCCAGGCGCCGCCAGATTGGGCGCAGCACGCGATCACCTTCACGCCTGCCGACGCTGAAGGCGTGGAGTTCCCCCATCAGGATCCCCTAGTCATCCACGTCGCGGTTGTTGGGTGTGATGTCCGCGGCCCCGGTCGATGGGGCAGCTCGCGAACGCCTTGTTCGCACAGGGCCTTCACGGATGGCGATCCCTTGAAGTCGCCTAGGCCCTCACGAATCCCGCAGGGGCTTGAGGTCGGCCATCGGCGTTGGGCCAAATATGTTTACGGTCTCCTTCGCCAGATGACAACGTGGCGACAGGGGACATCACTTTTGATGTCGCCGACATCCAAGACTACAACGCCATTTTGGGGCGATCGACTCTTAACTCCTTCGGGCGATCGCACCATGGCTTCCTATGTGTGAAGCTTCCGCCCGCGAGGTGTCATCACCATCTTCGCGATCGGACGCGGGCTCGGCACTGAGCACGGAACCCGAAGCCCAAGCCTGGGAGCCCAACGCGGTTCTTAGGTCAGGCGCGCCCGTACACGCCCTGCGGCAGCCCAAGCACAAGAGGCTTCGCATCTCATCACCACGACAACGAGTCCTGTGGTTAGTTCATAACCTCTTTGTACTCGCTTACCCGCGCAAACGGGAATTTAATAAAGTTCACCGTTTGCGAGGCTATTCATGCCCCCCCACCCCACTAAAAATGTGCGGAGGCTCGCCCCCGCACGCACTCCACGGAGTATAAATAAAACGCGGATATTTTCCCTACGCACTCTACCAAGTATAAACAAGACGCGGGATTCCGCACACGCGCTGGTGTTGTCACCACACGTACTCCCCGGAGTATAAAGACGTGGTTGATGTTCCCACGCACCGCACGGAGACTCACCTCCGCACGCGCACCACATGGTGACTCACCTCCGCACACACACTCCACGGAGGTCCGCCTCCGCACGCACTATACGGAGTATAAATAAGACGTAGCGTTGAGGTCCGCCTCCGCACGCACTCTACGGAGTATAAATAAGACGTAGCGTCGAGGTCCGCCTCTGCACGCACTCTACAGAGTATAAATAAGACGTAGCGTCGAGATCCGCCTCCGCACGCACTCTACAGAGTATAAATAAGACGTAGCGACGAGGTCTGCCTCCGTACGTACTCTACGGAGTATAAATAAGACGCAGCGGGGGGACGCCCTCGCGCGCACTCTGCGGAGTATAAAAAAGACGCGGATGTTTTCCCTACGCACTCTACTGAGTATAAACAAGACGCGGATGTCCCGCGCGCGCGATGGCGTACCCTCCGGAGCCTAAATAAGCCGTGATTGATAGTCTCACGCATTCTCCGGAGTGCAAACAAAGACGCGGATGTTTTCCCTGCGTATTCTACAGAGTCTAAACAAGACGCGGACGTTCCGCGCACGCGAGGGCGTACCCTCCGGAATTTAAGTAAGTCGTGGTTGATAGTCCCACGCATTCTCCGGAGTACAAACAAAGACGCAGATGTTTTCCCTGCGCACTCTACTGAGTCTAAACAAGACGCGGATGTCTCGCGCACGCGCTTGTGTTCTCACCATGCGTACTCTCCGGAGTATAAATAAGACGTGGATGATATTCCCACGCACTTGCCGGAGTCCACATACAACGGCGCACGGATTCCAGAGGCTCCATGCGATCCCGGCAAACTGCGCGCGCCGCATGGACAGGCGGCCGCGAGTACAGGAGCGAGGCGCATGAGCTCAACGTGGGGCTTACACTTGGTACTTCTGCATGCCGATCAGCGGCGCGCAGAGCTTAATGGCCGCGCCTGCTAGGGGCCGAAACCAAACGCTCGGCGGCGCCTTGCGCGACGGTCCCCGCCGCAGAAGTCGCTCCAGCAAGCGCGGGCATCACCATAATAGGGCGCCGCAAGACGGAGAGCGCCTGTGGCTCCCGAGGCCTCGCGCCCGAGCCGAAGGAGCCGGCGCCGCCGGCGGCGTGGCTCCCACAAGACCGCAGCGCCACGACCCCCCTCGTCTCCTCATCCCAAGCGCCCGATGGCTAAGGGAGGAGACGGGAGAGAATAGGCGCTCAGACGGACAGCAGGCGCGGGACGTGGCCTCGCCGGCGCGCCATAACAGTCTACTCCTGAAGCTAGGAGTGGCCTGGATGAAGTACAGGTGAATTGCTCACTACCCCGCACCAACCGCGGCGTGGGAGAGACACACCGCGGCGTCGCATCCCTCCACATGGACGGGATGCCCGACCCCGCGGTTGCCCAAGCGGCATCAACCGCGTTCTGAAGCCTTCCACGCTATTGGTCGAAGTTGGAACAAGCTGAGTATGGGGTGCGATGTCTGGGAAGGCGAGTGCCACTTCATTCACCCACTCGCCCCCCTTTTAAAGAGCCCCGGAAGCAAGACCGCGGACATTACGCCTCTTGAGTCCCATCGCCCTGGCTTGAGTCCCATCGCCCGCCCCAGGGGCATGTCGTGCGACAGTGTCGCCCCACTCCCCTCACAGGGCTTTATCAGCTACACGCCACACGTCCCCCCTGTCTTGCGGGGCCCGAAGCATTGGACGACGGCCAAAAGACACCTCCCTCGTAGCAATACAGCACCATGTGCGGACCTCCATTAAGCTCGCCTCGGTGTCCCATCGTCGTTCAAACAAATAAACAAGACGCCCGTGAGGTCCTCCATCGACCACCGTGACAGGACCTCGAGGCTAGGTCCTGTCCCTCCCAAAGCTTATCCTGCTGTAGGGGACGGGCGCCAGACGTCTCACGGGCTGGCGCGCCGGCCGCCACCACCACTTCGAGGGTAGGGGACGGAGCGCCGCGCGTCTGCCGGCTAGGCGTCCGCCGCCACCACCGAGGGTAGGGGACGGAGCGCCGCGCGCCTACGCCGGCCAGCGCCGGCTCGCTCCCACCACTTCGAGGGTAGGGACGAGCGCTCGCGCGTCTACTTTGGCTGGCGCCGGCTCGCTCCCACCACTTCGGAGGGTAGGGGACGGAGCGCCACGCGTCTACCGGCTGGCGCCGGCTCGCCGCCACCACTCGGAGGGTAGGGGACGAGCGCTGCGCGCCTACTAAGCTAGCGTCGGCTCGCTGCTACCACTTCGGGGTAGGGGACGGCGCTCGCGCGTCTGCCCGGCTAGCGCGCGGCTCCGCCGCCACCACTTCGGAGGGTAGGGGACGGAGCGCTCGCGCGTCTACAGCGACTACGCCCCACCTCCACGTCTACCCTAAGCGTCTGCCCCAACCAACAAACCCCACCACAAAGAAGACACAAAGCATACGCATCCAAAAACAACGACAAGGATAAATTTCCCGACTTGTCTACCACACCGCCACTACGTTCTTACAAAACCGCGGGCCGCACTACTCGTCCGCCGTTGGGACGACCTTCGCGCGAAGTCTCGCCGCACAGGTCGATTCGCCCGTGTCAAGTGAGTCTTCGGCCCGCCACCAGCGACGTAAGCGGCGCCGAGTTACGACGTCAGAAACCAGCAGCAGGTCCCCATCGAGCAGCTGCTCAAAGCAAGCGGGCAAGATCGATCAAGAAAGCGAAGCAGTTTGCAATTCATTCGCGGTATGGAGTACGCAAGGTTACAACACACACCAACCGTACAAGAACCCGGGGTCACACCTGCTTTGAGCCGTGTTCCCCGTCATCGTCGCGCCGGGCAACATTGTCAAGCCACTCGCCAAGGTTCCCCTCGCCGTACATGTTCCGCCGCAGCTCCACCTTCGCCGCGGCCTCCCTGATGTACTCCCAGATCCGCTCGTGAAAAAACCGAACGGCGGGCCGAACAGCGCGCACGGCACCAGACATCACCCCGGCTCCAGCGGGCATCTCCAGTTGCGGGTCGCCCAATTCATCGACATGGCGGCAGTCCCGGTGTTGGAGAAGTGCGCACGCCAGGCAAGCAGTCACATAGGAGCAGTGATTGCCAAAGGACGTCGCGGTCGGCTGAGCGAGATCGACCGCTTCCGCAATCCGTCGAAGTGTCCGTGGAAGCTCTTCGGGTCCGAAGGAGCGGGGCGGTACCTCGGCAACAAGATTCTCAAGGGTACCTTCCAGGGCCAGCATAGCCTCCCACGCCGTTGCCGAGGCGGCACCCGGTGCCTCATCTCGCTCCCTCAGGGACGCAGTGAGGCGGCCGTTCTCTTCCTCCAGTACGACAACCTGCTGGAGCAGCCCGTCACGCTCCACCACCGCTGCCTGCCGAGTCGACACCACACGCTCTGCGGCATATGAGGCGGCTGCCGCGCGTTCTGCTTCTAGGAGCCGCATGCGGTCATCCTTAGCAGAATGCACCTCCTCCGACGCGCGAAAGGCCCCTTCGACGGCCCGCAGCCGGCCCTCCAAAGCCTCCTGTTCCCGGGCATGGGCCGCCTCTATCGCCCGGCTGAGGGCAAAAGTCTACACAATGAAGCAATCAGTACACCTCCCAGTGGCTACGACCGCCGGTCGTGCACTTACCTCGCCATGAGACCTCAAGCACCCCCTCGAGCAATTCAGGCCTGCAGATCTGCAATGCATCACGATCTAGGCTCGCGGCCGCATCATCAGCGGCCCCTCGCCATGCCGCCAACACCTCTGCTCAAGGAACGAAGTCCGCTAGACGACGGGCGGCATTCGCGGCAATAGTCTCGGTGGCGCCTGATGCCCCTCCCAAGAAGCCATCTTCGGGCTCCGCGGGCCGCTCGCGCTCGGGGAACAATGTTGCTGTAAGGGCACACGACGGTCATCCCTACGAATACCTAGCAGGTCACACTCAAAATCAAGGAAGGTCTACCTTCAGCCCCGCCCGAATCCACAAGGACCTCCGCATCCTCGCCCACCTCGCCAAATGGGGCAACTTCGGTGTAGGAGCTCAGCTCCACCAAGCCCTCGCCACTGGCAGCCACAGCCTCGATCAGGGCCGCGGGGGCACCGAAGCACTCGGTGTCGGAGTCGGAGTCCCATAGGGCTCCGACCCGGCTCGCTACAACAAAACCCCCAGACGAGCGAAGGGGCGACCGTATGCGGGGTCGCTTCACCTTTGGGGAGTATGAAGGCAGCCCCGCCTCAGAAACCGCCGTGGAAGGAGGTCCCACGGCCGCGGGCAACGGCTCCGCCCCAACATCCTCTAGGAGTGATGGCTCCGTCTCAACACCGGCTGGAGGCGACGTAGCACTCGCCCTTGCCTCCAAGTCTGCAGGCTCCGCCGAGCTGGAACCTGTGTCCGCTAGTACCCCCTCCCCCGTGGAGTCGCGGTGGGGTGGGCTGGGAACCGGAAGAACGCGTGTTGGCACCCTAATACCCAAGGCTTCGCACACGCGGTTCAACCACCGTAGACCTGCCTCCACGGTTGCAGCCACGTGTAGAGTTTGCTCCCTGGCTGTATACGGTCCAAGGAACGCACCCACCGCACACTCCGCGTCCTCTAGGGAAGTACCTGCGAAGGGCACGGGGCACGTTGTAAAAACAACAGCCTCGACGAACACGACGCAAAGCCAACTTCAACACAACTTGCGCGGACCAGAGGGCCTCTGCAGCGAAGACACGGAAGGGCGCACGTTGTCACGCCGAAGGCTCCCAGGAGCAACGCGCCACTCCGCAGCAAGCGGCGCCACGCCGTACATGACGAACTCCTCAGCGAGGTCGTACATGTTGAAGCGGGCGGTGATCCCCACAAGCCTCCGTGCTACCCACTCGTCATCAGCATCTAGGGGCGCACCGGGCATGGCGCTAACCGCCACCGGCCGCCCCGAGAACTCAAGATCGCTACCGCTCGCCACGCGGTGGTAAAACCACCGCCTCGTCCAGTCTGGCCCCCACTTTGCCCGACTCGACTCCGCGGGAAATATCTTCTTGTACTGCGGGCGCAGCGCGAGATCGACGCTGCCGAAGGCGGGCAGCGCCCCATCCCCCTGCTCCTCCACCGCGCACCGGACATCATGGAGGAACGCGAACAGTGACACGGTCGGCCAGCACGCCTCCGTGCACGCAGCCCAACTATACACGGCAAGTAGGGTTATCACATTCGGCGTTACCTGCGCCAGCTCAAGCCCAAAGACCCGCAGGACGTCCCCGACAAGCCTGGCAGCCGGAATGCGTAACCCAGCCTCCAGATAGGCGACGAACATGATCGCCTCCGATATTTCGGGGTGCGGTTCGGTCTCGTCGCCCGCGGGCAGTCGCACATCCCGGCGGTCCGACAGCTTCCCATCACGAAGAAGGCCACGGATTGTCTCCTCCGTCACCAGCGTTGAGCCCAGGATGCAGGAGTACGGCCCCCCTCTCTTCACCGTCGTCCACCACTTGTCCACAGTCGCCGAGCAACGCCCCTCGAGGGTGTACCTCACCTCGAGCGGCGATGCCCGCCGGAGGACGGCGCTGTCAGCAGCCGCCCACGCGCGCGCCCCGTCGTAGGCCATCATTCTTCTGGAGCTCTGGGACGCAGAAGGAAGCAAGGAGGTTAGGAGATTGGGACGCGTGATCGGGAGCTAGAAGACACGATGCTGAAAAGGCAAGGGCCGAATGCAAAGGGTATTTAATATCCCTGTGCCTCCCACGACATCGATGAACATAACTGCTGAGAGGCGAACCGCCCACATCCCCACGATCGCCGCCGTACCAGCGCACCTACCCGTGCGCACCACGTCCGGTCAAGCGGCGGTCGCACTAAGGGCCCTAGCAGAGCACGGCGCGCCAATAGCGCCTTACCGCGTGTCTGCTCGGAAATTTATGCAAGATAACCTAGCTCCGCCTTCGGCGACACCCTCGGCTTCGCGACGCAATATCGGGTCTGCCCACGCCGTCAACACGCACCCGCGCAGGGAGCGCTCACAGAGCAGCCCGTCTAAGCGAAGTCTACGCCGATCAACACGGGGGCGCAAAGCACCGCTCCACTGCTTGCAACGCAGCGACCTCCTTCCCCTGCGCATGCACGGCGGCCGGTGGTCGCCGCAATATTTCGCTCGAAAATAGGCCTCCATCTGTTCATCAACACGGCAACATTTCACTGCGTGTTCATGCATAGAAGAAGGCATATTTTCGAGATCAAAGATCATCTCAACTAGCTCGGATGACCATACGGCCCTCTGGTATGTATTTATACAGACCTCTTCCGCGTCAAGAAGCGCAATCGGCGGAAGTCCAACCGCCACCCATGCGCGGAGAGGCGCACCCGGAGGAAGCTGCTGCGGCACGGCCGCTCACGCGCGCACGGCATCCCCGCGGGACTGCACGTGCGCACATGGCTGCGCCGGTAGGGTCTCCACCCTCGCAGGCCACATGCGACACCACCGAGGGCCCGCAAACCCACCTTTCGTGAGCCTTCGTCTCAGCGGAACGACTTCGACTCCGCCCTCGCCGCGATCTTCGCCCCCGCGGCGCAGCCCGGAGTCCGCCCTCGGCCCAGGCACTTCAACATGCAACCGCGCGTCCGCAAGCCGCGCCACAAGGGCGCCCCTTCTACCCCAGTAGCTCGGGACAACCCCGGCACTTGCCGCACATTATACCTCTTCACTCTTGATACAACTGTTTTACTACTCTAATGCGTCACATGCCTTTCCTTGGACGCCAGGTTGCAAAGAGCACCGACGCAGCAGGTCACTCGGCGGGAGTACGCACCAACCGGCGCTGGCTACCGCCAAAGAAGGCGTGTGCACTCGCGTCGCCGCCGCAAGACAATGCGTCCTTACCACCGCCGGTGGATGCCCCAGACGCAACGCCCAGTACTTCTTCGTCAACGTGGGGCGCGAGCCTTCCTGCCAACTCAAGAACGTACCTTCTTCCTTCCACAAGCATGCACATGAGCACCTTGGCCGACGCCAAGCCTGTCGCATGCTTGTGAGAGGAAGAGGTATCTTCTTGAGACAGGCCGTCCCACCAGTCCTCCGTCACACCGCCAAAACCGCACGTGTCCTACCAACGGGAGTTGGACCGACGCGGCTGCTCGGGAGAGGTCCTCGCCTCCGCAGTACACTTGTCGCGGCCCTCGCCTTCGTAGCGCAGACGCGACTCCGTTGCGACCGCCCAACACAAGGCTTCGACAACGGCTCCGTTGCGAGGCCCCGGACCCGACTCCGCTTCGCCCGCAATCACACAACGTCACAGGCCGCAGGGACGGAGGGGGCCAAAGGACTCGGCAACATGGCTTCGGCCTGTGAAGCCCTTCACCATGAGAGGCTCCTGTTGTAGGGGTGGCCCCCATCTAAACCCAGCTAGCCTGCTGAGAAGGTTGTAAATCATGTAAATGACGTAGCTGGCCCTCGTAGCTTGTCCTCGGTGAGGGGCTCCGGGTAAGGGTACGACGGTAATGTATCGTGACTAGTCCTTGGGAAAGCCAGAAGAGGTCATTTGTTCACCTAACTCTCCACTACCATACCCCTTTCTCTCTGTTTGGTCTGTAGCCACAACAATATACATATGATATAATTCTTACTAAAAAATGCAGATAACAACTTCCACAGCAGGCAAGACTAGGTATTCAGGCGATGGCGCACAGACCAGCTCGAAACAAAGCAAGGTCAGAGGGAAAAGCGCTGTTTTTTTAAGAAAATAGTTACACAGAAATTCTGATTAAAATGGAAGAACCCAGCTACTAAAATGTAATTTTCTTTGTTAGAGAACAACAGGAATGCACAGATATTGGCAAAGCATCAGAGCAACAAAAAAAATACTAGCAGTGAGGATTGAACCCACAACAACTGCAAACAGCACATCGATACAACAGCGAAGAAGAGGTCACACAGCATAAGCAACCTAGGCCACAAGATAAGAAGTCCTTTCAGAGGATGACATCCACAGCTTCCTCTTTTTTTTTAAAGGGGCAGGAGCGCTGCCCATTTGATTAAGCGAGGAGAGTCAAGAGCAAACAGGGAACCAAAGAAGAAGAAAAAAAGAAATGGAGTTAAGAGGTTACGTGAATACAAGGTAACTCTGTGAGCCTGTTAGCTCCTGCGAGGACCCAGTTACCGGCCTCCTCTTTAATGCATGCTATCACGGACGACGTTGCGGTTCGTGTGGATTGAAAAATCTGGATGTTTTTTCCTTCTAGATTTCCCACATGACTAGCATGATAAAAGAGGTCGTAGCTTTCCGAGGTGCTCCCAATGAATTGGTGATGGACTCCCACTAGTGCCGAATGGAAGACATTGTCTCCCAGACTTCTGGGTTCAAGGAATCAGTGAGGGTCCATTGCACAATGACAACCCAAAGGCTTTTGGAATAGCGGCACTAGGCCAAAAGATGAAGCAAGGTCCTGAAAAATGAAAAGATTGCTTCTAATGTACCAGATCAAGGAAATGCTAACATTGTTGACAAACACATGCCAAACATGGGAATGAAACTTGTGACAGACAAATATGGTCACATTTTTCTACAATTTTTATGTGTTTGTATCTGGAGGGCAAAGAACTACCACACACAGAATAGGAAAAGGAGAGTTGACTAGGGATACAATAGATTTAATAAATAGGGTTACAACAAGCAGCAGGTTGAGGGTGTCAATGCGTTATAGGTCAAAACATTATGGCCTGCTTATTTAGGCTTGAGTTTCTGACTTCTAGCTTATTTTTTACTATTTATAATTTTTGTCTTTTTCTGACTTTTTGGTATTTTTTGAGCTTTTTTATCGGTTCTTTTTTCTGGTATTCGTTTGTATTATATGTGATGGGCTAATTTATTTTTTCTATTTTTAGATTTTTTTTAAATTAATTACACTAAATAAGCTACCGTCAGCTACAATGTAATTTTAGCCAGTTACAGTGCAATCTATAGCTCATTATACATACATGATCTAATCCGTGTAAAAAGAGTAATGAATCTAATCTTCATACATAAATCACAAAAACCAAAATATATATTAATCATAAAAGAAATAAAAACACTAGCAGGACACCGACAAAATCCCCATTCTAAAAACATGAATGAGAGCTTGTTCTTTTTTGGTTGCAGCTTTTGCCTGAAATTTTTGAATTTTAGCTATTTGTGGCAGAGATTATGGAGAGAGATACTCACTTGCAATTTTGGATGGTACAGATGTTAGGCTTTTAATGTGTACTATAATTAACTTGTAGACTCTATCTTAAAAAATACTCCGTTTGAAAGTTAGGTACTGTAGCAAAAGTTAAAAACCGTTTTGAGAAACTGAAAAGAACAGACCCTAATATCTATGTGTATTCAAGATCTAGACACATTTACAACCACCACCCCAAAAAAACCCCACCCACCCACCCCCAAAGTAAATAACCATCCATGTACATCAATACCTAGGATCTATGGCATGGAAAAATGCAAAAAAAAATGTCAATACAAATGTTCCCATCTAAAACTAAGCCAGTGCATGTGCAAACTGAATATGTCTTGCTGAATGGACTTACTCGTACCACTAAGACAAATTTATATAGATCGATAATAGATAATATAAATGTTTTAAAATCAGAGAACAAATCGCATTTGCAAGTTTGATGATTTTACTAAAAAATGGACTTACGTGTATCACTAAGAGAAATTGTGCCGCCTGACGGGTCACATTATAGGCCCAGTAGGGCTCGTTGTGTCGTGCTGCGTTTAGGGGGCGTTCGGAATAGCGATGGCTTCTGGTTGAAATTTTACTATAGCTAACTGATTTTTTACTGTAGTTGAGTTAGCTTATTAGGCATAATTAAATTAAAAAAATATAAAAATAATAGCGACATGCTAACTTATCACGGATAATGCAAAAAAAAATACAGGAAAAAACAAAAAAACAGAAACCAACAAATTTACTACAGTACGGTGGTCGCAAAAGCCAATTGCCGAACGCGCTGGAGAAGCCCAAGTGAGCGTGCTAAACGAAACCGTACCAGTCGGGCCCTGGGTCAGCTCAAACTCCCAGGTTTAGTTATTCAGGACTATATCTCTTTAAAAATAAGAGAGTGACTTTACAACATTCATATGTTTTTATATTTAAATTAGTCAAATTTTGGGATGTTGGATTTGAGATCCAACACCCACTACTTATTTTTTTTTTAGAGACAAGGTACAGGAGGATCCGTTAGACGGAGATCTATTGTCTACCACTCTTTTTTTTAAAAAAATATAAGAGAATCCGTTGAATAAAAATCTAACATTCTAAAATCTAACTAATTTAAGCTAAAAAATTATGTAAATATTGTATAGCACCTCCCTAAAAACAAACATCATCAGTGTTGACTGCCGAGTCAATCGGAACACTAACAACGTGCGTACTGACACACAGCAGCGGCACAGCGTGCTAGGCCTGTAGCGTGCGTGTTCTGAGAACAAGATGCTCTCTGCTCTGTGACTCCTTCAGGCTTGAAACCCCAAATTCTTTAAGAACGCTCGCAGTTTGACGAGCGTCAGAGAGCACATACATATATGCATGTCCCGCTTATACACGACAAGCCCCAAACTTTTTTAGGATGGTTGCATCAAGTTTTTGAATCAGAAAGGATTCGTCCATGTCGAAGGGAGCACGATAGCAGCGTTAGTAGGTGAAGCGGGTGAGCACGAGTGATGCTCTGAAATCCTCCAGACCTCCACTCCACTTCTCTCTTGTTAGCTCCAATACCTTGCCAGGCATTGGAGCTGCCATGGCGACACCGGCGGCCGGCACCGAGAAGCCTCACGTGGTGTTCTTCCCGTTCCCGGTGCAGGGCCACGTCACGCCCGCGCTCCAGCTGGTCAAGCTCCTTCACCACTGCTACGGCTTCCAGGTCACCTTCGTCCACACAGAGCATAACCGCCGCCGCCTCCTCCGCGCGCACGGCCCCGGTGCGCTCGCGGGCGTCCTGGGGTTACGCTTCGCTGCCGTCCCCGACGGCCTGCCCCCGTCCGAGGAGGACGCGGCGCAGGACATGGCCGCTCTGCTCTTCTCCATGGAAACCGTGGTCCCGTACTTCAAGAACCTCGTCTCCGACCTCCCGCCAGTGACCTGCGTCATCTCCGACGTCGAGGACATCCTGCGTGCCGCCAAGGAGATGGGCCTCCCCTGCGTCACCTTCTGGATCACCAGCGCCTGCTCCTTTATGGCGTTCCAGCAGTGCCAGCAGCTTGTCGACAGAGGGGTTGTTCCCCTCAAAGGTAAGCCAAGTTATATCGATTGATCTAGTTTTGCTACGAAATGCAACCTTGATCCATCTACGTTGGAACCGATATGCCGATAAGAGGAAGGTGAATGGTAACTTCAAATTCAACCTTTCAAAGGTATTTTGAAACTTTCACCCTACTACCGAAACTTAGGAAGATCAGATTTACTTATTACCAAGTAATTCACAAAAACACTGAACAGCATGAGTGAAAACTTGTAAACTTTTGTAAATTTTAATTTTAACTGGATATAATTATTGTTGAGTTAATCTTGTTGCCGACAACAAGCAGCAGTAGCATATATGAGCCGGCAAGGAAATAATACATGTGCTAAGTCGGTAACCATGTTGAATTAGTTCTTTCTAGGAAGTTAAAAGAGATAAACCACGTGACTACTAGTTACCAGGGTTTAATCTTTCGGTTTCAAAATTTTTTCGGTAACCAACGAAAGAAACTAAATCCAAAATTTCGTTCATTTCGTTCGAAATTTCGGACAAAAATTTTACATTTTTGATGAAATTTAATCAAAATTTGAAATTTGAACAAAATTTAAATAGAGATAAATTCGGCCAAAATTTGACCGAATTTGTGCTCATTCGGTGGCCAACGAAAGGAACGAAATTTCGCCATTTCGGCGAAATTTCGTCCGAAATTTTAAACACTGCTAGTTACTAAGTCGGTTTGCATATTAGTTGGTATGTTTGGCTATGAAAGAACCAGTCCTCGTCCTTCCTGTGTGTGCTGAAGGAAATAATGTAAGCGTGGATGTTTGGGTGTGTAGCTTCAAAGCTTGTAAGCTTCAAAATTTAGTAAGCTTCAATTATGAATTAGATAGTAAGCTTCAAGTATGAATTAGATGAAGAGCTTGCACAGCTCGGTGTTTCCTCCTACTCTTTTCTTGGTCTGTAGCTTCCCATCGTCTTGCCACCTGTGTGTTCCAACAGTTATCAATTATTCTACACATATAAACCATAGACATACTCAACATGCCACAACGTACATAAAAAAAATTGCTTTGATCGCCAGACGAGCGAGCACCGAGAACGGATACCGACAAAGACACCGATCGTCGGTCCGCCGGGATGCCCAAGGACATGCGCCTAAGGGACCTCCCGAGCTTCATCCGCACCACGGACCCTGACGATGCCGTGCTTGCCATCCTCTTGCGCTCAATGGCGTGCCACCGGACCACTCCATCTGCCATCATCTTTCACACTTTCGACGAGCTGGAGCAAGAAGTCATCACCGCGATGTCAACCATCCTGCCGCCTATCTACGCCGTCGGGCCACTGCCGCTGCTCCTCAGGCAAGTCGCCGGTAGTCCGGTCGACATGTTGAGCTCAAACCTTTCGAAGGAGAACCACTCTTGCCTGGAGTGGCTTAGAGGCAAGCAGCCGAGGTCAGTGGTGTACGTGAACTTTGGGAGTATAGTAACACCGACGAACGAACAGTTTGCAGAGTTCGCATGGGGTTTGGCCAACAGCAGACATGAGTTCTTGTGGGTGATCAGAAACGACCAGGCGAAGGGCGCCGACCATGCTGCTGTGCTGCCTCCGAGGTTCTTGGAGGAGACCAAGGAGAGGGGCTACGTCACGAGCTGGTGCCCGCAAGATGCGGTGCTTCAGCACGAGGCAATCGGCGCCTTTCTGACGCATTGCGGGTGGAACTCGATGCTCGATAGTATCTGCACCGGAGTGCCGATGTTGTGCTGGCCGTTCGGCGCCGATCAGCAGCCGAATAGCCGGTACGCTTGCTCCGAGTGGCGCATCGGCATGGAGATTGGCGGCCACGTCGAGAGAGATGAGGTGAAGGCAGTGATAAGGGAGGCGATGGAAGGGGACAAGGGAAAGGAGATGAAGAGGATGGCGATGGAATGGAAGGAGAAGGCAACTCTGGCTGCACTGCCAGGTGGTTCCTCTTGGGTAAATCTAGAGAGGGTGGTTAGTGAGGTACTTACGTACAGTGCCTCGTGTGGACAAGCATGTAGCTGGGAAGAAAAGAGCACATGAAAGTACTTGCTCCTCTCTCATGCAGAAGCGTTAGTGGCCGAAGAAACAGCAATATGTAGTTTGGTGTCCTAATGTTTTTTATGGCTTGTGTGTCAAGTGTGTCATTTGGTGCATGTTAGTTACGAAATTTTATGTAGTCTGCATTCTGAAAAGCAAATATCATGTAGTTTGTTGTAACTTGCAAAATTACCTACGCAATTACGCTGCTAGATATAATATATTTGTATTTATCATATAACTCTAATGTTCTATACAACACAGCTGTGATATTTATATATAATTAATATGTGTCGTTATAATATTGCCCTACTAAAATAAGCAATAGATATTTCTCATCTTTTAGCTCAGGTAAGCTTTGCTGTGGGTTATATAGTCGTGGCATGATGACAGAAATGGAATGCCTGGTGCACGAAAGAAAATGGTTGATTCTCGATTTCGGACTCAACAACAGTTGTTCATTCCCTGTCGGAGGAATGTTAGTCAAATTGTCAATGTGTGTGCAATAGTGAACTGCATGCAGGTCAGGACTGGGCTCATTGAGGACGGTGTCAAGCGTGCAGCCATCGGGGAGGAAGCAAGCGACTGGGCTGAAGCTGTACTCGTCGACCTCAAAGAAGGAAGGTCCAGTTCGTGTCGGTATTCAATTTGATGCAACGTACTTGTGCAGTAGTATATGCTCATGTGCAATGGCAAAAATGTCCGTATAAGAGTAGGAATCAACAAACTAATTATGAGAGCTTTTTTTGTCTTTTTTATTTGGAAACAGAGATACACAGGAACAAACTAAGGGCATGTTTGTTTTAGTTTTTGGCAGCTGCAGCTACTCTAAAATCTGTAGCTCCTCCAAATAGTCCAGATTTTCATCCAAATTCTAAGTAGTCAGAAGCTACAGAATCCAGAAAATGAACTAATAGCCAGAAGCTGGGGTTATCCAGCTTCTTCAGATTCTGACTAGCTAGATACTCACCAACTACTTTTCAAAATCTACAGCTGAAACAAACAAACCCTAATAGTACTATCGAGGTGTCCGTATTGTTGTTGGACTCATCAAGTTAACAATGTGATGACGTGAATAATAGTTTGGTGTATTGGTGCATGGAGAGTTGTAGTTGGATATTTTTTTATTTAGTTTGGACTAACCAACACACAAGGTGATGTGGAAGCCTTTGCAGTAGAGGATCTTGGCCAGCCTCAGCGTGTGTGACGTGACCCTGTGCCTGCACCGGGAATAGGGTTGGACAAAAAGCTTGAGGCTTGCGAGCTACTCGAACTCGTAGTTGGCTTGGCTCTAGCCCAGAACTTTTCCCAGCGAGCTAAGCCTCTTCTGCAGCTTGGCTCACTAACGAGCCGAGCCCGAGCCGCTCGCGAGCGGCTCGCAAGCCAATCGAGCCGGGGCGACGTATACCGCATCCACATACCGCATATACCACATCCACTCATCCGCATGCTCTCTCTGCTCTCTCCCACTCCTGCGCCGCCGCCTCTCTCTCCCCACGCCGCCGCCTCCTCCTCCCCCCCACCTCCTCCTCCCGCTCCCCGCCGCTACCTCCTCCTCCCGCTTCCCGCCGTCGCCTCCCTCCCCGGCGTCCCCGCTCCCCCACCGCCGCCGCCTCCCTCCCCACTCCCCGCCACCGCCTCCTCGAGTAAGAGATTCTCTCCTTACTGAAAATATCAAATATTTTTATTTAGAAATATTTGTGTTGTGAATTGTGTGTGTGTGTGTTGTGAACGGCCGCTGCTCCCCGCTCCCTGCTCTGTCGTCGCCGCCGCTAGTTGTTTTGGTGACTCGCGAGCCAACCGAGCCAGGTCGAGTCAAACTTCAAGCCGAACCAAGCTGTCATTCTGGCTCATTTCATAAACGAGCCGAGCTAAGCCATGGCTCGGTGCGAGCTCTGCCGAGTCTGGTTCGAGCCGGCTCGGCTCGGCTCGTTTCCACCCCTAACCGGGAACAGTGCACACCGAGTTCAGCTTCTTATCAACTGAAGGTCTATCTATATTAACTTTATCTTTTATTTATAAATAATAATAATTTATAGAAAATCTTGTAGAGAAATATTTGTACACGATTTTAATCGATATAAATAAAGTCACTATAGTGTATACTATAATTGGCTAATAGATTTATCAAAAATACTCTATTTAAATGCTAAGCCTTTTAAGAATACTATTTACTGTAAAAAAAAGAGAGTAGTTTTTAGAAATCCACTCGAAGAGGCCCGTCTCGCGCATCGATCGATCCCTGTGCGACTTCTGCGTGCGTGAGACAGGAAGGTAGCAACGAGCAGAGTTTTTACAGCTAGTTTACTGAGATAGCTAGCTAGCTTGTTATACGCCTTCTTCGATTGGTTCCTTGACCAGTATCTTGTCAGGTAGGAACGTAGCAGTAAAAAATCTTAACGAGGTCGGAAGCAAGCGGCTTAGGTATATATACACCTGAACACGTAGGCTATTCATGTCACCTAGCCTTGCCTTGTGATAAGTTTTCACTTCGTTCAATTGGCCATTAGATCATCAAACTTCACTATCAGTTGCATAAGAAAACAACAACTTCTGGTTCTAACAATACACAACAACTTGACGTAGCAAATGGCGGAATGGGCCCATGGATAATTAGGCATCGGTTCCTCCTCGGCTCTGGTCCAATTCCAGCCCAACAATCCCCAAACCCAGTTGATAACAACACACTAGCGCCGCGAGCCTCAACCATTTGGGCCGAAACAACGGGCCTCATGGGCCTGATATCCCCACAATAGGCCCACATACACAAGCCCAGCTCACCTCCCTAAATGGCAAAATCCTACTGTGCCTCTTGACATAGGGATAAAGGGTGAAAAAAGGAAGAAAATTCAGTGGGGAGCGCCTCACCTAAGGTCTTCTCTATTCATTGTTGATTTGGTATGAGACTCACCTGAGGTTCTCGCCCGATAGAAAAGTGTTTCATGAGAAAAGGATATAACACATGCGATAGATTTAAACCCATGTTTGGATATAGAAATGAGATAAGCAGGGGAAATGGGAATGAGATAGGGGGAGCTAATGTCCCACTATTTTTATCCCAAGTAGGGAGGTGGGTTTTGGTGAGTGGGCTAGGATATGAGTGTGAGATTACAATATTGCCTATGAAGCAATGGTTAGACAGGTTGCATTGTGCACTTTCTTTTTGAACAAGGGCATTTTGGTCAATAAAATTATATGTCCTATTCACAGTCCTATCCTAAGCATATCACATATCAAACAAGGGATAGGGATTAAAATCTCTAGAATTGCTAAATAGCTATCAAATGCTTTTTTTCAGGGGGTAGTCGAATTTCTGACCTTGCAATTTGCTGAGAGATCCGTGCTCCAGCCAGTGAGGTCGTCTTCTCTAGCAGTGGTGCCATTGGCAACAGGCTTAGCAGAGAGCAGTGGGTGGCAGATGTTAGCGGGGACTATATGAACAAGATAATATTAGGAGGCTGTGGGAGGCGGTGGTGGATTTGGTGGTGGTAGACGCTGGAGATGAGGAAGAAGATGGGGCGAGGGAGATGGAGACCGATGGCAGGGGAGAGGAGGTGAGCGGTGGCAGAGGGGGAAGGGGGTTGCCAACGGCGATAGCAGCTAGAGACAAGGAAGAAGGTGGGGCGACTGAGACAAAGACCGATGGTGGGGGGAGATGTTGATAGCGGTGGGGGAGGAGGTGAAGGATGGCGGTGGAGGTGGGGGAGGGGGTCATCGTCAGAGGCAACGCCTGTGGGGCTGCGGGGCATGGGATGGTGATGGGACTAGGTGTCAACTCGCAAGCTCATGTCTTGTGCGACTCGAGAGGTGGGTGGCGGCGACACCTCTCTCCTATAGGTAAGGATTATAGATGCTAGATCTATTTTGGACAGTAGGATCAAGACCCAATGGTTGAACATTCGACTGAAATTTTCTAAAAAAAATAACCAAGTGCTGTATAGACAGATTCTAAAATCTCGTATCCAGTCTCAAACGCACCTCATCTTATCCCATACATTTCTATTTCTCATTCCCATTGCCCATCCAAACGCAACCTAGAGAGAGAGAAGAAGAAAATCCCAGCTTCATCCACGGCGATCGAGCAACTTAAGCGGATCCCTGATGCGTGACGACGAACCTGAAAACATGCGCCGTATAAACGTCCGCACCCTTGCTGGGACCGCCGGTGTTTCCCCAGTTTTCCTGCTTAGAACCGGAGTAGTTAATTTGGAGGATTTATTTTGATCTATGGTGCTGCAAGGGACGTAACTTTTATTTTTGGAGAGGAAACAAGGAACTTGACTTGAGAGCACATGCCATTCTGATTTTTTTTTTTTTTCATGTAGGATTTGCCGCCTGATCAATTGATTAGCTCATCCCTTGACAAAGTAGCTTCTGTGTGGTATGGATATTAAGCCCTCTCAAACATGTAGATATCAATCTTCTTCTTCTTGGAGAGAGAGAGGATGTAGATGCCAATCCTGTTCGATAGTATCTGTGCAAGTTTATCTTGTTTACCTTCTATTTAACTCTGTTTATCATGTTTAGTTGGTACGATGATGCAACAAGTTCATTGAATAGTCCAATGGATGACGTAAACGCAACTGCCGCTGCTTCACGTCGCCTTTCGCTGACGTTGTCTTCGGCGATCTGTTCATTCTTGAGAGCCCCTGTTTGCATGTTCTTCACGGCTGTCTGAAAAACAACTGCGGGCACCATCATAAGGTTTGGAATATATACATGCCATCTGACGAAAAAAACCACTCCAACCTATCATGTCTAAAGCCATATACGTTCAAGCCTTCCTATTAAAAATCGGCTACCACGGAGAAGTTGCTTAAGAAATCTTCCATTTCGCATATTAGAAATCGGTTAGGTTAGGATAGAGGGCGCAAGTAAGCTCGCGCTCAGCCACATATTTCCGCCATGGAGAAATAAGGCAACAACTTTCCAAGTTTTTAGTTGGTCTCTAGCTGCTTGATACAAAGGGGACGCTTAGATTAATGATAGTTTATAGTTTTTTTCTATAACTAGTTTATTTTTCACTATAACTAAGGTAGCTTATTTAATGTAATTAAATTTTAAAAAATTAAAAAAATAGATTAACCCATCACAAACAATACAATAGAATACAAAAAATAAAAAAACCTTAAAACAAAAAAATTAAGAAATAACAAAATAAAAATAAAAATATCGCCAAAACGAGCATACCTAAACCAAGCGTACCATGACAAAATCTATCCATTTACTGTCGTTCTTCGACATGCGAGTTGTCATGCCAATGGTAGCCCGACACATCGATCGCGGTGACCGTGTCAGGGACGTCCGCCGACAAATAACAATGTCTCTGCTGACCTGCTTCGCCACTGGACCGCCTAAAACTGCAAATTGGTCGAGGTGACGCTCGGCAGTTGGCGGCTTTCACCTGAGTTGGCACCATGGGAGCCTAGCTTAGGACGTGATATTTCGAGCGATCAATCTAAACTTTATCTAGCTATGTATACGGTTTAAGAAAGTGACTAAAAAAATGGTCCAAGTACTTCTAAAAAACTAGACGGGTAGACATCCCCTGACACTGAAACACCGAATAGCTAGCACCCCCTCCGTTGGATTGGATCACGCGCGCATTCTAGTAGTAAATGAACGCATGGGATCACACGCGGCGGTCCAGAACTCCAGATCAAGCCGCTGTCACCTTCGTTCACCTGCTCCATGCACCCTCCCCAGCAGATCAACACTAGAATATACGAGTAGCACTTCAATTATTCTGTGATATTACCATCGTTATTTGGTTGTTAGTTTCCATGTGTCATCACTTGCCTCCTCCACTCTTGTATCCAGTGTAATCCCCCTATAAATCTGCTGTACTCTAGCTCGGTTTCTGGCGCAGGCTGTGACAGAGAGGAAATCACCACTCCTCTTCCGGGTCGCGTCGCGCGCGCGCGACCAGATGCTGCCATCCAGGCCGAGGTGAGCGTCGAGATCTTTCAGGGTTTTTAACGTTGCGAGCATTCCGGACTGACGAGTCGGTGAGTATTCGCCGTGCAGATCCGGGTCGTGGGGAGGTGGGCCGACGACTCCTCCGGCTTCCGAACCGATGCCTCGGCACGAGCGCAGCAAGTCCACCGCCACCTACTCACCACCGTCTTCCGAGGTGCGTATGCATGCCCCAAAAGCCTTGGGAACTGTGTGTGCATGCAAATTTGATGGTATAAACATGAGCTCACTAGCTGCAGCGTGACGACGACGGCGGGGGCCTGATGGAGCATGTGGTGGCGCAGCTGGAGGAGGAGCTCCGGGTGGAGAGGGAGGAGAAGGCGCGCGCGGTGCAGGAACTCATGGAACTGCAGAGCGACAGCGGCACAACGAGTGACGCGTCGGAGAGGGTGACCCTTCTGGAGCGGGAGGTGGCGGTGGCGAAGGAGACAGAGATGAAGATGCTGGAGTCGCTGATCCAGCAGACCAAGGAGCTGGAGCAGGCCAAGATCGCGCTCGAGGAGGCCAATCTCGAGGCCGCCGCGCTGCGGCAGGGCGCCGCCGCCGAGCCCGCGCAGTGGAGCGTCATGGACATCATGTTCGGCGGCGTCGATGAGGAGATCAACGGGCTGCGGGGCAAGCTCCGGGCCGCGGTGCTGGCCGAGGAGAGGAGCCGCAAGGCGGCCGACGACCTCGCCGTCGCGCTGTCCGCCGTGACAATGGAGGCCAAGCAGGTGAAGGCCTGGCTGTCCGACGCGCAGGCCGAGCTGGAGGGCGCCAACGCCGAGGTCGAGCGGCTCAAGGAATTCCTGCACACCGCCGAGGCGGAGCTGTGGTCGATGACCGAACAGCTCGACAGCATTACGTCCGAGTGGAAGGAGGCCGCGGCCGCATGGCGCGCCAGGGAGAAGGTGCTGCTCGGACGCGTCCGCGCTGCCGAGGACGAGGCGAACGCGGCCCGGCAGGAGAACGTCGAGCTCGCCGACCTGCACCGGGTAGTCAACGACGAGAACGGCAGCCTGCGGCACGCACTGGATCAAGCCGGTGAGGAGGCTAACGCGGCCAACGAGTCTTTCGAGATCGCAAGCAGCGAGAACTCTAAGCTGCGAGACGCGATCGCCGAGAAGGAGGATGCCCTGGAGAGCCTGCGGCAGGAGAACGAGAGCCTCAAGGCCAGCGAGGCCGCGGCGCAGGGGCGCGTCAAGGAGCTCGACGGCCAACTCGCGGCAGCAAGGAAGCCCACCGATGGCGCCGGCGAGAAGGTAGCGGAGCTGCCACTGGAGAAGTGGAGATCAGGCGAAATGCAGGGCAAGCTCAGCGCTGAGTTCTTGGACTCCAGCAGGGTGATGGCGAGCCGGAAGGATCGGATGTTCGCGTCGCTCAGCAACATCGCCGAGCTCAAGTCGGCAGCGGCCGCGGCGGCGATCGATGATTTCGACTACGAGTTCGATCACTTCGACGGGGGCCAGTACGGCGACCTGGAGCACGCCATGAAGCACAACAAGAGGAGGTCGATCCTAAGAAAGTTCGGGGATTTCTTCAGGAGGAGAAGCCTGTACAAGAGGGACTGGCGTCGGTGCCGCACTATTAGTAGAATCTAGATAGATCAGATGTTCGCGTGATGCTTGCAGTGTGTTTGGTATTGAAAAGTTTATCTGAATTCATATTGTATCTATGTAGGATACTTTATCGTATCATTCAAACAAGGCATGATATGTGTATGTGCAATTTATATGAGATGTGGTATCAATCTGTAACAAACGACTCTGATTTATTTTTCTCTCAATATGGGACTCGGTTCACTCACCCTATATATATACCCCAGTAGCTCATAGGAAAAGCAAGTGCTCCATTGTAATCTCTCTTTATTATAGTGATTTGCCTTTAAATATCTGTGGTTTTTCCTCCACAAGGGTTTTTCATGTAAAAATTCATGTCTCGTCTCTATTTTTCTGTGCATTATATGCAACAAGTGTATCAGAACACAGGAGATTAAGATTTGAGAAAAAAATTCTACCGGTCCTACGTTGTTGCCATTTGTCGAAACCGAGATGGGTTCGATTTCTTCTTCGACTTGCAGTCTCGCGCATGTTGTGTCTCTGTCCTCGCTAAAAGCGACGTCTCGACCTCGGCATCTTCGATCAGTGAGAACACGCAAGTGTCAATCCCAGCGAAAAAAGTCTTCGACCAGGCGTGAAACATGCAGACATCAAGAGCAACAAACCAACATCTAGAAGAGCAACATGATCGTTCAAGAATCAGACGACACGTCTAGAAGAGATACACGTGATTTTAACAACAGCAAAAGGCAAAAGTTTAAGTGCTATACTTTGTCATTTTTGTTTATTATTACTTTTTAACTGAAATTACTATGCGCACCTAAGAATCATTTCCACAATCTAATGATGAAGTTGAGTATATGTTTAAAGTTTCATATGTGAGTACAGTTGATTCGTTTATGTATGTCATGGTATGTTCTCATCCTGATTTATCTCAATCAGGAAGTGTGATTAGTAAATACATGGCTAATCCTGTAAAGGAGCATTGAAAAGCAGTTCAACGGATTTTCATATATTTACGGGGCACATCTAATACTTGTTTATAGTTTGGGAAGATTAGAGATGGACAAGTTGGTTATGTGGATTCTGATTTTGCTAGAGATTTAGATAAAAAAAATATCTCTAACTAGTTATGTATTCATTGTTGGAGGGTGTGTTGTTAGCTGAAAAGCACATTTTTAAGCTATTATTGCCTTATCTACTACAGAAGCTAGGTATATTTCTATTGCTGAAGCTTACAAAGAAGTCATTTGGCTGAGAAGTTTATTTACTGAGTTTTGTGGAAGTACATCTTACTCTACAATATTTTGTGATAGTCAGAGTATTATTTGTTTCACAAAAGATCAAATGCTCCATAAGATAACAAAGCACATTGATATCAGATATCACTATATTCAAAGTGTCATTACTCAAGGTGATATTAAAGTCAGCAAGATAAGTACTCATGATAACCCAGTTGATATGTTGACAAAGCTAGTTCCTGCATCTAAGTTTGAGCTTTTGGTATTACTCACTAGTTCTTTGGACTTTCAGCACTCAAGGTGTACATGCTGATTTTTATTAAAGGAGTTTATCACATTCTTCGACTATTAGAGAGAATTCGGTTTAAGGTGAAGATTATTGAAAAGCTAATCTGAATTCATACCGTGTGCATCTAGGACAATTTGTCACATTGTGCTAGACATGGCATGACAGGTGTATGTGCAATTTGTATCAAACATGGTATCAATTTATAGCAACTAAATCTAATTTGGTTTTCTTTTTATATGGGACTCGGTTCCCTTAACCTATATATATATCCCAATAGCTTATAGGAAAAGTAAGATTTCTATTGTAATATTTTCTTATTATAGTAAATTACCTTTGAGCGTTCGTGATTTTTTACGTAAAAATTCGTGTCTCTCGTTTGTATTTTTCTATATATTATTTGTAACAGTTATCAATGCAATGAACACATAATATTTATGAAAAAAGTATGTCCTCCAATCATAGCCTTCACTACTTTTTGTGCTGAAAAATTATGTTGTCTATTGAGCGGTTGTCTGCCTGAAGGATAGGATTGGAGAATAGGGAGTCGCGTGACAAGAGTTGGAGGGAGATAATATTGTTTCATACTAGTATGTCTTCGGCAGTGTCAGTTTTGCATTGTATAACCATGCCGATGAGTCAAATTGCAGTGATTATGTCAGTGCAGTTGTCGGTTGCTTGAACCTTTTCCTTTCGGTACATGGATCAATGGACTTAGGTACTAGACTACATACTTGGATATTGTCCAACATTTTAATGCTATGTTGTCTTAATAGAGTTAGGGTCAAACCGGAACTAACGCTTAATCACTGTCTAAACAGGATAGACGACCGTCTGGACGAGAAAAGTCGGCAAGATGGGCAAAGCGGGAGGGTAACGTCCAGTGACAGATCTAGAATTTTATCATATCTCAGACTAAATTGTAATAGGTTAACAGCCTAAGAACGAATATGAATTTAGATCCACATCATGGCATAATAGTCATATGTCGTAAATACAAATTTAGTTCAATGTTTGAACACAAAACATAATAAGAAAAATATGACAAAATATAAATAATGTACTATAGTGAAGATACAATTTGAGTACCTAAATAACGAAGATTTTCTCCCATCCTAGACTGCCACCTCTTCATCAATAGTAGGACAAAAACTAGAATGTACAAAGACAACATATGATAGTAAATCAAACAAGTGCATGAATAAAAATGAAGAACATGAAGTTTACATTTATAAGTAGTTAGCTTACCATTAGCACAAGATAACTGTTCCTTACGTGACCTCATCCCTTGAAAACGCTTTAAAAGCTTACATCATTAATACTTGCAAATATGTCTCGCTCAATATAGCATACCATGTTATGATTCATTCACTCATTATTCATCTTATTCTACAAATCAGTTTTAATAATCTTCATAGCCAAGAAGGCTCTTTCTACAGTTGCCCTACTTCAACATGAGGGTTATTTTGTTTTGTGTTGCTAGCTCCAGTACAATCTGTTTCTGGAAGAGGTTGTGTTCATATTGAAAAATAATATGACAATGTCTTCTCTTCATTTTGTATACCTAGTTCATAAATAGAAAAGGCAAAACATATGGCATTCAAAACTCATTTGAAATTCATATCGCCGTTCAATATTTCAGTTCAGTTAACCAGTTGCGTTCTACAAATAAAATCACTAATCAATTAGGCCTGCTGCCTACATATAAAAGTTGTATCATATCATATAATCACAATTGACAAGCAGAACAATTTACAAACCTGCTGCCTACATGTAAAAGTTCTATAATCTCACAAGTCACAACCTTGATTTGATTTAGCATCAACCATCAAGGCATCAAATCATCAATGATCAATTCATATAACTATTAACTATACAAGATTACAATGAATCAATGATCAATTCAACCAGAGTTACCAGACAGCACAACATCAATCTACAATCTACTGTCTATCTCTATATGTAACCTCACAAACTCACAAAGTCACAAGTCACAACCTTTATTCGGTTCCCCATGATTCATCATTTGGTTAATTTCATCAGACACTCAAAAAAGGTGCACAGGGCCACATGGGATTAGGCATTGGGGAGAATGGACAATAGGGATTGGGGAACGAACCAAGTCAAGTAGTCAACCAACCGATTGGGATCAGGGAATGACCAAATGGGGCTCGTGGTCTCGCAGGCTTGCAGACGTAGGGAGGCGATGTCAGCGCAAGGAGGCAACGCCAGGCGGTGGCCCTAGAGGCTAGGAGCCGACACTGGCGAGAGGCGGTGGTGGCGACACTAGCCGTTGGAGAACCTTGGAGGCGGCGCTACGCCAACTACTCTTCTTAACTAGGGTTCGCATGGGATAGTGGGTGTTGTGGGCGAGGCCCCCACCTACACCCATTCGGCCAGATGGCCCAAGATGCCCAATAAGATATGTAAAAGACATGTATACCTTAATAATAGTACCCATAGTTAGGGGTAACATTGTAAAAGGGGCCTTATGGCCATGTATATATGTCTCCTTAGAATGAACAAGGGGGTAAGAATTTTTCTATTCCACACCTAGTATACTAGTCCCCTCGTTTATTGTTTGATCTATAGCCACAACAATGGAAGTAATGGTGTGTGAACTGTGAAGTGAACTATGAACTACGGTTCAGACTTCATCGGCTCTCAGCTGGGCCTACGTCACTGCTTGAACTTGAAGCCTTGAATTGAATGGTTTTCCATATGCAAATGTGCTGGGCTCAGTCACTTGAAGCCTTGAATGATTTTCAATTGTTGGTTGGGCCATGGCCTGCTAACTTGGGCTAGACTATGAAGCCTCGAGCTGGGATTCGAAGTCTTAGGTTGGGCTACTAAACATTGATTTTTTCTAACCCATATAAATTTTTTTGTACTATCTAAGTTATTAAAACTTACTTGGTTTTCCTCGCGTGAGAGCTCTCCACGCGCCCATAGCAACCTTCGTGCGGCGACGCGTGGCGTCCGAACTCCGCCTCTCCCCACGCTGGCATGCCTGCTCGCGCCATGCCGCCGTGCGTCCTTGGCCGGGATTCGCGCGCCTCTCCCCTCGCTGGCACGCCTGCGTGCTCCTGCTCGCGCCATGTCGCCGTGCGTCCTTGCCCGGGATTTGCGCGCTGAGACTCCCCCGTCGCTCACTCACGTCAGCACCTGCCCAGGGTGACCCCGCGCCCTTTCCCGAACCGCTCCCACCTCGCCCTGTCCGCCTGATCGACGGAGCAGTGCCCCGCATGGTTCTTCCCCTGACGCCTCCCCCCTCCTCCCCCTCCTTCCCCCTCCCCCGGTCCCCCCTCCTCCCCCGCTCCCCCGTCGCCTCCCCCTCCCCCCTCCTCCCCCTCCTTCCCCCTCCCCCGGTCCCCCCTCCTCCCCCGCTCCCCCGTCGCCTCCCCCTCCCCCCTCCTCCCCCGCTCCCCCGCCGCCTCCCCCCTCCTCTCCTTCTCCCGCCGCCCTCTCCTCCCCCACTCCCCCGTCGTCTTTCCCACTCACCCGCCGACCGCCGCTTCCCTCCTCCCCCTTCCTACCCCGCCTCCTCCTCCTCCCCCTCCTCGCCCCTCCTCCCCTGGTCCCAACTCCTTCCCTGCTCCCCCGCCGTCTCCCCTCATCCTCCACTGCATCAAGTCCTGGGCGCCCGACAAGCAGCGCCGCCGCCTCCCCCCATCCTCCCTGCTGCTACCTCCCCGCCACCCAGGGCCCTCCCACCACCGCGACTCTGCCGCCAGTTCTGGAAGTCTGACGACTACGTCGTCGCCTGCCGCAACCCCGACACCGACACCCCCAGTAGGCTAGCTCTAGAAATCTCGCGGGGGGATATACCCCATTTCTGTTACTCCTTCGCTTTCCTTTGATTTTGGTGGAGGCGGGGTGTTGAGGAGGCTGAGCTAGCTGCGATTTGGTGGTGTCTGCAGGTGGGTGGAACCGGCTGCGGATAAATCCCAAGTTCCTACACTCAAATGCTACTTCCCATAATGGGCATTTGGCAGTACGAGAATTGGCTAATCTTATTACTGGAAACAACTTCATTTTAGGAAATTGGCTGAGTTTTTAGGATGACAAATTCGTTCGTAGTTCTTTTAGTAAGAATTTGTGATCTATGTACTTAAGGAGCCAGCGGGGAAGGCATTGCCGTTCTCGGCCACGTGCGTGCGGATCTCCCATGACTCGAACCCCAACCTCCGCGCCCTCCGCAACGCCTCCGCTATGAGCCTCCCCGGCGACGACGACGCCTACGCCAAGCTCGAGGAGGGCGACTACGGATATGTTCTCGACGACGTCCCGCACCTCACCGACTACCTCCCCGACCTCCCTGTGAGTGCCCCACCCACCCTCCCCCCGCTTTCTCTTGTTTCTCCATTACCGGACTCGATGTTCGGGGCAAAAAATTCTAGAATTGCACTGTTGCTTGTGCTGTTGGGTATCGTTTTTTGGTGATATTTTGTGGATCGGTTGAGCTGTGAGATCCATTTTTGGACACTTGCATAAAGTTGAGCTTTGGTGATTCGGCCTACAGTCAGCTCATTAGCTGGATTATCCAACAAAAAGAGTAATACAGATCATATAGTTTTGGCGATTCCCAGTGAAATTGTGGTTGTCGTGTGGATCTCTTGTTTCGTTGCGTGCGTGTTCGTGGCGACACTTGTTAGATTTGTTGTTCCATGCTTGTGTATGGGAGGTTTGATTGGGTAAACAGACATAGCTTTACTTTACAAATGGCGGTGTTAATTGGATACCTTTTCCCCTGCTCCTATAAACCAGCTACATGTGCATTCATGGCATGCGGGGTATGCAGCAATTTATTTGTTTATTTTTTGGTTTCAATGACATGTTTAAATAAAGTGGTTGGTTTTCAAGTTGACATCATGAGGATTAAGCTAATGGCTTCCTTGTTTAATCTTCTTGGCAGACTTTTCCTAACCCGTTGCATGATCATCCGGCCTATTCAACTGTCAAGTAAGGGTTTTCTTTCAATTTGACTTTGTTCTCTCCTCTGGTCAACCTCTAATCGTGCTCATTGTGCAATCTGTTAAGCTAAATAAATATTTTGTTCATACATTTACTAGGCAGTATTTCGTCAATGCAGATGATATTGTACCTGAAAAGGTAAAAATGTCACAATTGATGTCTTGATATGATTATGTTGTTATCAGTGGTATTTGGTGAAATGACATGTTATTTGCGTTACCATAGGTGGTTGTTCAGAAGAACAGCCCACAGGGAGTTCACTTCCGTCATGCTGGGCCTCGTTAGAGAGTACGATGCCTTAGATATGCATCTATTTATCATTTGAGAGCAATGCATTATTATCTACATATATCTGACATAAATTTTTGAAGCTTATCAGGTGTACTTCGAGTCAGAAGATGTGAAAGCATGCATTGTAACCTGTGGAGGCCTTTGCCCTGGGCTTAATACTGTCATTAGAGAGTTGGTGTGTGGATTGTCCCACATGTACAATGTCAACGATGTCTTCGGAATACAGATGTGTGCCGTTCTAGATGACCTAATTTCCAAATGGATGATTTAGAATGCTATTATTCCTTTTCTTTCACGCACTTTACCTGGTCCATGTCATATTTTTGTTTGGAAGAAAAACCAACTGCTTCTTGATCCTTGACCTGTTAAACTCTTGCCAAAGCTTAATAAGCTTTTCATGCCAGCCTAGAAGAAAAGAAATTCGTATCATTTTACTAAAGAATTCAGACTCAGTTAGCAAATCATCTCAATTGTATTATACTAAAATAGCTGCAAGTTCTGAGATCTGTGAAGTTTATTGTATGGAGTCCAAATTTGTATGGTTACACTAACAACTTATGAACTCTGTGCCAGCTATCCAAAAAATGTCTATGCATGATTCCTTTTATGTTATTTCTGACATGTCATAAGCAACTTTCTAGAATGGATACAAGGGCTTCTATTCGAGTAATTATCTTCCCATGGCACAAAAATTGTCAACGATATTCACAAAAGAGGCGGTATAGTTCTTGGAACATCACGTGGTGGTCATGAGACCAAAAAGATTGTTGATAACATTCAAGATCGTGGAATTAATCAGGTAGGTGTTTTTCGATCAGTGTTTTTTCTTTTTAAAAAATACGAACTTCTTTATTTTGGAAGGTTAGTAAAATATGCCTGTTTATCTTATCTAGGTATACATCATTGGAGGAGATGGAACTCAAAAGGGAGCATATGAGATATTCAAGGTAATCACTGTGAGGAGTATGTCCAACACATTTGGTGCAGAACTTTAGATATTGTGGAACCTGTACATCTGCACATACATCTTCAGCCTCTGTTCAAGTGCACTCTAGCAGCAAAAACTCATGCAATAATGCCACGTTTGTTTCAAAAATCAGTGTGTGTGTGTGTGTATCACTATTTTTTTTAGGGAAAATATCGTTAGAGTTTTGACAGTCAACAGTTCAATATTCATTCTGGAAGTCTGGTTCTTTAACATCACATCAGAACAAGCATTTCATGATGTTACTGTAATATTTGGTAACATAAGGAGCTCTTTAAGACAACTAGACCAGAATATTCTAACAGTAGTGCTCAGGAATAGAAGTGAAACAAGGTGAAATATTGGTCAACAGCAACTATTTTAGTGTTTTCGATGGTCATTTGGGTTAGTATTCTAAACTACCAGCTCTATGTTTGGTTCTGATCGTAACATGTAATGTATGCCTTAGACAGAACCCTATGGGCTATGCAAACACTGTCCAGCTATGTAGCTGCTTCATACTTTATGCTATGAAATGTGTGGGCACTATCTACATAATTTGTTATGCCTTCTTTTAAATCCTGTACTAAGATGTCCTCTATCTGTCATCTCCTTCAAGTGTGTATATTGAAATAGAGATTAATTTCTGCGATGGTCTCTATCTGTCATTTGCTTGAAGTGTCTATATTAAAGTGCGAATTAATTTCTACGATTGAAGTCATGGCAAGGCGCACGAAGTGTGCCCGATGTTCTAGTTAAATTTGTTGGGCCTTGGGTTACAGCTTCACCCCTGGTGATGGCTAGCGCTTAGGTGCCACTTAGGCGGGCTAGACGGTCCCCTTGGGGATCAGTGCCCTGGACATATACATCAAGTGGTGGACAAGACATCACTAATTTCAGAAGCACCCTGACAAAGGGTCCACTTTTTGGCATACCATGCTATATTCTAGTACAATTTGCAAACATGACTAAGGCCCCGATCGTTTCGGCTTCAGCCTCTAGCTTCAGCTTTTTTTTTTACTATTCACTACACTATCTATTAACTCAGCTACAGTGTTTTTTCAGCCATCTACAGTGTTTTTCAGCCAAAAACCAAAAACCATCGCTATTCCGATCACCCCCTAAGCCCTCTCGCGACGGATCCTCCTGGCCAGCTGAGTGTCTTTGGGCATGATGGTCGCACGCTTGGCATGGATGGCACATAGGTTGGTGTCCTCAAAGAGGCGTGTGGGTAAATATTGGTTTGAAGTACAGGAACGTCCACAGTTCAATGTTAGAAAGTAAGCCAATGAAAGTTGCACTTAGGCTTCTATTATGATTGCAACTAACAAAGTACTCCCTCCGATGATAAAAAAGTGATATTTTGAATATTGATATGGTTCTTAAAACATAACTTTGACTACTAATTTCTATTGTCATATAATTATAAAAGCTAATAAAATTATAATATTATAAAAATAATTTTCAAGACAAATCTTTTTATATCATTTTGATGTGTCAAAACAAAATATTTATATAGATACCCATAAATCAAAAGCTGTAAAGTTTGATTGCGTGTTCTCAAAAATTCACTCTTTTGTGACAGGAGAGCGCAACAACAAACCACGAAACTCAAGCAGGAACAATATGAAAACTATTTTTGAACGTGAGGAACTTCAGCTATGTTTATGAACAGCAATAGCCAATAGGTGGGAACTGGGTACGATTGAACGATGGAATTCACATTTCCTCGTAAAAATGTTTTCATCTACTCGGCCATTCCGCAAACAGCCGACGTTCGCAAGGATTTGACGAATTGATCGCATCCAGTGACCCAGACCAGTTCCCCAAACCCTAATTATTAGATAGGCGGCTGCGGGGCAGGCTCGCCTGAAGCAACGGCCAGTACCGGGCTCACGTCCGCCCGCCCCTGTTGGAGCCGAAGATTTGTACTTGCACTGTGCGCGATTTACGCTGCGTGCCAAGGGGACCGCGCGGCGGCGATGGCACGGGTGAACTCCGGCCGAGCGGCGCAGGGGAGAGCCGGGCAACGCCGAGGTGGACCTGGGGTCCGTGACGGATTAGCACGAGCAGGTGCTACTCGAACGCGGGCAGGCGGCCGAGTTGCGGACCGGCGGTGCGTCGTCCTCCGAGACAAGAACGCAGAACGACAGGCCGCGGGACGCGCCGGGGCAAAGCTCCTGCGCGTGGGCAGAAGGCCTATGCAAAGATGCTATTGGCCGCTGGGCATTAAGCGTGAGGCCGACTCAAAAGGCCCGTGCAGCTGCCCGCAGCGCTGCTGATCTGAACGCCATCTTGCAGCTTGCTGAACAGCCGAACCCACAAAGACGAGCTCGTAAGGATGGCACGTTGGGATGGGATGATCATCATATCGAGAGCACAGTAAATTAGCAAACCAGACGACGAAGAAACCATTAACACGGTTCACAATCAAATCCACAGCAAGCAGCAGTTAAGACCAGTATACACACCCATCGACTGGTGGATGAGACACCACAATATGACGACAATACGTAAGAACGCGAATATAGCTGTTCAACATGCGAACGACTAATAGCACGGACACGCTATGCTACAACTGAGTTAAACCGATCGGTAGAGTACTTCGACACATAAGCTGCGCCCAGAGACGAACACACAACGAGCGCACGGACCTTCTCCCATTGGCAGACTAAGCCCTCTCACCACGGATCCTCCTTGCCAGCTGAATGTCCTTGGGCATGATAGTCACTCGCTTAGCGTGGATGGCACACAGATTGGTGTCTTCGAAGAGACCGACCAGATAGGCCTCTGCTGCCTCCTGAAGAGCAAGCACGGCATGGCTCTGGAAACGCAGATCAGTCTGAACAACAGTTCAGGAAAGAAAAGTTAGAACACACTTCATTGAACTCAATACATGCATGATGATTGGGTAAAATGACTAGCATGCATAGGATTAGCGCTTTCACCTTGAAATCCTGAGCGATCTCCCTAACAAGCCTCTGGAATGGCAGCTTCCTTATGAGCAACTCAGTGCTCTTCTGATACTTGCGGATCTCACTGCAGAGGTAGGGGAGAGATGAGACCGTCCATAGCAAGATATCTTGAGGCCAAACAGCTCATAATATCAATAGACAAGAGTTATGTTGCACATACCGAAGAGCAACAGTCCCCGGGCGGTACCGGTGAGGCTTCTTGACTCCTCCAGTTGTAGGAGCAGACTTACGGGCTGCCTGTCGCAACAAAACCAGAAGATTCTTTATCAAACAAGGAGTTCTACAAGGCAAGATCTACCATGTAGCACAGGCAATACTGGAAAAAAAAAGGGGGGGGGAAACCAAACTACCAAAATTTACAGGTACAAACCTTGGTGGCGAGTTGCTTCCTAGGAGCCTTACCTCCAGTGGACTTGCGAGCAGTCTGCTTAGTACGCGCCATCTAGCAAATGATATTCTACATGTAAGACAGGGTAATAGAAATTCTATATAAAAGTAGCATCAGAAGAGCATCTAGAATGAAGCCACTGCAACAGATCATCCTTTAAAGTCTTTAAATTCAACCAACAAAAGGTATACAAGTATATCACAAAACAAAACGGTCACAGCAGAAGTTTGTATTGCTGCATATACACAGCAAAATTTACATGACCATATAAACTAGCAAGAACCATTTTATTCAAAATTTGAAGGACAAGTTCCAGATATAGCACACACTGTTACATGGTTTCAAACACCATCAAATCGTATTGTTCTAGTTCTGCATTAAATTGCACAGAAAACAATAAGCTGAAGTATACCCCAAGTAAAAACTAGGGTCAGCTTGAACACAGTGCCATCAGTGAAGGCAGAAAAAAAAGATATCTAATAACTAAAGCAAACCGAAGGTTCTTTTGCTTATTTCTTTTCTAAAGAAGCTAGGACATATTACATATGAATAGAAATACTGTTTTCTTTCTTTTCCAAAAAAAATATCGCTTGTAAAGCTGAATATGGTAGGACCATGCATTTTCCAAATAAAAACTGGGAAAAACCTAATCAATGAAACTCTACAGTCAATCAGCTTTCCATAAAAAATGTTTGCAAACCAATTTATATGGTTATGCTCTTTAAGTCAAGGAAAGGGGAAAAGACACATATATAAGCTAACAGGATATAATCAAAATGTGTCAGCCACTACTAACAGTATTATTAGGGCTTGTTTGGGAGGCCCATTCCCAGCTGGGATCCATGTGATGGGTTGGGATTTTAGTTCCACATGGATACCAGTCAGGAATGGGTCTTCCAAACAAGGCCTTAAGGAATACAATTATGCTATGTTACCAACAGCAACAATAATTCTGTAGTGTTATATTAACCAATTTAAGCTTTTATACATATCAACAGCAATACCAAACACCATCCTTGTGGGTATACAAATTGACAGTAAATAAACCAGATTATGAAGAGCAGCAAGTGATCCGGTCAATGCTATCATTGATCAGGTTTCTTTTATACAAAACTTTCTACTTCACTATCCAATTCAGATAAGTTGACAACAATGCCAAATATAGATCTTCAATTTGTTCATTAATCCATGAAGAAAGTTAATTATCTATATGACCAATATCCAAAACTTTCTACTTCACTAGCCAATTCAGATGAGTTGACAACAATGCCCAATATAGATCTACAATTTGTGCATTAATCCATGAAGACAGTTAATTATCTATATGACCAATATCCAAGCACCAAAAGCATCGGAAATCTTCACATCTGTAACCATGAGTACTTAGCAACTGCAACCATAAGAACAGAACAGCAATTCCATCTAGTATTAAATACCAAAATATGGGTTAAAACATTTGAGCAGCTACCACCGTCTAATGCAAGATTACCGCACCTGTAATCTAAGTTCCGACCAAACATCCCAAATGTCCTAAGTTCTTTCCACCAAGGATCACCTCGACAGACCTCGAAGTTTTATTTATGGCATGATGGCTCTTGACTGATGCGTAAGATTCCATTCAGCTATCAGATTAAGGACTACGACAGCAACTAATCCTTCACATCAATGTTGCATACACGTACTTATTCACATCTTCCGCAAATCACAGGGAAAATATCGCTTCATATCCAAATTGCTCGCAGAACAATCATTATTACACCAATTAAAAAGGAGTTACTGCTACCGGTGCTACGTCCAAACGGACGGCCAAAGGAATAACCCCCACAATACAAAGGTGCCAGCCGCAACAATTGACTCAAGCTAAACAACGACACACCACAATGTTACAAGCCCGATAATGGCAGAAACCACTGGTTCATCAGGACTTAAACCTAGACTGGAAACTTTATTGCCATGCCAGAACGTGGAGTTGAGCAGCCGCAGATAGCTACGGCGCAACAAACACGAAAATCCCCGACCCGGCCATAACGAAAAATCTAACCCGGAGAACCTAACAGAAACCAAGCGGTTCGGATCGACTCGAACCAGAACCACCACCGAAATACGTCCACATGGGGTGGGGGCGAAATCATCAACTTGATAGTTGAAACAACCAATTAGACGGCGAGTCACAAACATCAGAACGAAATATTGCACGATAACGCAAAAATTAGCAACTACCTGTATGCATAGCGAAATAAACGCAAGCCACAACACGCGCCTAAGCCTCTGTCCCTCCCACGAGATGATTCGAGGGAAACCCTAATCCCCAACACGAGCGGCTACGAATTCGAAGTTGGAACACCGAAAAGGCGAAAAAGAAATACCAATAACGGGGTACGAGACGGCGACTCACCTCTCGTCACGCTCCGCGTCCGCGCGGCGACTCCCAAATCTGCAGCGAACAGTAGGATGGATTTCGCTTTGCCCAAAGGAAAGAGCAGGAGCAACCGAGGAGGCGTATTTATAGCGAGCGACGGCCGCGGACGGCCGGGATGGGATGCATGTGTGTTTGTCTCGGCGGATCGGACGGCCAGAGGCGCGCAGCGGGGGAGCGGCGGCACGGATCGAGGCGCGCGCACGCGGCCCCGTGATTGGCCAGCGGGCTGAGGACGCGGATCGCCGAGGAAACGGATCGGTCGGGGCGCGGCGCCGCCACTTGGGCAGCAACAGTAGCTCTGGTATTGCTTTCTAGGCCCATGTTCTTAAGGTGGGAAATCGGTTGGCATCTCCAGTACTCACAATAGTCATCGGCTGGGTTTTTTTTAGTTTTGGTATTGGTTTATCATTTTTTGTTACACTAACTAGTTTTTAAGTGATGTATTTTTTTAAGATAAAATTTATAAATAAATTATAATAGATATTATATCGAGTTCAGCTATATCAGCCAAAATCATATGCGACTATTGGTTTATCATTTTTTGTTACACCAACTAGTTTTTAAGTGATGTATCTTTTTAAGATAAAATCTATAGATAAATTATAATAGATATTATATCGAGTTCAACTATATCAGCCAAAATCACATGTGACTATTTTTCCTCTACGTATTATCTCTCGCAAATAACCAAATTCAAAAATCATAAGGCAAAAACCAAAGCCATAGTCCAAAGAAACCCACCCATCAGTTAACTTGTCACATCACCTCAAAGCTGAGCTTAGGGAGAGAGAACATGTAGAAAGAAGAGAAATTGTCGTGTCCTGAGACGAAGACGCAGCACGCAAACCAACAGATAAAAGTGATGACCGTGCTTGTTGTTGAAGTGGGGCCATCTGTTGCCCACGCAGCTTGTGGGGCCATGACCAACAAGCTGATGGACGATAACTAGACTTCAACGGTGAGTAGGGCGAAGAAGACGGTAACGACATCCACAACAGCAACAAAGCGCAAAGAAAACACTGGATCTACAAGGCCGACGGCTCGAATTTGAGTGACAGACGTCTAAATTGGTTGATGAGGTGGACACATAAAAAACAGCCTAGGAAACAAGTTGTTTGCATGTAAGTAGAGAATCCAATAAGGGGCTTCATGAGGCAAAGCCTACTCTCCGTCGAAGGAAGCCCTACTCCCTTCCCCACCACCAATGAACGGGCAACCTCCAGCCTCAGCCACCCTTAACGAGGAATTGAGAAAGAAGAAGAATACACATAGGCTTTTCTCAATCAATCAGCCCACAAACTAATAACTAGTCCACAATGCCTACAACCAAGTAGCAAACAACAACCCACATTCACACCGCACATGATAAATCTAGAAGACTAAACCGAATTACACCTAGAGGCTCTGAGGTAGTCTCGAAGAGGCAAAGACTGAAGTCGGCAGTGCAGCCACGTAGGAAGGCAAGGCTGCGGTTAGGGAGTTAGGTGGGCGCAGATCTGCCAAAGCGATGTTGGGCTCTAGCGGGAAGCGGGAGCAGATCTGCCTCCTAGGGTGATGTCGATAGGACAAGGGATGCTGGAGGTGGCACACGACACTGCAGGAGGCCTCCCAGGGCAGATCTACCAGCAGGCGGTGGAGGCACGATTGCACGACAATGTGAGCGATCAAGGGCCTAGGCATGCTCGGGGGAGAGAAGAACTGAAGAAGTGTTGTGCGGTGAAGGGGTTGAGCCGCTGACGCCTGAGGTGAGGGGAAAAGTGTGGGGCCGGGGGGACAGCGGATTGGGACTACGCCAAGTGGTCACAGGAAAGGTATATAATTTGTAATTCTCTCAATATCTTTACGTTTAGTGAATTATTATTTACTGTTTAGTATTATTTTATTAATTGTAATATAATATGTAGAATTAGTGATGAATTCTACAATTTGTTTATTGATTTACAAATTGCAATAGTAGATAAATGAATTTTGTGTAACTATTTCACAAGTAATTTAAGTAGTACTCCTCTAACCGATAAGAGCATGACTCAACCAAAGAGAATTCGACTAGAATATAATCCTAATGAAATTATACTGATTCGACACACCATATACCAATAGAAGATTATACCAATGAATTAGAGATGAAATGAGGATGGCATATTTTTTGAATGATATAATTCGAGTAGTTAGGTAATGATTTGACTTGTTGAGAATTATGCTAATGATTTTCACGTGAGCTAATCGATTCTTGCTAAGAAGTCAACTTCAAACCTTCATTCTCAATATTAGAAGTAGTGAGAAATTTAATGGATGTTGTGATATTTCAAAACTTGCTCTAACGTTGATTGAAAAAAAGATAGAACTTTCCCATTGATATATTGCCTCATTGAGTTGACATTGACCCTTCCGACGGTAACGATATCTGTTGATATAGTATTTTCGGCAATGAATATTATCAAAACATATTTGCATAACAAGGTGGCTAATGAGTGGCTCAATAACTTGATGGTGTGCTACACTAAGCGAGAAATATTTAGAAACATTGCTGATGATAAAAATTATATAACGCTTCCAAAGTATAAAATCTCACATGATGCATTTGCCTCGTGGTTCATGCTAATGCATTCATGATATGTTCCATTTATTTTAAATGTTCATGAGTCATAACAAACTTACAATTTACATCACTAATTATACTTGTTTTGACATATGAATGACAGATGGGTACCGCTAGAAGAGTGAAAAGCATATTCATATGTCTTCAGGTGCCCTTTTATTACTAAGGTATGTTATTGTATTTCTTCTAGTCTTGCCTTGCTTATCAATTTAGATTGTACAAGAATATAAAACTATCTTTGCCAATTTATTTTACTTTATTCAGTCCTTTCTATTCTGACTTCGCCACCGTTTATAGTGCCCTGAGCGTGCAGTCCATTTCGACCGGTTGGGAGCCGCCGTCAGGAGTCGGTCGGGTAGCTGTACGACTTCGTGGAAACTGGGCGGACCAGCGCAACGTTTTCTCCGTGCTCCGCCCAACGATCCGGTCCACTCGCGTCAAGTCAAAATACGAGCCTTGCAGGGCGAAATACATCTCCCGGCCCGGCGGCTAGCGGGACGGGGAGCAGTCGGCCCACTCTATTCCTCTCTCCGACTTCAGCCAATCAAACGGGATCTTTCTTTTTTTTATTGATTTTTTGGGAGGGTCAGCCCGATTTTTTTTAGGAAAAAAAAGAAGGACCCGTGGAATTTTTTATAGAAAGATAATGAAGCCAGGTCAATGGATATGTTGTTGCCCTGATACTTTCGGAGTGGACCGGAGATTGGACCGTTCAAACTTCTCAATTCTAGATCTAAAATTTTTACATAATATCTATTTTCGTTGTTCCAGCCGTATGAATAGTAACTTTATGTTTGAAATAGCTTTTCTATTAGCTTTTAAAGTTAGCATTTGAACAAAATAGAGAAAGTTTCTACAAATTATTTATAGGAGTTAGTATAAAAATCGTTTTAAATAGAGTGTTTTCTCAATATAAATATTTTCTACTCTTTTAATCTCTTTTGTAATTAGTTAAAAGAAAAATCAGGATGAATTTCTATTCCCCATGACATTTTCTTTTGCGAGAATGACATCTTCCGCTCCCCGTGCATGCCCTCCCTGTCCGAATCACACGTTCAGAGAACGGACAGGAAAAGGAAAGGGTAAAGAAACTGAGCCTCTAGGCGTCACCACTGACCACACTCAAAAGTGCAGGTGGGCCCTAACGAATTCCACCACTGTGAGGACATTTCCTGTGTTTTGGAGTTACCGTACTTCCCGTGTTATCTTACTTTAAAAAATAATGCAAATAATCATAAAAAATTCAAAAAAAATGGTCGTATGGTATCATCTAGCATCATGCAAAAATTCAACTTAAAATACGACGTACATTAGGAGAAGCAAAAAATGGCAACTTTTAGTGAACAGTAGCTTTCTTTTTCTTTTGGATTTTATTTTCTCCAAAATTTGCTTTTTTCTCAATGTGTGATCGAATTTAGATTTGAATGTTCGCATGATGCTTAATGATATTATACCCTATTAATCAAAACATTTTTAAGTTTTATAATTATTTGTACCATTTTTGAAAACCACGGCGCGCACCGTACGTTCGGAATTACAGCAGAGGGGACATCGGTCAAATCTCATTCAGAACCAGTGGCTTCATCGAGTCGAGCTCTGGGTTCAACTTAAATAAGTTGATTTATAGTTTATTTTATACTATATTTAATTTATTTTTCTGTAGCTAATGATGTTTTATTTAATGTAATTAAATTTTAAAAAATAAAAATAAAAAACAGATTAGTCCACCACGGACAATACAAATGAACACAGAAAAAAAATCAGCAAAAAAAAGCCAGAAGGCCAAAAAAATAAAATTTAAGAATCTAGAAGCCAGAAGTTTTTGGATTTGTGTGGTTTGAGGGCAACCCGGTTTTTTCATTCAAGCCGCGGCCTGTTTAGGCGTGTATCCGTATAAAAGTTAGTTAGTGGGCACCAGTTTTTGAATGGCATCAAGGGAACAAAAAATGCTAGATGCTAGCGTGATAAGCTAAAACAAAAACTTCTGTAGTATTTGTTAAGGGAAAACTTTTGTAGCATGAATTATGCACTATATATTTAGTCTTTTTCTTTGATTATAAAAAGACGCACACACCGTACACATACACATGTGAGTACAAATTCTTAGCACACGTCTAAAAAGACTAAGGTAGCTGGTTTATGACTTTTTTTACTGTAGCCGAGTTAGCTTATTTGGCAAAATTAAATTTAAAAAATATCAAAATAGAAAAAACATGTTAGCCTATCATGGATAATGCAAAGGAATACAGAAAAAAGAAAATACAAAAAGCTCAAAAAATCTAAAAAAAATTAAAAAAAGATGAAATTATTGATTAGTGAAAAAAGTAGAAACCAAAAATAGAAACTAACTTTAAACCGTTTTGAACGATGTCTAAGACTAAATATAAATCTGCAACCTCATAAAATTCTCACTAAAAGCATACTCACACGCCTACGACTCTACTACCCCACAAAAAGGTAGATGGTTCTCGCATTATATACTTGGTCTTGACCTATACATGATCCATATTCCAATATTCTATACTAATACCTTTTCTCATAAATACTTTTTGACAAGCAGTACTAAATTTGCCCGATTAAAGGGTTTCCATAAGTACGAGCTTGGAAGGTATGCAGGCCGTACCGACTAGAGTGGTAGATTTTGAGATGTTTGTGACCTGGTTTAAGGATCGGATCGGTTTGTTGTGAAAATATCGGATTCGCTATCGAAGTAATAGAAATTGAAGGAGATTGTAGTGATAATTAATGGAAAGTTTGATCATAATAGGATGCAAGCTGGGGGAGGACAAGTTAGAAAACTACTTGATAGATTCAACCCATCATTCTGATCTGTTATTTCTCCTTGGTCAACAAAGGTTTACATCAACTTGTCGGTTTATTTGCTTGAAGATCATCTGACACGCTTTATGCATTGCCGAGGGTCTACGAATTTTCCAGCAGCAACTCAGATATTACAATTACCCGTTTCTTTATAAGTGAGAATGCAAATTTGCCTGTCTGCCATAGTTCGTGACGATTGCACGTAAGTGACAACGCAAATTTGCCATAGTTTGTGAGCGTTGCACGTAAACTTTACCATTCAAATGCAATCTATCGTACAATTTAGGCATCGTCTCTTAGATTGGTTTTAACACATGAATCCATAATCTATCGTAAATTTATTTGAAATTCACTTGAATTTCAAAATTTGTCGGTTTTGGAATTTCTTTGTGATTTTACGCTTTCTCTTTTGGGAAAACTGCCTTCACCTAGCTTTGGCGCCCTTCTGCCCTGGCGCCATCTCCCTTGTTCTTTCTACCACATAGCCGTATGTCGTTTGCATGTCTGTGCCTACTCACCGCTGCAAAATCGTCAACGGAGGCACAACTACTGTATCATCTTTATGAGCAGCCATACTGCACCATAACGTTGCGCCATGCCACATGCTATCCTCTTCTGCCACTGCCGACATCGCTACCGTCATCTTTGTTGCCAGTCACCTGACACGCGCTCAGTGCCTTAACTCATCGCTCCAGCTCGCGCTCCTACGCCAATGAGAAGCTCAGCCCCTCGACGATCCGCCCATGCCGTCCACATGCTGATCTCCCCATCGCCTTGCCCCGTCACCACCGCCTTCACCAGGCTATAAAACCAAGCTGAATAGCTCCATCACCACCATCCGCACTGCATTTCAACCTCGAAGCACTTCCCTCGTCGCTTTGGTCAAGAACCATCACCGTCGCCAAACTCTCGCCAGTGAGCTTGAAATCAAATTTTCTCGGTAGTCTTACTCTAATCATAGTAGTCGTGCCTATAGCATCGCCTTAGCTCCATAAAACTAACCCCAACCCCCAACCCATCTCATCGTCCCTAGCCACTGGCGCCATGCACCACTGCCCCGTCGTGCATGATCATTGTTGCCAGCACATGCACGATCACCATTGGCAGCACATGCACAACCACCGTTGCCAGCACAACACATACTTCCCCGAGCCAAGCCATTGCCACTGCTAGAATCCACTTTCATCGTAATGCTCAAGTCACCCTTAATTTGGCCGAAAGTGTGTTGTAGCACCGCTGTGCGATGGTTCTGCTCTAGCCAGGCATCACTGTCGTTGGCCTTGTCTACGCCATTTCCAACCACGCACGTGCCCAAAATGGAATGCTTAGGTCCTAGTTACACTTATCGCATCACCACTTGCCGCTGATCACCTTTGTTATTGCCCAATTTAGCTCATCGTCATCTCCCTTGTTTGGCTAACCACGAGCATAGCTTTGAAGAGAGCTGAGCCTCAAGCACAATAAACCACATTAACGAGTCGACAAAGCCAACCCAATCCACATGTTAGCCCAGTCAACCAATTGGCAAGGCCTTACTGTTCAAGCATATTACTGTTCACACTCAGACCAGCACCTTAAACCCATTACCGTGTAGACTGTTAAATCTAGACTAAACACATTGTTATTTACCCAACCTGACCCATTAGGAATAGAACCAGCCCGATATTACTCATTTGACATGTTACTATTCACCTAAAACCCTGTTAAGCGTATTTATACCCATTTCGACCATTTTGAACCCATTTAAACAATTTTTTAGCTTCATTCGACCTATCCAAACTCAATTTAAACCATAACCACTCAAATCCACCTATGTTTACTCTTTTTCTGGCGTTTATTTCTCATTTTATTTTATTTTATCTTATCTTATTCCCACCTCGTATTCTTTCAACCACAAAATTATTTTCTTTATTTCTTTGTGATAGCACTCGGATTTGCTGAACAATTCGCCACATGAGCAAATCAAGATTCAGAAAACATAAGCAAGTTGAAGAATACGAACAAGAAGGTAAGTCACATGTCTTTAATCATGTTGAACCCATATTACTTAATAGCTTTATTTTTATTTATGATATTTACATGCATTTATTAACATAAAGTAATAGTTTAGAATGACATGAGAATTAGTTAAATTCTACCACAAAGGTCGTGTTTTAATATTGAAAGTCATATTCACCTTGACAATCTTAGTTATTAATTATTGTGTAATTAGTATTATTATAATGGGCAATCAAATAATTTATCTAAACTACTAAGAATATTTCAGCTTCATGCCATTGGATTTTAAAATGGTACTAGAATTGATACTACTTGGTGTGAAGCCACTGGATGGGTGGAGCCCGTGACCTCATCCTAAGGTAGAGGCTTTAGTATGATTTCGTAGTACTGTGTTGTGATGCACTTGTCACATGGATGTTAGCTTCGTTTGAGAAAAATAAGTACTAGACTCTTATGCTAAGTAAAGCAAACATATATCGCTCAATTGCAAGTTTGACTTATCAAATATGGTCTAGTATATTGCTCGATTCGATCAAATGTCTATAGAAAAGTTAGTTTATTCTAGAGTTTCAGGATAGCCCATGAAATAGAATGAAAGTGGGACTGGTAAAGTCACTTGTCATTCTTTACAACAGTAGGTCCACTCAACGTCGGATTGTGATTTTCGCATTGGCCTATGGATTCCCGATAAAGGTTGAATGAATTCGAGTCTACCGAGTAGAAGGTAGAGCGAATAGAGCAGTGAACGCCTTTGTTATCTCAACTTAGTCGCACACTATCATGCTGCATATATATTGCACAATATTGTGAGTTTGAGAAATCTTTTAGATAAAGTTGAGTAACTCTGCAGAACATGACATATAGTATTCGAATAAACCGTGCTTCTGGTAAATAAAGTTATGTCTAATGGGTGAATCTAATAATAAGACATAAGTAGTATTGGTATGATTCTCACGTTAGTAAATAAGTTGGCTAAACCCCTTTTCTCTTAAAAGAAGATAATGTTTTACTTTTCATGTTTAAAATCTTCATGCATCACTCTAATGAAATACTAGCAAATAGATAATTAGATATTCCCATGCGACTTGCTGGAGACAATTGTACTCATCTTTATCTTTACTATTATAAAAGAAGGAGTTGGTGGTTGGTACGGCTTCCCTACTCTCTTCTCAGCCATCCGATTTGATTTAGACCATTCGTCTCTCTCCTCCTCTCTCTCAGGATACAACCACCCATCTCCTCCACTTTTCCCATCTCCTCGCGTATTCTGGCTACCTTTCTCTCTTTGTTGCTTGCTCTCTAATGTTTTGATGTGTGAAGTTGGCCAGGCAGTAAGTTCTGTCTCATTATTTTTATGACTCCATTGCAACGCACGTGTCTTTAATTAGTACTTACTAAAATATCAATAGAAGAATTTTGGGAAGACAACGAAGAGCTTTTTGAGAAAAACTATGATGATCCCTTACTAGGGGATGATTATTGGTTTTAGGTCTCTTCTACGTCCAGGCACGCCTCTTGCTCTTTTGGAGGTTTTTTTGTGCTGTAATATAAATTTTGGGCTTGGATGCTTTTTATGCTGTAAACTTGGCTGGTATGCTGTAATCTTCTGTAAGAAAAGTTTGGCTTGTAAGTATAAAGCATGGACAGATTTGATGTACACTCATGTTTAATACTATGCAATTGAATAGGCAATTATGGAGAAATCCGATGGCCTCAGAGTGTTACAAATTGTACGACCAGATAAGGTGAGAAAGTCCTACCATAGATCCAAGCGGATAATTCATATGCCAACAATGCGAAAGTTTAGCCATAAAAAACCGACTACTACAACCGCTGGAAAAACAAACTCAAATCAATATTCTCCCGCCCCACGTCCAATAACAAAGAGAGAGAAGCCAAAACCAAACTAGGCCTCCGCATTAGCGGATCCGGGCTCGATTGACCACCCAACTCACCCGAAGTCCATCCAGACTCCCGGCACGAGACGCCCTTCTGCTACGAACCTGCCGTGTAGGTGGCCCGCACGTTATAAATTACGCGCCCTGTCTCTCGCCTCTTTTCCCCCACACCAGCCCCATCCCTAACCACCCAGCGAACCGCGACCAAAACCCAAACACCCAAGAAGGCATCAAAGCATATCCCCTCTCCGTTTGTTCGCCGCCGCCGGGGACTTCGCCGGAGAAGCGTCGACGGTAAGCCATTCCCGCCGCCTCACGTTCCTTTGAGCGTCTCAAGAGGGATCGATGTCGGCCCCGGTCTGGCCTGGTCCAGATCTTGGGTTTCGACGCGGCTTCCCCTTTTTTTTTTTTCTTCTTCTTCTGTTTCTGGATTGGGATTCGAGTCGTTTGATTAGAGATACTGACGTGTTGTTGCTAAATTTGGTGCTCTTCGATGTTGATTGCAGTTTGGGTGTTGTCTTGGAGGGGAGCATCGGGATGGCTTCGACTGCGCCGCCGTCTTCGTCCGTCGCCGCCCTCCGCCGCCACCCGTAAGCTCTCCACCCGCGCCGCCCCCCTCTCTCCGCGCGCTCGTGCTTGCCCGCGCGTTTTGCGCTGATTAAACTTTTGATTGCTTCGTTGGCGCCGTGCGCATCGGGCTCGGGCTCGACGCGCAAGGCCACGCTGTTGTGCGTTTCGTAGATCGATGAATGGCATACCGATTTTATGTCAATGTCCGTGTGGAGTGATGAGTAAGCTGATGAACGAATTGGATAATACAGTTGCAACTCTGTCGTAAGATGACTAAGGAACCTTTTAAGACACCAACATAAAAGAGTAACCTTGGCTGTTGTAGAGCTGAACTAGGGAAGAATGACTGTATAATGTTAAAGCTTAGAATTGGCGAGGCTGATTTGATTGTTTGTATTTGCTTCTGTTTGTGCAATTGCAGGGTGCAGTTCTTGAAAGGGTGTGCTGTCCCCAAGGCGACAAAGGGATCGGTTTCCTATTTTTCTGTCCCAAATTCAAATAATGCCAATATGAAATCCGCAGGTTTAAAGATGGCAGCATCCTTGAGAAGTGATGGTGGTTTACCCGCCAATGGTTACTTGGGGAATGATGACACGCTGTTGCCGAAGAGCACTTCTGTTCGTGGCCAAGACCATCCAACTGCTGACCCTGTACTCCAAGTGGATTCCATTGTTGCGCCAGAAATCATTTCAGCTGATCTGTCACGTGTTGCGTACCAGTTCTCAGATGATGATAATGACACCGAACTTGATTTGGATAGCCCAACAGAGGGCTTCTCATCTATTCCGGAGGCCATTGAAGACATCCGACAAGGAAAAGTCAGTATGCCTTAACCATTTACTTGTTTGATGGCTTATCCGTTACCGGCATATCGTATTCTCCTGACATTGAGTTGCTCTTGTAGCTTGTGATTGTCGTTGATGATGAATCAAGAGAAAATGAGGGGGATCTTATAATGGCTGCTTCTTTGGTTACCCCCGAGGCTATGGCTTTTATAGTAAGGTATGGCACAGGAATTGTGTGTGTCAGCATGAAAGAAGAAGACCTTGAAAGATTGAACCTTCCTTTGATGGTTACAACGAAGGAAAATGAGGAGAAGCTCTGTACTGCATTCACTGTTACAGTGGTATGCTGCTATCCTTATTCTTTTGCCAGCAGTAGAATAGGAACTTTTGGCGTTGATATGGGCGACAATTTCTCTGTGCTTGTCAAAAGTATGCATATGCATGCTTGTTCTCTTTACCATTTCTCTCCTCTGCAAAAACTTAACGTGTACGTAGAAAGTTTTTTTTCACATGTAAGTTTTTAATATTCTTGATGTTGCCACTTGAGACGAGAACTTCCTTTTGCCTTCCTAAAGAACTTTTATCTAGTGATCTGACCACAGTAGAATATACTTGTTTTCCATCCTACACTTAGGATCATACAAGTAAATTGTCATAGTAGTAAGTAATTATTTGAGATTTACCTGTAGTCTACATAAAGTAGCAAATAATCATTCCAAACACTCAATACGGGAACTTCTGGAATAACTGCAGATGATGAGCTTGGTTCTAGTCTGCCAGTTAGGTGTTTTACACCTGGTTTTGTAAAATTTGGCCTTCCCTTTTCTATTTCTCCTTTTCCTTATGGCTTTATAGAACAAACGCTGACTATGCTGTCCTACATTCTATGTGATATTTAACTTACACTAACTTTGTATTCTTACAAAGTTGCTAAGCTTACTAATTTCGTCATTTCATGATGAAAAAATATTAAATTGCCTTATTTATGAGTATGTCTCTAACAGGCTTCTCCGATGATTTTTATGTGCTACTGAGATACAATTTATCTGCTTTGGTTTGTAGGATGCTAAAGAGGACACAACAACTGGGGTATCTGCAAAGGACAGGGCAAAGACAGTCATGACTCTTGCATGTCCTGACTCAAAGCCCGAAGACTTCAATCGTCCTGGTCATATTTTTCCTCTGAAGTACAGAGAAGGTGGTGTTCTGAAACGAGCTGGACACACTGAAGCATCTGTTGATCTTGCTATCCTGGCTGGGTTACCTCCTGCTGGAGTCCTCTGTGAGATTGTGGATGAGGATGGCTCCATGGCTCGCTTACCGAAGTTGCGTGCGTTTGCTAAAAGGGAGAATTTGAAGATTATATCAATTGCTGACTTGATTAGGTGAGTTCTACTACACAAAACTGAGCTCCTGATACCTCACGTGTTGTCACTAGGACATATCAACAACTTTGGCATTCAATTAGTTATGATATAGGCCAATAGGTCACTAATACTTGGTATCAGTTGTTAACAATATGTTTTGACATTCTTGATATGATGTAAATACTATTACTTTTCTCGAATTTCCCTGGTGTAAAAATTGTTCTAAAAATGTTTTTCAGTATAATATGAATTTACTACCATGTGACCTGTTCTCCTAATTGCTATGGACCATTGGAAATGAAAGCCTTTGCTATAGTTGCAACTTGTGAGGATTGCCCCTATGGTTGCAATTGTGCATGCCCCGTTCTTTGATGTTCCTCTATGCCCTTGTTATGATTGTAGAGATACTGGTTGTAATTCTGACAAATGTTTTTTTAACAGATATAGGAGAAAAAGAGACAGGCTAGTTGAACGTGCATCCGTTGCACGCTTACCTTTGAGATGGGGTAATGTGCGTGCTTACTGCTACAGATCTGTTATTGATGGGATGGAGCATATTGCGATGGTGAAGGTAAGTTACTGAAGTATTAAAGTGCTTCTGCAGGTCTTAGTTGTTGAATCAGGTGGTATTCCCCCTAAAACCTGAATTTATTCATAAATCACTTATTCAATGACTAACAGGGTGAGATTGGAGATGGCCAAGATATTTTAGTGAGGGTGCATTCTGAGTGCCTCACGGGAGACATTTTTGGATCAGCGAGATGTGATTGTGGCGACCAGCTTGCCATGTCAATGGAGATGATTGAGAAGGCTGGAAGGGGTGTACTAGTTTATCTTCGTGGGCATGAAGGAAGGGGTATTGGTCTGGGTCACAAGCTCCGTGCTTATAACCTGCAAGATGATGGTCGTGACACTGTGGAAGCTAATGAGGAACTAGGACTGCCAGTGGACTCACGGGAATATGGGATTGGTGCACAGGTAAGATACATGATCCCTCAGGTGTATCGTATGGCATTTCTATTAGAGAATTTGTGTTACAGGACAGTTGGTGCCTTAATGGCCTATATATAAAACCTTTGGTTTAGATATATCATATATATTTAATTGCTGCTCATGTTTCAAGTTGTTCCCAAGGATATGCTGAACACTTGTTCATGTTTGTTTGCAGTTCAGAAACTAATGCATACAATAGACCCCTGTAGATAGAATAAAGTTTTTTTCTATTGTACTTCAAATATTTCTCATTTTGGTTGGCCACCTTGCTTACCCTCTCTTCATGAATTTTCTCATGCTAACCTTTTCTGGAAGAGAATTCCCTTGCTATTATAGAGTTGACATGTCATTCCCTTCATGTCTTCAAGAGATTACTGATATTTTTACTTCTTTTTCTGTAGATATTACGTGATCTAGGAGTCCGTTCGATGAAGTTGATGACTAATAACCCTGCAAAGTATGGTGGTCTCAAGGGTTATGGATTGAGCATCGTGGGCAGGGTGCCCTTGGTAACTCCAATAACCTCTGAGAATCGGAGATACCTGGAGACCAAAAGAACAAAGATGGGACATGTATATGGATTGGTCAATGGCCAGGTTAACCCTCCAACCGAAAGCAGTAGCACAGAAGGGAAGCATTAGGCCAATTGAACTTTGCTTCCATTCACATTCTAGTGGATGATATTCTTCCGTGGTGGAGTTTGCCGAATTATTTCACTCCGCATATTCCAGTAGATTGATTTTTTCAGTCGCAACAGTAGGTCGAAAGATGGCTAATAATAAAAATTGTCCCTTTATTTTTTTCTTGTAATTCTCTTGTTGTGACCAGATTATCACTGAGTATATAAAAACAACTCCCTGGTGGTGTGTACTCCAGGCCATATATAGGGTATTTTCTTTTCGGTTTCCCAAAACAGTTTTTGGTTTTTGTTACAGTATCTAACTTTTAAATGGAGTATTTTTTAAAATAAAGTCTACAAGTTAATTATAGTACATATTAAAAGACTAACATCTGCACCATCCAAAATCGCAAGCGAGTATATCTCTTCGTAATCTCTATCGCAAACAGCTAAAATTCAAAAATTTCAGCCAAAAACCATAAGCCGTAGCCATATCAAACATGCCCATAGGGTGGGTTCTTTTAGGCTGATGCTTACAGTTTAAATATTTGAATTCTAACTGTTTGCGAGAGGCATTACATGGAGAGAAATAGTTGTATGTGATTTTGACCGGTACAGCTGAACTCAGTATATTTTTTATTATAATTTTTCTATTGACATTGCTTTTAAAAAAATATATTATTTAAAAGCTAATTACTGTAAACAGTATAAACATAAATCAATTTTAAATCCAAAAGAATCCAACCATACATAGCCTAAAAGACTGGAGAAATATTTTTGGATTGAAAACCAATACAACACCAAGCCAGTCCTGCCCTCTGTGCTAAGTTGCTCGAACATACTTATAAGAAGAATTAAAAGAAAAGAAGAGTTGCAGCCTGGTAAAAGGTCCATATTGATTGATGCTGATTGCTGAGCCAGTGTGAGTCGACTGCTAAGATGGTTGCCGACACCCAACCACCCCCGGGGCAGCCTGCTATGTCAGTCACCGCCAGCCCAAGCGCGGTCCCGTTCTTCTGCGTTTTTGAATTTTGTTTTTCTACAGAAAGTCAAAATAAGTATGTTTAGTTTTTAAAATAGATTCTTCAAACGACTTCCATATACACCATGTCGGTTTTAGTTTCTGATTTTTTTTTGACTTTCGACTTATTTAAACCAAAAGCTATTTAGAATACATCACATTCTAATTTTATCTTTTTTATTTTTTATCATTTTTATTTTTTTGTATTGTTTGTGATGGTGTAATACTTTTTTAATTTTATTTTTCAGTACGACCAAAAGCTTCAACTAGAAGCGGCACTAACCCGGCTCGCGAACTAGCGAAGAAATGCACCCTCCCTCCCTACCACGACGTCCCCGTCTCCTCCTCCTCCGGCTGCAGCGAGCCGTACCCGAGCCACCGTCCTCCGGTTTGATCCGGACCGTCTACCTCGATGCCTCTTCCCGATCCCCCCCATGATCCTTTTCCCCATTCTTTGCCTCACGATCCTCCTTCCTCCGCTCCCGCTTCCCACGGCCGCCGCAACGCTCTCATCATCGCCGCCTCCGTGCTTGCCTTCCTCTGCGCCTGCCTCTCCCTCTATCTCTTCATCCGCCGCAGGCGGCTGCGGCTTCGGCAGGCCCTTCTTGACGCCCCTGAGGCCACTGCGCCCGCTGCCATCCCCGACGACGACGGGGGCGGCCCCGAGGAAGAGGAGGGAGGAGGGGAGGAAGTCGTGCACCATGCGTGGCACATCGGGACCGTCGGCCTCGACGAGGCGGCGATCAATTCCATCGCCCTCATGCGCTACCGCGCCGGCGCAGGCATGCTTGGCGCCGCCGACTGCTCCGTCTGCCTAGGCCAGTTCCGGGACGGCGAGCTCCTCCGGCTTCTCCCCAACTGCGGCCACGCGTTCCACGTCCCTTGCATCGACACCTGGTTCCGCACCCACGTCAACTGCCCTCTCTGCCGCGCCGACGTCCTGGACCCCACAGCCACCGGCGACTCCGACCCACCTGCCGGTGCCAACGCCGGCACCGTCGCCGAACAAGTTTCCAACAACATTGAAACCTTGGATCACGAGCAGCCGGGTCCGGGTCAACAGCAGAACGAGCAGCAAGAGCTGCGTGTCCAAATCGATCAACGTGACCACCCGAGCTCGCCGGAGCAATCGCACCGGCACCCCGGCTCACGGATGCAGAATTTTCGACGCGTAGCTTCCATAGACTCGTATCTAGCGCCAGCCGCGGAGGCTCCTGAAGACGAGCAGAATAACAAAGAAAAGCAGGGGAACGGCCAGTGATGCCGCCTGCGGCAAGGTATCATTATCAGGCTCCGGCCGTCTGCACCTCATGAAGCGGTCTTTATCCGCCGGCGGCCGGTGGTCCCTCGCCTCGCAGCATTGCCGCACGCGTTAGCTCTGTGCCGCCGTTGTGATCGCCGGGAAATCTTTGCGTGCTATATGGAAAGACGGAATTCTGCCTGTAATAGATAGTGCTTGCTAGTAAGCCATGTTCTTGAGCAGTGCTAGTTATGCTCTGTACAGTTGTAAGCTCAAAACAGCGGGTTGCATCTCTTACATATCAGATATAGGAAAAAAGAAAATATTCAGATAATGTTTATCAATTCTCTTAATTTATGTAAGATTTATACATAAATACTTCCACTTCGTTTTGTGTTGTTCGTTATAATTGCAACGTCATTTACCTCAAGCTCGCAGTAGAATGTTAGCATAGAACTCCTAGTGTTGTTCTTTCTTTGTTTCATTATGTAATCACAAATAATTTCGGGTGGAGTGCAGGAGTGCATGAACGTGATTTCTTGTTCAAATTTTGTTTTCTTTTTTTTGGAGGACTGCTGCCATAGTGGGATTTTTTTAAATAATCTATTATTTAATTTGAATTATAGTATTATATCCGTGTTTCTTTTTATTTTACAGAAATGACCATCAATCACCCCACGATTGAGCGATATCGTCAAGTCGCCTAACCGTTGGGCGACAAGTGGTCAAGTCGCCCAACGATTGGGTGGCTTGCCCATGTCACCCAACCGTGGGGTGATTAATGCCAAGTTGCTCAATTTGGTTGAACGACTTAGCCCTAGTCACCCTATAGTTGAGCGATATAAAATAACAATATTTTTATTTTATTAAGCCGATGAAAATAATTATGGAGGAGTAAATGGTAACTTTTTGTAGGTAATAAATTTATCAAATCTTATTTACAAGTTGTTGTTTTTTGAAATAAAAGGGCAAACAATATCGGTTGGTTCGTTTGTGATTTTTGTAGATTCTTAATGGTATGAAATCTGTTACACTTATAATAACATGTTGTGATCAGCGTATGTTGCTGTATTGCGATAAGTTTTTGAAGAATTTATGAGGACAATTAAGTTAGCAATGATTTGTAAGTAGGAAGATAAGTGATATTGTGATGCAACAGATGATTCATACACAGAGAACTTAGAAAAAATGGCATAAGGAAAACAATATGACAGTTGATCTGACAAAGGAGTTATATGACACTTAGGCTAACGAACCAAGTATGGTACACATATACTTTTAGGGAATTAGAAATACATAGGACATATGGATGAAGATGGACAAACTACTTCATGGAACATAGCCATTTGTCCTTCCTCTCGAGGTCGGCATTGTAGTCCTCACCAGTGACCTTGACCTTGGCCGCCAGTTCGCGTTTGCTCTTGTGCTCCTCATGAGCCTCCCGTTCCCTGCGTCTGCACGCCTCCAGGTGAGCTTATGTCTCCCACCATATACAATCGTTTCGTTCTTCGCTGTGCCGCTACTTCTCCATCCTTTCGCGTGCTGTCTGGGCATCCTACTCCTCGCAATCTAGAGTTCACTGGTCATGCTGGTGGATTTCCTGATCGATCCATTTTGTGGTAGGTGCATAGCGAATCTGGAGACTACGGAAAGAGAGGAGAGCTTGTTAGTACATGCTATACAAGAGAACTGGTAGGGGAACGCCTCCTTGTACGTTACCAAGTGGGTAGAGATCTCTCCTATATATGGATAACCTCGACCAAGTAACTGTTATGTTGCTAACACATTATATGGTATGAATTAAGGAAAACTAAGGAGAGGCTAAGATAAGGATAAGATGAGTGGAAGGATTCACTAAAGGTTTGAAATGAAACAACATGAGATCCTGATAAGGGTGATGTGGGATAATAACATGACGATAGCAATCTAGGAATTATTCTAAGAGGTATTATATATAGCTCACACAAGGGTTGGCAACAACCCCGTTTTAATTACATGATAAATGATTATTAGTCAATTTAACAGTTATGGATATATAACAGCCATAACTCACCTAAGAAATCATACAAGTACACATCATGATGATAATAATATAAAATATGGTAGCTTTGATATTTAAAGATTACTAGTGGTTTAATCTAAGCCTAAAATATATTCATGCGCTATCCCCATTAACCTTTTTTTTTAAATCAAGAATTCTAAAACACTAACGATTGCATATATTAATGAACATAACTGCATGCAAAATAAGTTAACTTAGAGATATCACGGCATGTTACAATATTAAAGTTTATAATCAGGCAAGCATTAGTAATATGGTAAAGGTACATAATACTAGTAATGACAAATAATCACGGGAGATGAAATATGTGGAACGGATAGGTTAACGGTCACGAGGTACTTGTATTTAACACGTTCAGCGGACTCGTTGCACAGAGGATCTGGAATGCGCAACTGGCTGAATATTCCCTCAAAAACTATTTACAAACCAACACGATGGAATGAGAGTGAATCAGATACGGCTCAGTTAGAATTGACAAGAAATAACAAGATATTGGCTCGGTTGAAAAGAAATAGGTTCTCTAGCCCCTTTACCGTGCGAATCATTGTTGGCTGAGCGAACCATCCAATCGTCTAGTCGAACCACGTTCCGTAGCACATGCTAACAGAGTCGTGCATAAAATATGATTCGGCCGTGTCCCCAGCCGGCCACCTGGCCCGCAGTGCGCCTGGCCGCCGCTCGGCCATGCCGCCTTGGGCCATGGCCGTCGCCCGGCGCGCGACTCGCACCGCTCGTCCCGACCACGCCGCCGCCTGGTCTGTGAGAAAGTTGGCCTGTGAGGCTGACAGCTTTTACTGCGATTCGTTTGGTTTCAATCGCTACTACTTTTTTTTTTCTGAGCGATAGGAAGCTGGGCGATGGCGAGATGGCTATGAGGTGCAGTTGGGCACTGGCCCGCCAGCGTTTGAGCTCTCGTCTCGGCGATGGCGTCCACTTCTTGTCTAGTGCTAGGCGGATCTCCTGCCATAATAATTTATAAAAGAAAAAAAATGCTACATCCGATTCGACTCACGAGCCACTCGGTTTTACTGGGCCGAGTTCAACTTCTGCTTGGAAAATTGCTTCGAAGTTGTCTCACTCTCTTCAGCCGGATTGTTTTGTAAAGTTGCTGATTTCGTGTTGGGCAATCTGGGGCGCTAGGAGGAAGGCATTCCATGAAGGTGAGTTCCAGAGTCCCTTGTCAACATTTGGTTTTATAAACAAATTCTTGGAGGAGTTGGAAAGTAGGTATTCGAAAGATAGCCGCAAAGTGGATCGGCAATGTGAAAAGAACAAAATGGCCAAATATTCTGGTCTACGGCTTTCACCTCAGAGTACCTCATTGCTCGCACAAAAGACGAGGCCGAAACATGGGCCCTCGTGGCCGTGGGTGCCAAACATTTGAGCGAGCTACCGCTCTGTCATGTAACACAGTGGTGGATCCAGAATTTTACTAAAATATATATCGCACCAAAATTTTTATATGTAATTCGGTAAAACTATTTATCAATTCGGTAAATAATTGTAAAATTTGCATCGTAATTCGATATACAGGCACTAAATAATATGATAAGTCTTAAATTTTAGCCCACGCAAAGTGAGTAGGAGTACCTGTTAGTTTAGCCCACACAAGATCACCTGGATCAAGACCTTGGTAGTTATGAAAGCTGACAGCAAGCGCAAGCAACTCATCATATCCCTTCTTATCCAGATTGGAAATTCCAAATTTAAGGTTTAGGCACATCATTTCTTCAAATGAAATAGAAAATTTTATCCTTTCATCAGCAAGAGTAAGGTCCTCTGCTTCATCATCATCATACTTCACTTGTAGTTCGTTTATCGACCACATGATTTTCACAATGCAGACTTCATAATTTAGACAATAGATGGAAAATTGAATGAGAAATATATGAACACCAAAAGTCAAATTCTATCTAGCATCTGATAACTAAACAAAACGAATCTTTACATTAGGAAAATGTAGGAAATATTAGAGTAAGCAAGCCTTATCCAATTCAACTATGAAAACATTGGAGAATTTTCTCATACACAAAATTTTTTTCAAGAACAAAAAAAAAAAGAATCTTTACACCACCAAGGATCTAGAGAGCATACAGAATGCTTCTTGGTTGCTTCATTGTACCCCGTGATGGAACCCTTGTACCAATCATCGTCTAGGGGCCAGAAAACCTGCATCCACCATCAAAAATCAGTTCCCAGTTTCCCTGTATTCCCCAGTAAAGAAAGAACCAGACGCCACAAAAACAAAAATCATTCTCAAGAACTTGCCTTGCACGCTAATCCGACAAACGCCTGAGGATCCGCACCCTCAATTTCCAACCTGGTACCTATAGAAGGAAACAGAGCAAACTTTAGGCCCATGCTGAACACTGAAACGTTGCAAATTGCTGTAGAAAATGTGCTAGTGAAACTAGCGATACAATGAGAGCTCATCGAGTAAACCATATTGGAGCAGGTTATACAGAGCATTCTCCGATACCATGAGAGCTGATCGAGTAAGCCATATTGGAGCAGGTTATACAGAGCATTCTCCGATACAATGAGAGCTGATCGAGTAAGCCATATTGGAGCAGGTTATACAGAACATTCTCAGAAAAATTCCAACATCAAGACATATTTAAAAGGAAAAGGCAAATACATGCCAAACACAAGTGGCCCTTTGTGCCACATCAAGTGCAACTATTCGTCTGGAAATGATACAAGAATAATGCTGTAAACATCAACAGATCAAACTATACATGAATAAAGGAATATTCCTAGCAACACAATACTATTTGGACAATTAAGAGTCTTACAAGGCTTTTTCTATATAGACAAAAAATAACCCCATGGTTAACATTCAAGATAAGTACAGCAACATGCCTAAGAAAGGTCTTCATTTCCCTGCTTCTACGTAATGTGATCAAAACTAGGACAATGTTGCATGCAGAAAAATGAATTTCTATTAGTCTCAATACAATACGAAGCCAACGCCTACTAATCGTGAATGACGCAGAAGGGATAATAGCAGGATCAACTAACCAACCTACAATGGATCAAGAGAAGAGCCACAATGCGAGCGTTTCCAATACACTAAGAAGAATCCCCGCAATTTCTATTCAAACAAACCCCACCGCCCAACTCCCAAGCCCTACCGAAACAGATGAAATTTCCTCAAAAAACAAGAAACGAAAACCGGCAAGCTGTGTGTAATAATTGCCAATCAATTTAGGCAGATGAACCCAATCAGCCACCAACACGACTATGGTAGAAGGAAAAGAAAAACACATGCGCGAGAAAGAAAAGGGATTAGATTCACGGGGAGGTCACCTCTCCTGCCCGGCGCCGAGCACACCGGCCCCTGAGTTCGTCCGCCGCTGCCTGGTCGGGCTTCCGGCCCCCACCCCACGTCGAGCTTACCTCGCGATTTGGCCTCGGACTCCCCACGTCGGGCTTCGCACTTCGCGTCTGGGCGCCCCCGGGCGGCAGTGTGGCGCCAAGCCCGCCCGGACTTCGCTCCTCGTCTCTGCCCATCTCCTCCCGGCCGAGGAGACAGCCTCCTTCTGCCCGCCCTGTCGCCGCCGCCTCGTGGGCTCGGAGAAGCAACCACTCCTCTCAACCCCTCCGCGCGCCTCGGACGCTGCCGCCGCGACGGCTCCTCGCCGCCCCCTTCCCCATCCAATGCAGGCCGGGCGCGGAGGCGCGAGAGCAGCACGGGGTCGGCGGCGACTGACGCCCGTGAGGAACCGAGGAGACGCCATATGGAGTACTACTTCGGTTGAGCCCCAGGGTATGCCGTAGCCCACCTGGCATACCCTGTAGATCCACCCCTGATGTAACACCGTAACTCATTCGTGTAACACTGTAATTTTCCATTTTCCAGGGGCCACCGTGCCGCTCTCCATCTTACTTCTCCTACTTAATTGATCTTCGCAGTCCTCTGCCTTCATTAAAAAAAGATAAGAAAATCAATGTGGATGGGGGTGTCTCGTTCGGGGAGTACAGGAGCAGTTGGCAGTTGTATGCAGATGGCAGTTCGGGTTTTTGAGGGATGTACTGATCCTACGACTTTGGAACCTTGAGTTTGTAACAAGGATTTGGGTTTGTTCATATTCCTTGTGACTAATGATTTTTAACTAAAATTGATAATTTTTAGCTAAAAATAAAAAGTAGTTACTCAAAAAAGCGGTTTTTAGAAGGAGGTGGTTAGCGGTAGGGGTGAGGGGAGATATGTGTGTGTGAGAAGTGATATGCATGGTACGTCGTAACTCCTTGCCTTATTTCTGGAATAAGACATGAGTTAGAAGAGTGGAGAAACCACTTCAAAAAATTAGGTGTTCATATTGACTTCACTTCTCTAAACCAATACGAGTTGTATTCAAGAGTGTGTCATTGCTTCTAATTGAGCCGGCTTGATTCATCTCGGTAAAGCTATTTAAGGAGATAGCTTGGCTCGTCTCGTTAGGCTAACGAGCTAAAACGGTGGCTCGGCTCGACTCAGTAGGAAGCTTGAGCTCGGCTCGTTAAGCTCGCTTAAATTAGAATATATGCAATCTCCTGGGCTCTAGAAACAAGTTCTGAAGAACCTTGATCACCTCGATATTTCCTCTTCAAAGCTTATCCTAGAGACGAGAAAAATTTGTAAGCATTCTATAAATTTTCATTTAAGTGATGCTGAATTTGAGCAAGAAACAACTACGCAAAGTTACAAAAAAGCACCACTATGGTGACTCTGAAGGAGTCTTTCAGCAGCCAAAGAGTAGGGTATGAACCTATGTAGCCAGTGCACCCGTCACCAACACGTGTTACACTAGGTTTATGGATGCAGAACTGGGGACAACACAATTGAGATTCAAATTTGAGCCACTTGAATTTGAATTGTATGTGAGAAGATACTCGGCTGCAGGCTGCTCCAAAACATCTAGACTAACACAGTACACTACAATTCACTATTTCTACTGCATTGCTTAGTAACATTCAGGTTATATTTTGGATTAGGGAATACTTCTAGTAAAATTTATTTAGAATTTTATGGCTTTTGTATATACATAGCTATGAAAATAACTTTTATTTCTCTTTTGTTTCCACCACACAACATCCCTTAGTGCAAAACTAATCACATGCAAGTGGATGCAAAAATGCCACTAATAGAGTTAGAATATTACCACACTGGCTAGGCCGGAGGTGGAGCAATTGAGCCTGGCTAGATGAGCCTACCGACCCCAGCGAGTTACTCATGAGTTAGCTCGGTTTGGCTTGTTAGCCAACCAAGCTGAAACCCTAGCTCGGCTCGGCTCATTTATGCCATGAACCGAGCCGAGTCTTCAACAAGCCGAGTCAGCTCGTGAGCCTCAAGCTTTTTTACTACCTCTAGGTGTAAATACTCATCTACTTGGTATCCGAGAAGGCATGTTTGGCTCTTAGGCCCCCCAGATTTTCTCCATGTACCTCAGAGTCAGAACATTAATTTGAATGAATCCTCGCTTTCCTCTAAAAAAAAGTGATTTTTCAAAAAGGAAAAGTTTGCATGCAAGTGCATTTAATCCTTCCTCTGAAAAATTCATTCAAACTCTCAATTAAAAACATCCATTATACTGAAATCGGGAGGATTCTTCGATCCATGTATTCCCTGATGGCATTAATCAACTAGGTGTCGCACCGGGGCAACAAGGAAGGCCTCGACGCCGCGGCGATCGCCGCGCTGCCGCTGGTGTTCTACCGGCACGTCAAGCAGCACCGGATCAGCGATGGCCAGACCGACGCTCTGGAGTGTTGGAACCAGGCCTGCTTTTCTTCAGCTCCGCCGCGCTCAGCCCGCCGACCGCCGTTCCTGTCCTCGACGAACTTGGAGGCGACGAGGATGGCCGTTGTGAGCAGGCGCTGGGCGTTGGTTGCCACGACGCGCACGCTGGCATCACCTTGCCACGACGCGCAGCCGGTCCAGGTAGGCGTACGCCACAACGTAGACCTGCGGCGAGACGTGCGTGTACCGGGAGAACCGCTCCAGGAACGCACGCAGGTGTTGTTGCTACATCTTCTTGCTGCTTTTCTTTCTAATGCCTACTGCATGATTCTTCTTCTTGTTACAATTACAGGACTCCTAACGTGCCTTATAAAGGGCACAAACTGAACTAGCCAACGAGCTCCACACCCGTCTCCAATTCTCATACGTATACTATACGGACTCACGGCCGACTTGAACACGGCAAGCAAAACAAAACAAGATTAATTCTAACATGGAGGCCGCCCACCTTGACCCATGGCCCATGAAGGCCAGCCTGTCCACCCACGCAATTTGTTTTTTTTTTTAAACATGAAACTTCAAATGCTCATATCTTTTCCCCCGAACGTTAAATTTATGATCCGTTTGAACCACCGTGTTCCTTAATCTTCAAACAATATGCCACTTAAATATATTCCAACTTAATGATGATATCACACGTCATATGTTTCAATAGAAAAAACAAAATATTCCATATATTACTTATTAAATATTCCAGCTATTCATGTAAGATGTTCCACACACTTGTTGAGTTGGTTAGTGAATCGAGTGGACGTTGTATGTTTTTGTCTAACATTTCATTGGCGATGTTTCAATAATTCATTAATGATGTTATGATAGTAGAGTAAGGTGAATTGATTAGATGGGAGACAAAGCAAAGTAATCAGATGAACAAAATAAAAAAATAAATATAACAATAGTGGAAAAAATGAAAATAAGGAGCAAAAAAATTACAAAATAAAAATGAAAAAGTTGCAAACCAAATGAAAGAAAAGAAAGAAAAGCAAGAAAGAACTTCCAATCAAATTACAAAAATCCAAATAAAAAATAAAACAAAGAAAGCTACCTGACTGTGCGCTTCCCACCAGACCCGTCCAGTCTGTACGTGCTGGTTTCCACAGTACTGTCTGGCGCAAACATACGTGCTTTTTTTTTGTTGCCCTGGTGGCTTTTTGGCGTCGATGACACTAGGGGGACCTCCAATGGTGGGCCGCACCGCCGATCTGGTTGACCCACTCTTAGGCGTTGTTTGGCAAGTCCATTTTTAATCGGGATCCACGTGAATTGATCGAGATTTTAGCTTGAATTTTTGGTTCATCTATATGGATTCCCGTGGAGAATGGACCTTTCCAACAATTCCTTATGTTTTGTATACTTTGGTTGATTAGTGTGCCGAACCAGACATGGATCTTTCAATGGTGAATAATCAAAAGAAAAGCCAGCACTAGTAAAGTTGATGTTTTTTTTAAACTATGACTGATGACTTATGGCTATAGGTTAAATTTATTTGGGCTTATAATTTATGCTATAGTATTAACTTTTAAATGGTATATCTTTTTAAGATAAATTTATAAATCAATTGTAATAAATACTATATCTAAAGAATTGAATGCCAATAAGTTATTTTGAAAAGATTGTCCTATGGAAAAAAAAGAACCCCATCCAGACGATTAAAAGGGGAAAAAAACAACAGGGTATTTCTCTTTGCTATCCCATGGAAAAAAAAGAACCCCATCCAGACGATTAAAAGGGGAAAAAAAGCAAGGCATAAAACTCTTGCTTTAAGCTCACGCTTACCAGAATACTTGAGCCCGAATAATTCTTTTCTACCAACATCTCAAGAGTTTCTCGGATGTGGTTTTATCAATCAGACGCACAGAAAAATCGTCTAATAAAACAAAATGCCACTCTCGAAATTTACAGAGAGAACGAAGACGGCTAGCTAGACTTATGTTAGTGATAATTTTTTTACAAAAGGTTTGCACCTTTTATTGTACTACAGCAAAACTCCGGCTTTGCACCGGTCCGGTCCGGCGCGGCAGCGGTGGAGCATACCCCGCATCACGGCACGGCCGTCCCCTTCGTGCCTGTCTCTGCTCCCACGCCTCCCCTCCTCACCGACCCTTCCGCGCCGCCGCGCGCCCACGACACCGTCCTTGCCAAGAAAGACGGCCACCGCCGCGCGTCGTGCCAGCTCCCACCCCCATCACCCCTCGAGCTCCCCTCGCAGCTCGAGCCGCCGAGGCCGACGACGAGGCTCGTGGAGTGCCGCAGCCGCCTCGACTTGAGCACCTCCTCCCGCACGTGCGGCGGCAGACGCACCGTGAACCTCTCGTGATCATCTCCCACCTGAGCCGGTGCCGGCGCCGACGTCGTAATAGAGAGCGAGTGCCCCGTTGAGTGCGACCTCGGCATCCTGGCCGCCCGCCGCACGCTGCGCAGCCTCTCGAGCTCCACGGCCTCCTCCCTCCTCTCGTCTTCGTCGCTGTCCACCTCCAACCGCACCGCCACGGCCTCGGGCGTCTGCGGCTCCGTCTCAGGCGAGGAGGAGAGCGCCAACGCCGGCGGCGGCGCGGGCTGCTTCTCGAGGTTGGCGCGGCACAGCGGGCAGGTGACGTGGCCCTCGAGCCAGGGGTCGATGCAGTCCGGGTGGAACGCGTGGGAGCACTGCGGCAGCAGTCGGAGGTCGTCGCCGCCGTCGAACTCGGTGAGGCACACGGCGCACTCCAGCACGCCGCTCTTGTGCTTCCTGATCTCCACGTACGGCACTATCGGGAGCGCGGCCACCGCCGCCTTTTCGAGCCCGCGCCGACGCCGTCCGTTGGATCCCTGCCCTCCGCCTTGGCCGGCGTCCTCGGAGCGGCGGCACTGGTTGACGAGGACGCAGAAGAAGACGAGGACGAAGAAGGCGCTGATGGCGACGGTGATGACGATGGACACGGTGCGGCTGACGGTCGACGTGAGTTGCTGCGGCGGCGGGGGCGGCTGCGCGTGCGCGTTGCCCATGTTGAGGCCGCCTACAGCAGCGGGGAGGAGGTAGCAGAGGACGGCGGGTGGGTTTCGCCGCCCCATCCTCTGGAAGGGAAGAATGGCCGGCCGGTTGCGCCTGCTGTTGGGGTGGAATCGCACCTGTTCCGTTGGGTTGTGTGCAGCGGATGAATCGACGGACGGGCCGATTGATGCCTCTAGCTCTTTCGAGAGATGCTGCCCGATCCGTTTGGCCATTTTATTCGCGTTTCGAGAGATGCTACGAATTTTGCTGGCAAGTGATAACGAGAAAACTTTGGAGGTTGCCTAATTTGTCATACGTGGGAGGAAATGGCCTAGGATTGTTGGCGACAGGCCCAATTCGGTGGACTTTTAAAATTTGACTTTGAAATAGATTCATTCAACCAAGCACTAACTTGGTCTCCGCACCTTAAAAATTATGTGGCCTTCGTTATAACAAAAACCGAAAAAAAACAAATCTGTAAAATTGGAGCGGTACAACAAAAATGCAAGCCTCCTCTCAAACGGTATAACAAAAATGCAACAATTATATATATATAGAGGAAAAATATGTTTTACACCTACTTCTAATATACCATCTAAGTAAATTTGAAATACTCCTTTATCATATTAGATATACTCATGTATTAATTATAAGATACTCCAATGTAAACTACATGAAAAAAATTATAAGAGAGTGCATAATTTTTAATGTATTTTATAAATATCTTTATATATGCATATAAAAAAGAGTATGTCGAAAAAATATACATACCACCTATGTTGTATCTCACAATGCAGGAAGCATCTCGTGTAACGGAGGGTATGTACGTGTAGTATACAAGTATTTAAGATCATCTAGATGGTATGGATAATTTTTCAGAGGTGGTATGTTGATTTTTTTGATATACTCCTTTTTATATGCATATATGAAGGTATTTACAAATACGCTAAAAACTATGGACTCCCTTGTTATTTTTTCATGTGATTCACATAGGAGTATCTTATAATTAATATATGAGTATATCAAAAGTGATAAATGAGTATTTTAAGTTCGTTTACGTATAGAGTATCTCGCATAACAGAAGGTATGTACGTGTAGTATACAAGTATTTAAGATCATTTAGGTGGTATGAATAATTTTTCAGAGATGGTATGTAGATTTTTTTCGACATACTCCTTTTTACGTGTGTATATAAAGGTATTTACAAAATACGCTAAAAACTATAAACTCCCTTATAATTTTTTCATGTAGTTCACATTAGAGTATCTTATATTTAGTATATGAGTATACTTAAAGTGATAAAGTAGTATTTCAAATTTGTTTAGGTGGATGTAATTACATTTGAATGTAAAAGTATTTTTTCATGTAATTACATCCGGATGTAAAGGTGATGTGTGTGTATATATGCGTGGTCTCAAACGCACCCATGTACATCCATGCTAGACTTTGACTTTGACGGAACTAGTTTAGAAGCCCGCGCAGCTAGCGTCAATATAATCTGGTTAATATTGTGTTGATTTTTTACACGTGACAGGTAATACATGCAACAATTAACTTTTGAGAAAATAAATTAGGAAGTTTTGTCCTTTTTTATATACATTTTCCATTAAAGTTTTTTACATGTATCTAAAATTTAGTTCACTTCAAGTAACGGAACTTAAATGGTGTAACACCCTCCGTTTTCAGGAACGCTGCCAATCCCATAATTACCCAGTACTGTTCAGTTGCGGAGTACTATTTGGGGTGGGCACTTTCTTACCGAAATCAAAAAATCAAACCGAATAAATCGAATATTACGGTCTATTCTGTTTTTGATATGTGGTTCGGTTTTTATTTTGTAGCAATTTGGTTTTTGGTATGTGGTGCGATTTCGAACTTCAGGAAATCGAATAGACCATATGCTGCATTGAACCATTGGCATTGACTACTAACTCGTCTCCATAGTCCAGACACCAGTCGGCAGTCCCCAAGGTCCCAGGTCCAAGGCCCAACACTCCAAGCCTCCAAGGCCCAGCACCACCGCTCCACGGGCTCGCACAGCTCCATGCCTCGCCTTGCCTCCCATGCAGGCACCAGACCAGACACACATCGGTTCACTCGCAGCTGTCGGCGCCGCTGGTCGTCCCCAAGTCCACCACGGCGATGGCTACGATAGATCGGCGCACGGCAGTCAGTCAGCAGGTGGCGGCTCGGTCACCGCCCACCAGTCCACCACGGCGATGGCTTCGGCCACCGAACAATCTTGCAACGTAAGTTTTTTTCCTCGCTTGCTTGGTGAATGTGAATATGTGATGGACTGTAGACCTGTAGTAGTGTAGTGTATGTTCAGGACATTGGTTCAGAACTTCAGATATACTGGAGACTGTATGTGTTTTGATGTACGAAACGAGCAATATTACCAGTCCAGTTGCTTAATTAGTTGCTTAGTCCAGACTCCAGTGTCCACTATCCAGACCATTGGTTTTGATGGTTAGTGCTGTGTTGTTGCTTATTTTGTAGATGGCTGAACCTGATGATACCGTTAGGAAGGACAAGGAGCAGCAGGAGGACAGGGAGGAGTGTAAAAAAGGAAAAGCAATGGTTCCTAGATCCGTTGTGTAGGAAAGCTTCACAAAAAAAAAAAATCAAAATTGGAGATTTGGTCAAGAAGGCTAAGTGCAAACACTGCAATTGTGAGCTTTGTCGTGACCCAAGAATTAATGGTACATCCTCCTTGAATTCTCATTTGAAAGTTTGCAAACGCAATCCGAATAGGAACACATACCATAAGCAAGGTACATTGCAAATACAACCAAATCAATGGGGTAGTAGTCACTGTGCAATTTCCTTTTGCTTTTGCTGAACGTGGAGGATTTAAAAAGTTTATGTCCAAAGCTTGCCCACGTTTCTCTGTGCCTTCTAGAAGAACAACTACTAGGGATGCTATTCGCGTGTATGACAATAAGAAAGAGAAGCTCAAACAAAGAGTTAGCTTAGCAACTGACCCTTGGACTTCAAACACACAACAAAACTACATGTGTGTCACATCATATTTTATCAATAATGATTGGAAGCTACACAAGAAGATCATTGGTTTTTTCTTGGCAAAGGGACATAAGGGGATGACATTGGGAAAGCCTTGGAGAAATGTTTGATAGAATGAGGGCATAGAGAAAATTTTCATAGTAACTGTTGATAATGCCAGCTCTAATGATATCGCTCTAAATTACGTGAGGAGGATGTTGAATAATTCAAATAATAGCATTGCTAAAGGCAAGTATCTTCATATGAGATATGCTGCTCATATTATTAACTTGGCAGTTTCCAATGGCTTAAAAGAAGTTGATGTTTCGGTTGCTTATGTCCGTGCTGCTGTTAAGTTTATAAAGAGTTCCACATCTAGATTGGCTAAATTTAAGAAATGTGTTGAATTTGCAAAAGTGGGCAGCAAAGCATTCTTATTGCTAGATGTTTGTACTAGATAGAACTTCACATACCTTATGCTAAATGCTGCAACCATATATGAGAAGGCATTTGAAAGGTATGCTGAAGAAGATCCGTACTATGCAATTGAATTAGGTAGTGAGAAAGGTCCTAGAGTTATTAAAAGCACAAATTGGGATAATGCAATCGAGTTTCTTCAGCACTTCAAAGATCTCACTCTCCAAGTTTTTGCCACACAATATGTGACAACTAACATTTTCTTCCATGAGATTGTTGATATTTTGTTTTTGCTGTGAGAATGGTGTCTTAGTGATGATTCTATCCGCAAGGAAATGGGTATAAGAATGCTACAAAAGTACTACAAGTATTGGGGAGATACTGAGAAGTTGAATTTACTCATTTTTGTTGCTGTTGCTCCTAATCCAAGATACAAGCTATCTAATTACACAAATATAACTATTTTGAAAATATTTGGTGAGGAGCAAGGAGAGAAATTGTGGAATACATTGCATGCTGCTTCTCTTTCTTTGTTTGATGAGTATAGAAAACTCTATGCTCTAAGTGACAAGGCACCGCAATCCAATGATTCTCAAGAACCTACAAAAAGGATCGCAAGGTTGATGACGTCATTAATTGCTCAAAAGATGAGGATGAGCAATGGTTCAATTAGCATAAGCAAGTTTGAACTTGAGAAATACCTTGCGGAAGAGAACAAAGAAGACAACAAAGAGTTTGACTTCCCAAGGTACTATCCATAATCAATTTAGATGAACATCCCAAGGTACTATCCATAATTAATTTGGTCAAAGTATTTAGCCATGTCATGCTTTAGTTCAAGTACAGCAAATTTCTTACTGCTAGTCATGATCGAGGCTACACAACATATAAGTAAATATGATAGAAAGAGCTCTACTAATTTGATACCACTTGAATGGAGCTTGTTGCTTTAGGATTTCAAGAATTTGAACCTGATGCATTAGATTGACAAGTATAATAAACAAAGCTTATAAAAATTTCAAAGACCAAGCTCTCCCTCAGAATAATCCCATCTCATTGAGCAGAGAAGCAAATTTGAGAAGGAGCAAGAGTTAAGAGAGAAAGACATCAACCCGAGAAAAGGAACTCAAAGACCACTTCAAAAGGAAAACCACTAAAAAACACATCACTTTACCTCATGGTCTAACTAGTATATGAGGCTCTTGGGCGTCATTAAGAGGAGAGAAGAACTAACAAGTATTCCAGTACCACTTGTAGTGTCGAAGTCAACAATGATGAAAAGGTTTGGATGTCACTCAAGCACATGTCCTTCATCCCCTGTCACTTGGTTTTACATAACAGAGAGTGTCGGTCTCACAGTACTGGAGTTAGTAAGATAAGATTTAGGAATCCAGTACTATGGCACTCAACGAACAAGAGAAGCAACATGCAATGACAATGATTTAAGCAAAGAGTTAGCTACTGCAAGTTTTCGAACAGATGGTCATTGACAAGTTGGTTTGACCATCGGGCCGTTCGATGGCAAAGCTGGTCTGTCAAATCGCATTGCTGGTTTGACTTTCGACTGGTCTAATCGAGCAGGGAATGCCGGTCGAAAGTCTCTCGAACAACTGTTTCTACCAAAAGAAACAGCTGGTCTGATCGCTCAAGACTGGTCAGAATGTGTCTGATAGGTTGGCCGGATCATCCACAACTCTGAGCAAGTTGTAAGCATTGGTCGTAACACCAGTCGTTGTACCACCGATTGAGTCATAGGTCCAACAATGCTGTTCCAACCATGAAAAGAACTTGATCTAGCTAGTCCTGATACAAAAGCTCTTAACCCTATAGAAGATTGATTAGAGAGGGCATCGTGACACCTTGCAGACAAATGGTTAGAGCGAGCAAGGAGATAATGAGCTCTTGAGCCAGGGCGATAGTTGGAAGCCTGCACAGTCTTCTATTGAAAGTGTTTTCTTAACCTGTCTTCTTTTCATTCTTTGCTTTCCGAAAACAAAACTAAGCCACATGACCATCTCTACCACAATGAGTACATTGATATTTGACTTGATGAGCAGTCGTATTAGTCGATTTCACTTCACTCAGATTGGTAGAGAGCTTTTTTGCAAAGCCAGCTGATCTAAAGACTATTTATTTTGGTTTCAATTCCACTTCAAATTTTTCTGATTCGAGTACCTTAACTACTTTAGGAGGGTTATTCCTAGGATGCTTGATAAAATTAAATCCTAGACTATGATTTTTTACACTGATTTTTGATTTGTTTAGGATCATATTCAAATTCTTCTTTCCAAAAAAACCTCTCTAAAGTGACTTTAAGGTACTCATTTTCTTTAAGTAGAGTGAAACATGAGTACTTAATAGATTCATCTCCAATTCTTTTAGAAGCATTGGACTGAGCTAGTTTCTCTTTTTCAGCAAAATCACTAAATTGTCTAGTTAATGCTTCTATTTCAGTGTTAAGTTTTGAATAATTAGAGCACACGAGGGTCTCATGATAAAGCATATGTTGAATAGACTCATGTGAAGAATTAAGTCTAGCTTGCAGCAAATCATACTTAGAACATGCTTTAGAAGAACTAGACTTGAGCTTTTTAATTTCATCATTAGCACGTTTAAGTTTTTTATCACAGGAATCATGAAGCAGTCTTAGTTGATCAAATCTATCAGTTGTATCACTAAGTCGAGCAGAGATTGTTGCATTAAGAGTTAGCAGTTTTCAATTCAGAGTGTAAGATTAGACATACTTCACAATTATCATCTTTAGGAATAGATATTCTAAGTCTATTATTCTCATAATTCAAGCTTTAGACTACCGAATTGCTTTCTTTTAATTTCTTTTTAGTCTTTTTCAGTTCCTGCGCAAATCTTACTAGAGCATCTTCAAGCTGGTAGTATGATGGTCTTACCTCATCAGGATTACTGAAGTCATTTTTGCTATTGTCGCTTTTTGCCATGAAGCACATACCCGTGAAGTCATTATCGCTCTTCTTCTTGCCTTTGATTTTATTCTTGTTGAGGTCGTCATCATCGCTGTAGCTCTCGGAGTCCATATCACTCAGATCAAGGCGTTCGATTGCTGCTAAAATTTTGCGATGATAAGATCCTTCCTTAGTGTTATGATGATTATAAGTTCTATCTTCCTCGACTGCTTTCCCCCTGAGCTTTGGGCAGTCGATCTTGATGTGGCTTGGCTCAACACACTCGTAGCATCTAATCGGTCATGGAGCACCACCACACTTTATCATCTTCACATTGTTGAGTGCCTTGCATGCTCATGAGGAAATCAGCACTAGATCCTTTTCTGGTAGCAATTCGAATTGGTCTTCCGAAAAAGAAGTCAAAGCAGACATGGATCCACACGACAACGTACTCGTAGCAGACTGCACATGGTTAGTTATGAGTGCTAAGCATGAAGATTTTTCAGTCTTAGATGGCAAAGCTTCCATCTTATAGGTTTTCAATCTAGAATACAGATCATCCATGGTTATAGTATCTAGATCGACGGTTTGATAATAGTCGTAACGACCATCAACCACTTAGAACCTAGAGAGCTTCAGATTTTGTTTGCATTATCTTCATCTGTAGGAATAACACCAACTCCATGCAAATTACTCAAAATGTTTTCAAAACGAGCAAATAGATCATCTATAAATTCATCAGGTTTCATAGCAAAATTTGAGTACTCTTTTTGGTAAAGACTTTTACGTACTTTCTTCATCTTAGGCCCCGCTCAGAAGAGCTGCCAGCGACGGCTTCCAGCGTTCGCTTGGCTTTTGAAACACTGTAGCATTTTTTTCCTTTTTTTTGTTTTTTTGGTATTTTGTTTTTTTCCGTATTCCTTTGCATTGTCCGTGATGGATTAATATGTCACTTCTATTTTTATTTTTTTTAAAATTTAATTATGCCCAATAAGCCAACTTAGCTATAGTAAAAAATCAGCCAGCTACAGTAAAATTTTAGCCAAAAGGCATAAGCCATCGTTATTTTGAACGCCCCCTTAGTCATTCCCTCATGATAATCGCAAAGAGTTTTCCAGACTAAATGAGCATAAGTAATGTGAGCAACACGATTCCTTGAAAAAGTAAGTTACGAGCACGAGCATTTAAGTCCACATCGGTTTTATTCTCGTCAGTAACATCAGCATGAACAACATAAGGTTGAGAAACCTTTTTCCAGACATCATAACCTTGAGCCTCGTTGTAAGCTTGCATACGACACTTCCAAAAAGCAAAGTCAGTACCATTGAGCATGGGGGACGATTTACATACCTCTCTAATTCCATCGAAGCTGACTTTGATACCACTTGTTGGATCGATGATAACAATTAGAGGGGGGGGGGGGTAAATAATTGTTGTGATTGTATGACACCTGAAACCAAATCTTAAGTCAACTGCAAACAATCTAACTCACCAACTTAAAATACGACCGCAATATGCTATTCAACCACTGGCTCGCTGACCACAGAGTCGATGAGGTTTACGGCCACTCAAAGTTGCTCCGCAATGAATTTGCACATAGTCAAAAACCTTCTCTCACTTGACTACTACGACCACTAAAATAACTCTAGCACTTCGATCGCTGGAACACTTCAATCGCTCAACGAGTACTCGTCGGAGACAAAAGAAAAACGATGCTGAGAAAACACATTGCCAATGCAAGCAAACTCTTCATGGAATAGATTTGATTTATTATTTCTGTATATATCTAGTTACAAAGCACCCTCATGGTGCCCCTAAAAACTTAGCACAAAAAGCCTCGCGCCTCCTCTGTCTTCATGCTCAGTGCCACACCCTTTCTATGGAGTCTAGGCTTGCTTTTATATGCTAAGTCCTCACAACATATTCCTCTCGAACATGAACACCTCAACCGTATTCGTAACAACCCCGGACATGTACCCCTTATCTTTTCCTTAAGTCAAGGAATCCGAAACCCTTTCTAACACGGGTTTTATCTCTTCTACGTCATGGACTCTATCCATGATTCCACATCTCATACGTGATAGAGCCTCCAGGACACTATTCCTGTATCTTCATCATGACCATCACCTTTTCTGTCGAAGCCTCCGGGATCACACCTCCCATATCTTCTCCATGTATCACCACGTGCTCTAGCGTGAGCCCAATCACCTCGCGTGATATCCCGACCATCTGGACCTCAGGTCTCCCTATCCTAGTCCCGATCCTCCTTGTCACCGACCATGACTGTCTCCACGCTTCCACTCACCGTTTACTTTTGATCTCCATATACTCCAGCATGAGCCTGACCTCCTCGCATGATATTATAACTGCCTGGATCTCAGATCTCCCTATCCTAGTCCCAGTCCTTCTTGTTGTCGACCCTGATCGTCTCTACGCTCACCTACACATGCAAAGACCAAAGAAACAACTTCCCAGCACAAGTTCTTCATAACTTACCTGTTATTATCACACACACAACTTGAACACACCCTTGTCTATCTATAGACAAGACTCAACCTTCCTATGACCATCAACTAGGTCGCTCAGTCATCCACGACCAACACCTAGGTCGTTCACGATCAACCATCTCATCGCTAAACAGCACCACATCCTTAGACAACTCATTACCGACCGCTAAGCACCAGCCAGTCCTTCTGTCTTCCGAGTACCCCTTGCTCATCACCGACCGCTAAGCACCAGCTAGTCCAACACAAGTACTCGAAGATAGCAAGAATTTAAAGCACTTGTAACGACACAGAGGTCTACGAGTACCAACTGAGAAGCCTTCGGCAACCAATCGTAAAAAGCCTAAGACACTCAAAGTCTAAGACTATGACAACAGACCGCGAAGTCTACGACTTCGAAAGCAGTTTGCAAATTCTACGACTTTGATTCTAAGCCACTCGAAAACCGTCCGATGTTTTGCGTTACTCAAAAGCCATCCGATGTCACTTACTTGTTCGACCTGGTTCAAAGCTACTCGATTGCAACCAAGGAGACCACTCGGTCTGAAAGCTACTCGTAGCAGAGCCCAAGAACTCGGAGAAGACAGAAGCTACTCATAGCATAGCAAAAAGTACTATAGAAGATACTCGAACTTGAAGTCTTCGACTGCAAAAGATCAAGACTCTTACAAACGCAAAAACCAAAGAACTCCAAAATCAATCGAATATCAATTATTCATCGTCACTTTATTTACCACCATCCACATGCATGGTCTAACACATTTATGTTTATAAACTTTTCTATGTCCCGCTGAGAGACTAGTTATGACTTATGACGTAGCCATAAATTGGAATAGAAAAAGATTGACGATATTCTTAAACGACATCCTCGAATATGACCATGGAGAGGTGGCTATCAATCGTTTCAGGTGAGCAATGAGCAGCGTAGTAGAAGCTCCTAACCACATGAAGGAATGTCTGCCTGGTCACACTGTCGATAGCATCGCAGCTCTGAAGAACACGCTGAGTCAGTTCTTGCATCTCCAAATCCACTTGTCGGTCTAAATTCCCAATGATCTCAATACTTGCACCATCCTAATTAATCATTGTCATGCAACTTTGTAAGACGACAAACATAATATGATTCGGAAGGAGTAACCTATACGTGATTCAATTCTAAGATGATACATGTATCTACCTGCTGAGCAAGAGCTCCGGTGGCAAGTTTGCGGCAGAGGGAACTGGTGAGCTGCTCAAGCTGGGAATACTCTACAAGATTCAGCTTCTGCTCACCCGAACCATTATACCTCCCTGAACAGATCTGAACTGTACGGATCAATAACAACGCTGTACTCGCTTCAAGTGACCCACTGCTCTCGTTCGAAGTCCTTGTCATGAGCCACCTGTTCCACTGCAATCACAAAAACACATGTGATGCATACATCCACTGTTGTATTTACATTCAGTGATGAAATTTCTGAAGGGTGTAAGGTTGTTTCACTTTACAGCTTCACGAAGATTGTCTACCATCGTAGCCTCAGATGCAAGGAGGTCGATGAGCCGATGAAGCGCACATACTAGGCCATTCTCTGTCGCATCCTGTGCTGATGCCCTGCATGCACACACATGTTGCGTGAGTAAACTAAACTTCAAAGAACACTATGAAGCTACACTATTTTTACTAGGGATGTGCCTATTTATCATGTGACTGTTTTCTTTTAAAACAAACCATGTATTTTTGCCCAAACCTTGCTAGATTGTCATAGTACTGGTCGCTAGTGAGTTTACTAAACTTTGAAATAAATCTAGCCACACATGGCGGATTTGTGGATTTGTGGATTTTGGCTACCTGGCATCCACGGCAGCGAAACTTAAACACCTCGGACCCACATGGCGGCCATGTCAAGGCAAACCTGGGCTGGACCGGGTGAGGCGGGTAAGTGACCTGGTTTTGTCAGTCGAGGGTTACGTTTTAGCCGGTTTTAAAGTTACAGTTTGAAATTCAAACTGCTATAGTTGAGGATTGTCAAGTAGATTTCCTTTTTCAAAAAAAAAAGTCGAAACAAACCATGTATTTTTGCCCAAACCTTGCTTGACTGTCGTACTCGTCGCTAGTGAGTTTAACAATGAGCACTTCCCTCATGTCGTCGGTATAAGCATTGCTTCGGAAGTGCGATGAGACGGCCTCGGCGAGCACCGCCGTGCGAGCCCATGCGAGACGCTCCGCCGCTCGGTTTGGTTCGAAGATGTTGGCTGCAGCTAAGAAGTACGCCCTCAGTGCGCTCTTCGGAGTCACACCATGCATTTCAAGTTTGTTCCTGCCATGCCACCTGCATACATAAGCAAGCAGTTTGTGACTTTTGAGTGAGAATAAACTGAAGTTTGGAGGATATATACAAGTTAAACCGGAGGAGGCTCGTCACTTTTTGAGGCCATGCCACTCAAGTTGGCAGAGTCTCTGGAAATTGCTGAAATCAGCTTTAGCCACCTGGAGGTACAGGTCGTTGCTGACGAGAGGCATCCTGTAGAGTTCCAAGTAAGGGTGAAAATGTGCTTGTATGTCTGTTTGATATAACCGTAGTTTATGATTTTTAACTAAAATTTTTAAATTTTAATTGTTTGTGATAGAGATTATGGAGAGAAAGATATTCGCTTGCGATTTTAGATAATACATATGTTAGACTTTTAACGTGTACTACAATTAACTTGTAGACTCTGTCTTAAAAAAATATTCCGTTTAAAAGTTAGGTACTATAGCAAAGTTAAAAGTTACTTTTAAAAACTAAAAAAAATAGACCTTATGTTTGCTGCTACTGGTAAATTTTACATGGAAAATACGTAGATCGGAAGGTTTACCTATAGAGGACCTTCCCAATCCACACATCGCCGCTGGCGCCATATTGCTCCAGATACATTCTTGTTTCGATGCGTGGCAGGCTTGCTTTCCACGGGAAGTCCAGTGCGTACCCGACCTGTCATATTTAAGTACAGCTTGGACTCATTTGCTATCTAAAGCGAAATATACAATCATGAATAGACAAGCTCTTTGAGTTTGGTACCTCGCCGGGCATGTCCTTGGCGATGACCCACTTGTCGTTCATTTTGCTGGATGCTCGCCTATCCTGGAGGAACGTACGGCTGTAGATTTTGGCCCGCTCGAGCTCGTCCTCGCCGGGAAACGCGACCAGAGCAGCACGGTGCAGGTTGTACATCGCTGTGACTGACTGGCTCGACTGTGCTGGAAAGCAGAAGAATTCGCCGTCCTCCTCGAAATGCTTGAACACACCTATCGATCAAAATTTGATATATCTCAAATTATAAGGGTGTTCTGTTGAGGAATGGGTTGGTTCTAGCACCAGCTCACTGTTTGTGTTTTTGTTTGGTTTGAAGAATAGAATAAGTTGGCCCACCATATCCCTTGTAATCACATGTCTAGTAGTAGAAAAAAAAATTAAATAGGAACTGTGGTTATCGCATCAAAACCGTGGGATGAATTTCTCAAACCAAATGCTCTATAATTATACTTATGGCTCTGTCCTTTTGCGGCTTCTAAAAACCGCTTTTAGTTTTTGCTACAGTAACTAACTTTTAAACGGAGTATTTTTTTTAAGATAAGGTCTACAAGTTAATTGTAGTACACGTTAAAAAACTAATATCTGTACTATCAAAAATCGCAAATGAGTATCTCTCTTTCCGCAATCTCTGTCGTAAACAGCTAAAAAGCCATCAGCCGCAGCAAAAAAGAACAGGTCCATATAAACACAGTCATAGTTCTACAAATTTGTTTTAGTAGAACCATAAGTGCTGTTGAATTTAAGTAGTATATCTATTTGGATAAGAAAAAAAAATAGAAACAAATTCCCCATATGCAAACACCCTTGACTTGCCTTCTGGAAAATGACATTTCTAGAAAAAGTGCGGTACTCACATGGAGAGACATGGTAGCCATGCAACCTCAGGAGACGAAAACCCATGGCCGTGTCATCTATATCATTAAGCGGGGAGCCCCTTGTAGGAGGCAAGCCTTCTTGAGTCCAGTGCCTGTTCAAGTGTGGGTGATGGCTTTGCAAATAAGAAATTACAACTGATACTGGGCTAATATTTGATACTACTTTTAAATGGTTATTACCTGTAAACATAATTTAAGCACTCCTCAATTTCACTTGTAAAGTATCTCGATATGCCCAGCCGTTCTAACCGATCGACTGCCCATAAGCGCTCGAATATTTCAACGGGATAGGTGAAGGGTACTGAAAGCGACGAAGAATCAACCAAATTAGGATGTCAAAAACATGGTCATGCCTGGGAATATCTTGAGCCTATTTCAAACTTGGAATTTTTAGGGAAATAGTGCAATCCTCTGGAATTTCTACAATAAAGCTTCTATTAGAATTTCTACAATAAAGCTCCAATAGAACGTAGTAATTTCACAGAAAGCAGTCTAATTCCTACAGAAATACAAAAAAAATCCCCACACTCCCACCTTTAGTGCGCATAAATTTCATGCATCTCTTGCTCTATACGTCTTCAAGATTTCTCAAAATGTTAGTTTAGGTGAATGTTTAATTTAGTCAATGGAAAAATCCATATGCAAACTCAATCTACATAAATCTACCAAAGATATTAAGACATTTGGAACGTAATTTTTTTTTTGCGATTCCTATGAGAATAAACTATATTCTATGAAATTCATACGTTCCGAACATGTCCTCATCATTTATTAAGGTGCTTCATGGCTGTCCCAAAAGCTATTATTTATTATTAATTAGGAGTGACTACGGCGCATTTTTCCTGACAGTTGGTAAACATCCTACAAATGGAAAATGAAAAGTTGGGAAATATGGAATGTGTGAAAAGTTGTAGGGAAATATGGAATGTGAAAAAAGTTAAGGAACTTTCTTTTAGCTAATAGGTGTTTGTATTTTGCAAATTTGTCATTTAAGTACATAAGCTTTATAGATTAAGTCCACCTTTCAGAATTTGCCCTATATGCTTCAATTAATCGTCATCATCAGAAAATAACTTATCTATGCACAATGTATGTCTGTATGTATATCCTGCTTGCTATAATTGAATTTACCTCCGCCGTCAAGGAATTCAAGGCATTCCCCATCAGAGCATCTGACCTTAAATAGCCTCTGAACATACTGGAGCTTAAATAGCCTTTTACCGGTTCATATGAACGGATTCCAGATGGGAGGAGGGGATGGGGAAGGAAGTGTGATCTTATTTTTCGTACGCACTGTCACCAGTTTAACACTTTCTTTTTGCTAATAGGTTGTTTGTACTATAGCTGTCCTCTTATTTTGCAAATTTCTCATTTAAGTAAGCTTTCACAGATTAACTCCACCAATCATAATTTGCCGCTGTAAGCTCCAATTAATCAGTATCATCTACCTATGCATATGTATATAGCTGCTTGCCATAATTAAACTAATTACCTCCCCCATTGAACTTTCTGACGATTCCGTCAAGGAATTCAAGGCATTTGCCATCGCCAGTTTGCATAAGAGCATAAGCTGTGGCAGCAGGTGATGACATAAATGAGCCATCTGAACACTGGAGCTTAAGTAGCTTTTCCCAATCTAAGCCTTGCTGCATTCCCTCTATGCTATGAAGCAAAGTTGTTGGTACGGTGTGTAGTACATCTTTAGGAATCCTACAAACAAGAGAATCAATATATCGATCAATTACGTACAGGGTTCTAGACCTCCCAGTAACTCCAATTTACAATTTAGAAAATTTTGTAGAAAATCTGCATGTAGAGAGTCATGGAAACTCATGCACTCCAAATAGGCCCTAAAAATGAAACGAATAAATGTGATTATATTATGTATACTTCGTGAGCTTTAGGTCTCTCTTGGCATATACAGCTTGCAAGGAAGGCTCATCACAAGGTATGTCGAGACCTTGGTCATTGGCCATCTCTAGCAGTGAGGGGAAGGTTAACTCAAAGCCGATTAGCATCCAGTCATCTTCAGCTTCGGCTAACCTCCACAGATTTTCTCGAACAAATGACAAACCTACAATAAATCAAATTAGCACCATTGAGAATAACTAGGAGGTTTTAGCCTCGCTTAGAAAACAATATAGATCCCGAGACCATATAGCTCTCCTAAACAAAGTTGTTGAGAGGCTTATACTACAACAAACTATATATACTATAGTATACCTTTTTTGCACTTGTCAGCATGAATGTTCCATGACTTTAATGCGACGACACAGGCTAGGGTGTTGATAATTCGGTCATGGACCAAGAAAAAGGTGCCATCACCCCATGAACCATCTGAATGTTGATTTTGAACGATCCAGTCGATGCTCGAGGAGAACTGCGGGCCGTCATTTCCGTCCAGGTTCTTGACAAGGGCGACCCACGCCGTATCATAGGCTGAAACACTGATCTCGCCATCTCCCATTGACCTCAACATTGCTCTGGTGGCATCGATCATTTCTAGCATCTCTCTTTGTTCATCCTTGAGGTAGATTATGTGTTGAATTCAGAGACAAATATCTATATATCTTTGTGTTCAAATGATGAGTTCACTCAGTACGAGTTTATTTTTATACGCACCTTCTGTCGTCTCTCTCCAACTTGTTCGATAACTGCTTCCGGTCCTTCGCCATTTATTAACCCCATGATGCGCCCGAAGAACCAGAAAATAAAGACGTAACTAACATGCGTGTGGATGTGAAGCAGTAGTATCACGTGTTATGTTTATGGAACAAGGTTGATTAGAGCGGAGGGCGTTACGAATTTGTCTTAGAAAACTGAAGTTCTTATGGTTCTCAGTCTTTTAAGAAAAGAAAAAAATAACGATACAGGATGATGACCGTGGCCTTGTTCAGATTGGCCGAATTAGATGTGTACCATGCCGGCTTGGCCTGATCACCCCACCGTTATGCCAGTGTTCATGCCGTGTCAGCCCAAACCTAGTCAAGCCCAAAGTATACACGACAAAGGTGGTGGCGGCAGCCGCCATTCACATTTCTCTCGTACTCGTCTAGTTAAAAACTAGTTAAAATTGAATTAGTTACATAAAAACATGAGCATGTAAAAATATCTCGGGAGAACGTAACAACATGCGTACAATATATTTGCCGAATAGCGCCTTGGTCAAGCACCTTGTGCCTATATATATATATATATATATATATATATATATATATATATATATATATATATATATATATATATATATATATATATATATATAATGAACTAATGATTTGGAAAGCCCATGTAGTTCAAGACTCACCTTGTACTCTGGTCCTTGAGAGGCTGAGACATGCTACCAATCTACCATGTCCTGCAAAAGAGATGCATGCATTAGCTATTTGAATGACATCTGAATGTGACAAGATAACACAACCAGCGCTGCAAACAAATTCATCTGGAAAGAAAAAATGAGAAAGGAAGTCACATGTACATATTTACATGGGCCGGCCCATGATTTACTTTGGCTCAAGGAGCATTACTACCTCGCTACAAAAACCGATTATGATTAGGAGGTGCCGCCATCATCGATTTCTACCATTCTTAATGGATTTCTACCGTTTAAATGTGACTACTAAATTAATTACTTATTTAAAGTAGCATTGATTACACTAAATTTATTTTTAATAATCATAAATATTTGTTAGTGGGGTTTTGCAATTTAATACGACTAACATGGTTTTACTAAATAATTTAACCTATAATAGAATGCTTAGAGTTAAATAACTACGAAGAACAATTTTTATTAGACACACTCTTAATTTCTTTCCTCTCTTTTCTTTCTTCTTTTCTTCTCCTCTTCTCTTTCTTTTTATTTCTTCCTCCCTTTTCCTCTTTTCTTCGGCCAAGCGCTGGCCTTTCGGCCTTATCCCCTCTCGGCCTCCCCCATAACCCCATTCTTCCTCCTCGCTCTCCTCCCTTTTACCCTCTCACCGATCTACGGTGGTGGCGAGCCGAGCCTACGGCGCAGGAGGAACCGTAGGCCTCCCCCGACCTCCCTCTGCCGCCTCCCCTCCCCCCTCCCGTCCTCCCCGGCCGCCTCCCCCGACCTCCCTCTGCTGCCTCCCCCGGCCTTCCTCCCCTCCCCCAGCCGCATCCCTCCCCTCCCCTCGACCGTCTCCCCCTCCCCCCGGCGGCCATCTAACCGCTGAGGAGTTCTACGAGCGACATGGCATCGCACACTCGTCCTCCACCTTCATCAACCCGTGGGGGTTCCACATCTTCACCTAGCATTGGGTCCCCAGCGGCGGTGCTCCCGTTCTCGGTGTCGTCACCATCATCTATGGCTTCACCGGCGAGTCTAGCTAGATGGCTCAACTCACCGCCATGCACTTCATCTAGGCTGGGTTCGCTGTTATCGCCGTCGACCACCAGGGCCACACTTCTTCGATCTGGTATACTCATTTTCCTCTAGTCCTCTACTCCCCATCTCTCTACTCTGTGATGGCTTCTTGTGTGGATCAGGGAATCCATGAGATGTTTGTGATGGCTGCTTGTGGGGATTAGGGAATCCATGGGATGACGACAGGAGGCGGGAGGCCAAGGCCGAGGCCACTGTGGGCGCTGGCGTGCTAGGCATGCCCCTCGTGCTGGGTCGGCCCGAGCATGGCACGATCGGCTTTCCAAACCTGGCCTAGCCTACCATTCATGCCATGCTGACACGGCCCACCATGTGATGTGCCGACGTCGTGCTTGGGCCGTGTCAGGCCAACAGGGCCTCAGGCTAGAACAGATAAGCTCGGCCCAACTCCTAGCTCTAGGCTGAATGGCGTGGCAGAGGGAAACGAGCCAGTAGGTTGCTATAGGTGACGTGTCATACTCTTAGTAGGGTCTAATCTTAAGATACATAGGATCTAGTATGTATAGGATAATTTTCCCAGAACTTGGATTGGTGAACAATGATTCCACGTCAAAATTTTGAACTCAAACTTTGACTTTCCTATGTTGTAACACACCATTTAATATAAGGGCAACATATCCTATGTCATATATCACAAATAAGAGAGTATCTCGTGTAACAGAGGATATATGTGTAGTATATGAGTATATAAGACCATCTAGGTGGTATGTGTATTTTTTTAAGGTGGTATGTATAGTTTTTTGAATATATTCCTTTTTACGTACGAATATGAAGGTATTAGCAAAATATGTCAAAAACTATGTGCTCTCTTACAAGTTTTTCATGTGGTTAGAATTATAATATCTTAGAATCAGTATATGAGTATATATAATGTGATAAAGGAATACGTTAAGTTTGTTTTGGTGGTCTATCATGGATAGGAGTAACTATACTCGGTAGTAGAAGGTAATTTTCCTATAGAAAATCTCTTTTCTACTCCTAGGAATAGTTACTCCCTGTGCCATATTTTACGCTGTAGAGAGTATCTCATACAACGGAGGATATGTATGTGTAATATATGAGTATATAAGATCACATAGGTGGTATATACGCTTTTCTAGAGATGGTATGTATGTTTTTTAGACATATTACTTTTTTGTACGAATATGAAGGTATTTGTAAAAGCGCTAAAAACCATAGACTCCCTTGCAATTTTTTATATGTACCACATTGGAGTATCTTATAGTTAGTATATGTGTACTCAAAGGATAAAAGAGTATTTCAAATTTATTTAGGTGATATATTAGATGTGTTAGTAACTACACCCACTACTACAAAAAGGTTTATATTAGACACCTCATCACAGACAGTTCATAAAAACTGTCTGTATTAAATGCAATCACAGTCAGTTCTTATTAAGAACCGTCTATGATATTGCGGAATATCACAGACATTTCGTAATTAAGAACCGAACCGTCTGTGATATTGGCCTATCATAGACGGTTCTTATTTAAGAACCGTTTGTGATATATTTCCCACCTCATACATCCCTAAAATTTCATAATTTCTCGTCTGAGTTCGAGTAGGATTTCGTTTTGACACACCTTCAGTAAAACAGACATAACTTTTGCATACAGTGTCCGTTTTCGACGTTCTTGTACTTATTGGAAAGCTAACGACGAGCCTGATCCAAAAAAATGACCAGCTCATGCTAGTCACCCTCGAAGACCCTTGAAAATTGGCCATCTTTGATCTCAAATTTTCATCGAAAGTTTTTGATTTTTGTTTTTGCCAAAATTTTTGATCTTCTCTTCAAAATTTGGGGTTTGTCTCAACTGCAAAATTGTAGATCTCGTCGAAACCTTTCAAATAAGTATATATAAGCCATACAGAACTTTGTTATCTCATATTTTGAGACTAGTTGTTTATATTGTATCGGTATATATATATAAGAACCGTCTGTGATAAATTCTAGTCGCTGGACCCGTCAATCCTCCCCAACCCAATTTTAACCAATAGAAACCGACCAACCCACACCCCATAGATCGTCCCACCTCTCCTTCCCCTATAAATACTCACCTGAACCCATCCCCTATCCTTTATGCGCTCAAAATCTCCCCAGGCTCCTTACTGTCTCCTCCTCAATCGATCTATTTGTGGTTAGGGCTCTTTCCATTGTTTCTTCTAGTATTTGATTCTGTAATTTTGTGTTGCTACTTTGTGGCGTTGAGGGCTTCCTCCCTCTATTGTTTCTTCTACTTACAGTGAGGCGGCCACCAAAAAGGCCTACCCGACCTGCATCAGGGATGAGAGACATGGCTTGTAATGGTGGATTGTAATCTTGTGATATTGTAATGGTAGATTGTAAACTTGTGATATTGTAATGGTGTATTGTAATCTTGTGATATTGTAATGGTGGATTGTAATATAAATAGAATGTTCTCTGCTATGTTTGCTATCATATTTACTTGTTTTCAAACGGTATAGCTAATATTTCTTGAGGCTAATTCAAAAATAAAAAAAAATTAGGTATAGAATGAGCTATCACAGACAGTTGTATATATAGAACCGTCTATGATACTCACACATCACAGATGGTTCTATAGATAGAATCGTCTGTGATAGTGTTTTTCACAGACGGTTCTAGTTATAAACCGTCTGTATTGTATTTATCACAGACGGCTCATAAACCGTCTGTGATAACCTTCGATTATCACTGACTCATAAATTCCGACGGTTCAAAAAACCATCTGTGATGACATTTTTGAACCGTCTGTGATGATGATTTCTATAGTAGTGACCTGAGAATGTGTGTGTGTCTGTATGTAACATTCTACTAAGTAGTATAGATCTTATTTCTTGTAAACCTAGTGATTATATATGTATCTGGTATCGATTTCCAAAGTTACACTCTCTCCGTTCTTTTTTGTACATTATTTTAGAATATGTACAGTAAACCTTTTAAAATTTTGACCCTTAACATACACTAAATTATTTGTATTTGTTACATGAAAACGATAGATTTGTCATAAAAATATGTTCATATAATTAATTTTTAATTATTTTTACTAACATATAATTAGGAAAATAATGGTTAAAACTGTGTATTGAGACCGTACGTGGTGATGTTTGAAGCGACAAGTAAAAATAATGGAGGTATACAATATTTGTGAAAAAAAGATATAATTACTTTTGTTTTTGTCAACCAACCTGATAAAATAAACTATAGTTGAAGTTTTGACAAAAATATATATGGGCCATCGATGTATTTCACAATAAAACACTAAAGTAAAAGTATGGAATACCAAGCGTGGAATCCCTGAGTAGAAAGAAGAAAGATTCTTTTTTGTGACAAGCAAGGCTTAACATGCTCATACATAGCTCATTAGGTCTGTCATATTCTTCGTCAACCGCATGCGTCGGATCAGGTCAGGAGATAGATAGATCATGGTCGTTACCACGTCGTCGACGCCGAGCACGTAGCTGCAGGAAAGGTCGTCGCCATGGTTCAGCCGCCGGCCGGCCAAGCAAGGGAGCGTGCGGGAGTGCAGCAGTTAAGACCTGCATCCTCTCTCCCTCTCTCTCGTACAACTATTGGATATTGGCTGAGTACATGAGGTACTCCTCGCCACCATCGATCTGTATTTATACACGGGCTCTCGAGGTGGCTGACCGTGCGTGTTGAACTGACGAGTAATAGTTGGAATTGCCGGCGCGTCCCATGGATCGAATGCGATTTGACAAATTACCTTGTTAATTATCTATCCACTAGCAGCGCGAGGTTTTTGTTTATCTAGAGAAACAGTGCATGGATAGCACATGGATGGACGGCGATAAAAACGCTATCTGCATTGGTTCATTTAGGCTTTGATTCTTGGATACTGTGCATGGTGGGCTCTGGCCAATGCACATGAGATCAACCTCCGGACTGATTGTCATCACACTGGCATATAGAATAATAAGATTCATCTTCTCACAGCTGATAAATGGATTATGCCTTGAATTCACAGTTTTTTGTGATCAGATTTCACTTTAAATCTCAATTAGTACTAGGCTATCAATGAACCACGTCTAAACGGAGCGTTATATGGTTATGCTCCCTTATCTGCTCATGAGCTTTCTAGAGAATGCCCTGTTCTCTTGAACTGCGACCACATAGTTAAGCTCAAGTAGGTGTATTCTTTTAGGTATCCTACAGGCTAATACATTTTCATCATTAGAACAACAGAATACATTAAACCTTTATGCCAACTTTCCATACAGTTGAGAGTATTTTACTTATTAGGACATGAGTACAATCAATATGTACTTTCTTATTACAACATCAATTTGTTTTTCTCATTACCTAAGTCACGGGATCTCTGATCAAGAAAGTATGGGTTACTATTGTGATGTAACTCAAATGGACTTCATTCCCATGTCAATAGAAGTAACAAAAATCGCTTTCCGTGCTACTCACTTTGTAAAAGGGTCTATCAAATTTTTCTCAGTGTTAATATAGTTCAAAGCTATCACTCTGAAGTTTCTCAATTTTCTAACAGATTTAAGCCTACGCTTCACATGTCTAGAGAACTTCATATTATCTTTTGTATTTGTGACTTTGGTCAACACAGTTTGATTATCACAGTATATCAGGATTGCCGGTATTGGTTTCTCAACCAACGGTAAGTCCATCAGAAGCTCTCTTAGCCATTCATCCTCAACAATGGCTGTGTCAAGCGCTACAAGTTCTGCTACCATGGTTGACCTCGTCAATATTGTCTGTTTACAAGACCTCTATGAAATTACAGCATTAGCTAAAGTAAACACATAACAACTTGTAACTTTGATCTCATTAGCATTAGAGATCTAATTGGAGTCATTGTACCTTTCTAATACAGAAGAGTATCCAGTATAATGAATTCCATAAGATGTTGTGCTTCTCAAGTTGCGCAACACTCTTTCAAGAGCCTCCCAGTGATCAACTCCTGGGTTAGAAATAAACTGACTTAATTTGCTCACAGCAAATGAAATATCAGGTCTTGTGGCACTAGCTAAATACATGAGTGACCCAATAATTTGTGAATATCTCAATTGATCTTTTCCTAACTCCTAGTTCTTTCGAAGCTTAATGCTCGCATCATAGGGCATTGGAGAAACTTTACAATTTTCAAAGTCGAAGCGACTCAATATTTTCTCAGCATAATAGGATTGGCTCAAAGTGATCCCATACTTATTCTTGATCAATTTAATATTCAAAATGACATCTGCCTCTCTTAAGTCTTTCATATAAGAACATCGAGATAAGAAAGATTTGACCTTGTCAAATACGACAGTGTTTGTTCCAAATATAAGTATGTTATCCATATAGAAATACAAGATCATTCCTTGACTCCCACCATAACGGTAATATATGCATTTATCAGATTCATTCACAATAAAACCAACAGTTGTTAAAATTTTATCAAACTTTTTGTGCCATTATTTAGGTGCTTGTTTTAAACTATATAGAGATTTTATTAATCTGCATATCTTATTTTTCTATCCAGAAATCACAAAACCCTCTGATTGATCCATATAAATTTCTTCTTATAACTCTTCATTAAGGAAAGCTGTCTTTACGTCTATTTGATGAACATGTAAACCATAGAAAGATACTAATGTAAGGAGTACTCTGATGGTGGTTAATCTGACAACAGGAGAATAGATATCAAAGAAATTTTCTCTCTCTTTCTGGATGTAACCCTTGGCCACAAGTCGTGCCTTGTACTTCTCAATAGTACCATCAAGCCTCAGTTTCTTTTTAAAGACCCACTTGCATCCTATAAGTTTGCACCCAATAGGACGATCAGTGATCTCCCAAGTCCCATTAGTTAGGATAGAGTCCATCTCGCTACGAACTGCCTCTTTCTAATACTCAGCATCAGAAGATGCATAAACATCTGAAAGAGCATTTGGCACATCATCCACAAAGTATACAATAAAGTCGTCATCAAAGGTTTTGTCAACCCTTTATCTATTGCTCCTGCGAGGAGCATCTGTGACTAAATTGTTATCCTCCTCAGGACTATAATAAATTGGTTCAGATATGGTGGGAAGTTTAGAAGTTTGATTATTCTCTTTTTCAAAATTATCGGTTTGAACATTCTCAGTTTGTGTTGAAGTACTACTTGCTGTTCTAATAATAAAGATATTCTCAAAGAATAAAGCATATCTAGACTCTATTATTGTGTTAGCAATAATCTTAGAAGTTTTTGATTTAACTACTAAAAATCTATATACTGTGCTATTTTGAGCATATCCTAGAAAGATACAATCAACTATTTTTGATCTAAGTTTTCTCTTTTTCTACAATGATATATTGACTTTTGCTAAACACCTATAGGTTCGTAGAAAATTAATATTAGATTTTCTCTTCTTCCATCCTTCATATGGAGTAATCTCACTCATTTTAGTAATTACTTTGTTTAAGACCAAAGTTGTTATCAATATAGCTCCCTCCACCATGCCTTAGGCATACCAGAACTCTCTAACATGGCATTAATCAAGTCCGTTAGTGTCCGATTTTTTCTCTCAGCCATTCCGTTCGATTTGGGTGAATATAGTGGTATTAATTCATGGATTATTCTATGCTCAGAACAGAATTAGAAGAATTCATGAGACACGTACTATCCCCCACGATCGGATTTCAATCTTTTTTATTTTCTTTTCTAGTTGATTCTTAACCTCGGCCTTATATGTCTTAAAATAGTTTAAAGCTTCATCCTTAGTTTTTAGCAAATACACATAGCAGTAACGTGTTGCATCATCAATGAAAGATAGAAAATATCTTCTACCTCCTTTTGTCAACAATCTATTCATTTTACATAAATCTGAGTGAACTAGATTTTTCGAGGCTACTTTACTTGCACACATGGTTGGCACTTTGATCTTTTGGCAATTGCACATTTTGGAATTAAATCTAATCTGGACATTCTACCAATACTGTCAAAACCAATATGACAGAAATGAGAATGTTAAATATTTGCCTCACATTTATTTAAACCTGTTGCAACATTCAGATTATAACAATACTCTAAAGTGCTTAGGCGGAACAAGCCTCCGCTCTCATAGCCTTTTCCAACAAAGTTTCTGAACTTAGACACTATAATTTTATTTGACTTAAAAACTAGTTTATATCCATCTCTACATAGGAGAGAACTACTAATGAGCTTCTTGTTTATTGTAGGAGCATGTTGCACGTTCTTCAAGTGGACAATCTTCCCTGAAGTAAGCTTCAGATCCTCCATGCCAACACTAAGAATAGAAGCATGTGAGCCGTTTTCCATTAGGATGGAGGAAGCCCCTGCTGCCTAGTAAGAAGAAAATAAGAAAATTTCAGAACAAACATGAACATTAACATCAGTATCTACACACCAATCAGTGGATTAACATGCTAAAAAGACAACATGTGGATTATCGTACCCTTCTGAAGTCGAGGCCTTACCTATGACCACGTTGACAGCCTTCTTCTTTGGCTGTTCACCATCTCTGATATTGTGGAAGCGACAGTCGTTCACCATATGACCATCTTTTCCACACACAAAATAGGTGATGTCTCTCAAATCCTTTTTCTCAATTTTCTTCTTTTTAAAGCTAGTTGTCTTGTTCGGTTTGTTGGATTTGTAATTTTTTGCTGCAGTCTTTTTCTCTATGAAATTTGTATTGTTCTTGCCAAAGGTGCTTAGTGCATCCTTCGCTCTTGCTTTTTCTTGCATATCGAGGGCAGCAATGAGATCCTTAATAGGAATCTCTTCCCTCTTGTGTTTTAGGCAAGTGGCAAAATTCCACCAAGAAGGAGGGAGTTTAGCAACAATGCTCGCAGCCACAAACTTAGAAGGTAACACACAGCCCAATTGCGCAATCTCACCGACTAGTAGCTGGACTAGTTAGAATGCAACCCAGAGCAGTGTTGTTTGCATTATCAAATTGCATGAACTGCTCAACCATAAATGGATACTGTGGGTGGATAACCCATCACAACCCCAGAGACGTGCGCACGTGTGTGATTAGCCAAAGCCATTCTCATGCCATCCACATCTATAATTCTAGGAGTAGCATGTACCCCATCTTATAAATTGATCTCCCTCACCATACCTTAGTAATATGGTACTAAACCTTGCATGCTTTGAAATTAAGAAAATTTCATATATCAGAGATTTAATTGATCAAATATTGCAAAGAGACTTTATGGATTAACTAGCTCTGTGATGAAAATGGTCTTGAACTGAAATTGAATCACATTTGTCTAAGCAGTCGATTACTGAGATTCTCAAGTGTTAAAGTGGATTCCCAACTGTTTGAATGCTGGTAGTCGAAAACAAGCTGCTCGAAGTTGTAGCCGACTGCCAGCAGTCGTAAAATCACTTTAGCAGTCGTAAAGTACTATAGCAGTTGTAAAACCACTTTGGTCGTGAGAGTTGTCAAGTGTGCCGTAGTCAGATCCAAGTACTACATATTCAAAGTCAGATCCGAGCACTCGTACTCGTAGTTGGATCTGAGTACTAGGTACTCAAAGACGGACTCGAATATTTGTACTCGAAGTCGTGTCCGAGTACTAGGTACTCGAAGTCGGACCCGAGCACGCATACTCAAAGTCATGTCCGAGTACCCGGTACTCGAAGTCGGATCGGAGAACTCGTGGTCGAAGCCATGGTGGTCGACTACTCGAAGTCGTAGCCGAATACTCGAAGTCGTAGCGAGCACTCGTGATCATAATCAACTGTATCTTCTTTTGACATATTCAATTGGTGAAGAGTTTAAGACCATAATAGCGAGACGGCCAAGATCAAATCTTGTGTAACCCTACATCAGAGAGCACTAAATATTAACTAATTACAACTTGTGCTTTTTGCTAGTTTTAGTTGATTCCATGCTCTTTATATTGACATACATGTTCAAAAAAGAGTATTTTTGCTCTTTTTCTTGAATACGTGCTATATCACAAATGATATGATTGAATCAAATGATTATATATAATTTATATCATTTGTATACCTCGTGATATTTTCTTTGAGATTATTTATTTATACTGGAATTATATCTATTTATATACTTATACTATATATATTACAACAGATACTGTGCACGATGGGCTTTGGCCAATGCACATGAGATGAACTCTGAGAGGACAAATTCGAGGTACGTATCAGGAGCTACGGGCGCTGCTAAGCGAATTTTGACAGCGTGCATCCCGACCGCGCCGGTTAGAATGCCGCCCGCCGTGTGTCGACTCTGCCGCCCTAAAAAGACAAAACAAAAACTTTCAACTCATGATTTTGAACACTTTCAAATAAAAAAATAGGCATTTCAACATTCGACTTTCACTTCCACTTTCAACTGAAAAAAAATCCCCCAAACACTCGCTTTCAAGTATTCAAATGTGACATTCACTCATCGATCTGCCTTTCAACTTTAGGCCTGCAACTTTCTACTTGAAAATCTAAAACTTTTGATTCAAAAAATCCAAATCAAGGGCTTTCAACTTTATATTCTGAAACTTTCTACTCGCTTCGAGGGATTTCAAATCATTTTTGAGGAAAATCAAATCGATTCCAAACGAAAAATCAACTGGTGTTCGAGGGCTTTCTTCTGTCGCGACGGTGATGGGACGGATGGAAAAGAAAAATAAAGGATAGCTTCTGATCAGGTCGTGGGCTAGGCGTACACGTTCCAACCAGGCTCGATTGCTGGGTTAGATGCGTGATGATGCGCACATATGTGTTAGCAAGTTCGTAGGAGCTAGTAGATATTTTATGTTAAAAAAGTAAGCGGCATATCAGATTAGATAGATGTCTAGAACGAATACGATGGAGTAACACATCCTATTCAAGAGGAAGATATTTTATGAGGTTTTTGTTCATATAGAGAAACGGGAGGTTCTTGTTAGCGCTCCTGGATATTAAGTGCATGGATAGCACATGGATGGATGGCGATAAATCACTAATTAAGTCTTAGCACTTTTCAATTAAATATAAATACAAACACGTTTAGCAATTTTTAGTTAAAAATATTATTTAATTAGAAAAAATTTAGCAGTATTAAATATTGTTAAGTGAACTATAATTTAATTAAGTCTTTAATTATTATATTTAGAGAAATGAAATTACTATTTTATTTAATTATCTATATCTATATTTGATCTGTGCAAACCAGTAAAGATGTGTTTGAAAGGTTTTTTTTAATATATTGCATATCAAAGTAAAATGGTATTATTACGAAGATCTCATTGGGCCTGTCGAAACGGATATATCAGTGGTATATTTCGAGCTCGGGTGAGGAAGAAACGAAGTCTAAAAGATTCACACGTCACATGAGCCTGCGTTTCAGCTCGACCCCACACCTCGACTTGTCAGCTCGTGGGGGCCACATCTCAACCAGACATTATCTTCGGTGGACTGATGTACGCGTGGACCCCACAACATGTTTCCTGCTGCCTCGCCCTTTTTTTTTGAATAAGGACAAAATTACTATAGTACCATCGATCATTGCTACAGTAAATTGAACGTCCATCGCTGAGAAAAAAAGCCGAAAAGATTCAGTCGCAGGGCCCGCAACCTTGGAGTCCGGACTGATTGTCATCACAATGACTCTTCATGCACACGAAGCTGTGACGGATTACCTTTGTTCGTCTAAGTTTTTTTATAGCTTAGATCGTATTATTTTCAAGATAACTAATATTATTTATTTTCGGATTTAATTCTTGAACGCCTGCTACGTATCCCTGATATCGTGCTCGGATTTAATTCAGATTTTCAACTAAAATCTATCAATTATAGTTAAAAATTATAAATAAAAGCTAATATGAACACCTTTAAACACTACAAACTGCCAACACATAGACTATCTTGATCGGTCAATATCGGCCAGACCTCGGATGTGTCAATCGACCTACTATTCTAGAGACTAATCAATCGCAAGATGGCAGAAGTTAGTATGAACACTCACTGGCGGATCTAGAAATTTTAGGTTGGGCATTCGAAATTACAAAAATATTATACAATAGAAAACATAAAGGTCCACAATAGCGAAAATTAAAGTACAATTGTTTGTACTAAAGACAACAACTGAAATAATATAAAAAAATTACAAAATAATTAAGAACTAAATATTAACACGATGATTCTTCATGTCTTGGAAACGATATATAATGTCATCATTCTTAATTTGTAGAAAAAAATTTCTGCTCAAGAAATGTAACCAAGCAATCATTCAAGTACTGCTCCTCCATTCTATTTCTTAGCTTATTCTTCACGTAATTCATCGAAGAAAATACTCTCTCAACACTAGCAGTTGCTAGGGAAGAATTAGCACCAATTTGAGAAGCTTGTAAATAATTGCGTAATTGATATTCTTCTTTGTTTGAACAAGCATAATGGAAAACTTAGAAAGATTGCTCATTTTTCTAAACCTTTCATCTCTCTGCATATCAACAATGAAGTGTGTAAGTTGAAATGGAAGATACATCAATTCTGTGTTTGAGAAATCCTTAGGATAAAACCGAGCAAGCTTGATCAAGTTGTCCTTGTCATAAGCAGCGAATGAATCAGTAGGATTAAATGACGCCATGCAAAGAAGCAAATTTGTGTTTACTTCATCAAACCTATCGTTAAGCTCTTGAAGCTGCCTATCAATAACAGTTAATAATATTTCGACATGGAAGCGATGAAGATTCTTGACTTTTTTGAAGAACTTTTTGGATCTTGCAACTGGCTTATAGAAACTATCCATTTGAACAACTTTGATGCCATGCTTCACACAAAAGTAAGTGACATCTTTAAGAAAGGAATCCCATCCATCATCCTCCCGCAATAGCTGCAATTGAGTCTTTGTCAAATAAATGAGATCAATAGCGTTAACAATATCTTGATCTCTCTTTTGCAAAGCATTTCTTAAGTCATATGTGTACCCAAATATAGTTAGCAATAAGTGTGCCATAAAAACAAACTCAAATGACTCAAATAATGTCAACATAGTTTGAGCATTTATAACCTCTGTGCTTGAAGAGTGATCTTCTCTAATCTTTATAAGAACACGTCGGATTGAAGGATACAGAGATAACATGCATAACAGTTTTATAGTGAGATCCCCAATGAGTATCACCCGACCTAGCCAAGCCCATCTCTTGATTCAAACCTCGTACGGTTTCAATATCACCCAATTCTAATGCCACCACAATCTGTTGAGCTTGAGCTACTCGGAGCTACTCGGACAATGGGTAATCCATCTCAGGTTCCGCGCCTACCTCAGGTTCTATGCCACTGTCATCGTGTGTGTGCACTACTAGTTGCAGCTCAGTGTCGTTGGTTTGATTCCCAATCCCAACTTGGCTCTCATTAGAAATCGGTTTTGGCATCGAGGTGGAAGCTACCTTCTGCGTCTTTCCAGCTCTCTCCCATAAAGATTTTAAATTTGCAGATTTCTTCATTTCGTAAAGCTCAAAGATCTACAAGGATTTACTACACGTAGAATAGAAGACATATTAAAACATAACTCAAACTGAAACTAATACTAAACTGACAATGAACAGGAAATATAACCTCATTAGTCCGAGGCAAGCTAAACTCCAGAAAGAAATTGCTCACATTTCTACAGACCAACATCAAAGATTCAAACCTTGCCTTCTTCAGCTACAAATCATGCTAATTTCTGACTTTAATTCAACAGACCAACAGTAAACAAAGAATGCTAATTTGATACCCAGATGGCCAGATGTATCACTATCACAGATTTCAAGTTCAGGAATTTAAGCAAACAACCATGATCACAATTAACAACTAACAAGAATGATACCGAGAGAAAGATATCGAAGCAGAGGTAGCCAGGGTTAGTCAAGAACTGAAGGTGTGGTCCGTGGTCGGGGTGGAAGTAGACGACATCGACGTCGAAGTTGCGGGCCTACGCGGCGGCGGCTCAACCGGAGTAAGCTCGATGGGAGCTCGCCATCGACCGTGGAGGGAGGAGTTTGTGACAGTGGCAACCGATAGAGGGTGGCGGCGCTGTGGAATCTGGAGAGTGGAGATGAGAGGATGAACCAATGAAGACGCACTAGCGAGCCGGCACTGGCTCGCAAGGGAGTACATGCAGGCGGCGTCGTGACGGTCGGTGAGCTGATGGCGCAGATCTGGAAAAGGGTGGACCAGCGGACGGGCGGAGGTGGTGATGGGATCGGGATGGCACCGAGTGGATCTGAGGGCCACGGGTGACTGGCGAGTCTGACCCGGCCTTGCCAGTGCTGCCCGCTGGTGCCTAGTGGTGAGACCGAACTGTCGATTGACGGATTAAGGAATCAGGAATGAGGAAGAACTGAAGAAGGGAGGGCCGGAGCCGGAGGGGAAGATCAACGGCGTCGGGGAACTGAAGAAGGGAGGGCCGGAGTCGGAGGGGAAGACCGGGGGCGTTGGGGTGAACTGGGGAATCATAGGAGAAATGGGGATGGGGAATCAGAGAAGAGCCGAGCCGAGCCGCCAGGGGAGACGCGAAAATGGGGATGGTCGGATGGGGAATGGGCTGTGCGGTTGGTGAACGCTTATGAGGCCGTGAGGGGATGGGCTCTTTGGGCTAAAATAATCTAAAAATAGTGATTTTAGCCCAACTAAGTGTATATATATATGTATTATACCTTATATATATTATTTTTTTGCCAAAAAATTCGGGTATTCAGCTGAATACCCTTGAATCACTGTAGATTCGCCCCCAGTGAACACTGAGTCCAGAAACTACCAGCACAAATGCTATCAGGAGCTACGGGTGCTGCTAAGCGAATTTTGACAGCGTGCATCCCAACCGCACCAGTTAGAATGCTGCCGCCACTTGCATGACGCCGTCGCCACCGCCACATATCTCGTTGCCGAGGAGGAAGAGATCATTGGGAGCTAGATGAGCCCTATGTCTCGATCCTGTAGGCCATGGGCTTGTTGTCCTTTATGAGACTGGTTTTCATCGAACGCCAATTCACCATCAACGGTAGCCTTCTCACGACACTAGTGGACAAGTAGAGACTCGAGACAAACACATTCCACTTATGCACGACGTCCAGATATACAACGAGTACCTTGAGTGGTACATACCCCAGTCACACAACAGACTCATCGTTCCTCCACTAGATTGCCCCAAACAGATCACGCATGATGACAGTCTACAACGCTCGATCGATCATCACAACGCTTCGTGGCGGCATGACAACGTAAGACAGTTGTAATTTTTGATCATTTCATTTACAAAATTCATACTAGTCATTACTGAACCTGTTTCGTATGTTACTTTAGTTGGAGCGGGCGTAGCGCATCGCAAGTGCGTTGGAGACCGCTCTCACTAGCCCAGATACACCATTGGCCTTGCAGAATACTTTGAAGTACATCTTAAAGCAGGCCAAAAAATAGTGGCCAACCTGAGCTGCAGTCGTTCGATGGAGCATGCTGTACATGGCAGACACCCAGTGGGGGCACCATGCTCACCCACCAGGTAATCGTAAGCTAGCGAGTTCGGCCGGCCATCGCAATCTACCGAGTTTGCTCAGTATGGTAGTACTACCCGTCGATCATCCGTAGGCCATATCGATGAGGAGGTAACTTATGTACAAGCCTATGTTTTGTTTTCCTATTAGGCCTTACGTTTCACTAACATCATGGCGTTCTCCCGCCGTAAGTTCGTCGTCGAGATGCATCACTTTTGACCTCCGAACCACCTACACAGACTACCGCTCCATGTTGTTCATCTTCGCTGCACATCCAGGAGGAACGAGATTCGCATTCTACATCTAGAATATTTATTGTGACTAACATTGTTTCATCTTGCATCCTCTAATTCAACATGGGGGTGACGTCGAGTCCACCAATGACGATACGGGCCTCCCAGATGCTTCTAGGGAGAGGTATAGAGCGCCAGGATTTGCAGCTTATGCAAGGCATAGCTCAGCATTCACACCATACTCAGGGTTTGGAGACTTCGATGGTAGAGCTCCTCCAGTTTCGTTGCCATGTTGTACGGTCATGATGAGAGCCCATCCGTACCACGAGGGGTATTTCTAGAGTCCTTCGTTCAGGACATCGACGCTTATCGAACCCAGCCTGCTGTACCTTAGCCTACTGGACTACCACCGGCCACTTAACAAACAAAATGGTCTCCATACCTCATCCGAACAGAGATGCAACCTCTGGACCGGCTGACGTACCCTACGGGATATGCTCGTACTCAACAAAAGATAAGGCCACGCGCACGAGGAGCTAGAAACGATAAGGAGATAGCAGTTGCTTAGATTGGTGAGCCATATCGCATCCTGTGAGATGCGTTTTTTGTAATATTACTTTTACTTCTACAAATATTTGTAATGTATGAAATTCTAAAAAAAAGACAATTACTATGACCGTGTCACGATGCTACCGGGGGGGGGGGGGGACGGCATGGTAACACTGATAAATACGCATATGTGGGAGCGGGCAAGGAGGGACAACACAGACATAACAATATTAGCGCAGGCGAGAAAGCGCGCGAGGAGGGACAACACCGACAGAGTGATAATTGTGCAGAGGACATAATGGGAAAGAAAAGATAGCAGCAATGTACCGATATATGTGCGAAGGACAGATGTAACATCCCAAAATTGTATTCACCTTTTTAAGTGATTTATTGGATTTTATTTGGATTTCTTGATTTTATTTCAAGCCTTGAAGTGAGAAAATTTAATTTTCTATTTTATAAAGGTCAAAATAAATGTATTGCAATTTTTCTAAGTCATTTATGTATTTATAATAATTTTTAGAAATTTCTAGAAATTAAAAACTCCCTTTTTAAAGTTAAATCGTGTTTTTATAAAATCTAAAAACTAAAATAAGTTATAAATATTTTTATTAAGTCTAGAAAGGTTCCAGATGATTCTTTGAATTTTTTGAAATTTTTGAAATTTATTTAGTATTTATCTGAGCTTTTTAAAGCTTCCTAAGCTTTTCTGAAAAATCTAGAAAAAGATTTAAACCCTAAAACCCTTCGTGCTGACGCGTGGCGCCCTCGGGTTTAATCTCCGCCCGCTAGATCAAATCCCAGCCGTCCGTCCTCACTTAAACCCTCTTCCCCGCCTTCCTTCTCTCTCTGGGCGACAAGTGTCGCGCATCGGGCCAATCCAGCCCTGCCCGATCTAATCTCTGCCACTCCTTACCGCTTACCTCTTCGCCTCTTCCTTGAACGGTCTTGATTCAATCTCAGTCACCCGATCAAATCTCGGCCGCATCTCTTCACTTACCCCTTCGCTTAATATCCAATGGCCCCGATCTGATCTCAGTTGACCGAACTCATCTCGACCCTTTGCTTTCACTTACCGGTTCACTCAAGATCAAACGACCGCTCTCTCCCCCATTGCCACATGTCAGAAATCCAAGCTATCGCCTCCCCCTTTCCTTCTCTTCTCTCTCACCACCGGTGGGGCCCGCTTGTCAAACCCGTCATCTCTGCCGCATCTTCCTCTTCGCGCTCCCGTCGTTGCCACCATTAACGCCGAAACCGAAGATCTCAAATCATCGGTTTCCTTCCATTTCTTTTCCCCACGCTAATGCACTTTAAATCGCCCGTTACCGCCGCACTCAATCCAACGGTTTCCTTTCCCTTTAAACCTCATTCAAGCCGTTGCATTGAACTCCTCCGCCCGTTTCACTCCGGTGATGACGCCCCCGACCGTTACTCCTCCCCCGACCTATATAAACCTTCCTCGAGCATCCCCTCAACTTGCCGCTCCCATTCCCCCCTCCAATTCCACTCGGCCTCATCCATAGCGTCGCTGCCCCGTGCGTCCTCTCCCTTTCTCGCTGAAGTAGCTTCGACGAGCAATCGCCACCGCCTCAGGCCTCCTCGCGCCTCGCCGATCTCACCTACACCTTCCCCATGCTGCGGCGATCATCGGCCACCCCTGCTCTGAGCATTTGCATCACTGGAGCGTCCCCGCCGCCGTGACCTCCCTCCGACCGTCGCTTTTCACCGCCGCCCGCCCTCTCCGGCCATCCTCAGGATCCGCGCAAGGTACCGGATGACTCCCCTCATTCCCCTCTTGCGTTTGCGCCACTCGGTTGGCGCCACCACCCGCTCGGTTGCCAGCGACCCTAGGTCCCCATGCCGCCGCCACCGTCGGCCATGCCACGTCAGTAGATTGCGCCCACGTGGAAGCTGACGTGCGTGCCGCACGGCTGCCACGTCCACCCCAAACCTGCCACGCCAGCGCCACACCGCATCCCCGTCAACCCGCCCGCCACCTCAGCCCCTTCCAGATCCATGGACCCAGTCCACTGTGCACCGGGCCCATTTGTCAGTATCTTAGCCGATTATTAAATTGCCAGGGCTCACATCATGCTGACGTCACAAGCCCGAATTTCCAGTTTAAAATAATTCGGCTGAAATCTAATTATTGTGCTGACGTCATAATCTTATATTTCCTTCAGAAAAATAATTCATGCTGACTTCATAAATGCTTTTCAGTATAAAAATAATTCCAAAAAATGACTCTTTTTCTTGTATTTAAAACTTTCGGGAGCCATAACTTCTTAATTTTAACTCTGATTTGACACGTTCAAATTTCTAAAATTTTTTAAAATCATGAACTATCCATTTATGTAATTATTTTTAATTTTTGAATTTTTTTGAATTTTGTTTTTGAATTCTTTTGCTTGGCTCTTCGCGATTAGATTTTGACGATTCGGGAGAGTACGACTTCGACGATTCGCAGCAAGATTTCGAGCAAGGTAAGTTACACCCTTGACCATATTGTTTCTATTATTTTAAAATTATTTATGTTGTTTTACTGTATATGCATACGTAATTTTATTCAATTGTAATTTAAAGACGGTTTGAACTTTAGTTATACCTAAGTTCCATTGTCTATGGCCAAATTTGGACTTCGTCATCACATGGCTTGTCGTCTAGATAAAAACTAGTTGTTACTATAGTATTAACTAGAAAACTTTAGTAAATTGCTTAGCTATGCTTAGAAGAATTTAGGCGGGATCACTGGTTCACATAAAATGATGATTCTTAAAAATGCATTCTTGACTTCGGTGAGTCAAGGATAGTTTATGAAATAGTTTAAAAATAAAAATAGAAAACTTTGGTTTGGACTTAGGCTATTGGTTAGGTGGTGAGGTACCGGCATGCTACGTGTTTGGTGACACGCAGTTGATTGTCGAGCACGTGGGTATGTGGTTGAGCCTAAGTCAAGTTACGGACCGTTTCTGTGAACTATTTTACAAACTCACCTCGTACTACCACAATTCCGATATGGGACAAACCTAGCTAAGTAATTTGTAACATTCCAAACATAGATACGCTATAGGCTGAATATGAGCGTGGCGTAGGCCGCGAGAAGTCTCACATGGCACAAGAGGGGGCTTCAACTCGTGGATTCGAGTGTGGTGAAACATTAGTGGCGGCGTGACTATTTTGGCTATGAAGCATTGTAACGACCTTGTTGTGAACTCCTCGCCGCACACCTAAGACAATGTGTTAATCGCGTGGCTCAAGTGGGAGAACACGTCTTGTGGGTAAAGTTGTACACCTCTGCAGAGTTTTTAATCTATCCTGGATAGCTGTGTCCATAGTCATGGACATGCTGAGTAGAGTTTTCACAGATTAGAGTTGGTTTTCATAATACTTGGTTTATGGACAAACAACAATAGTTTTGATGGTCCGGGTGGGATGCCTGTGGTTAGATTAGTATAGGTTGGAGCCTACGCTAACGATAATTCTTTGTTAAAATATTGTTTATTAGGATGTATTAAAAATTCAGCTTTTGTACTTATATTTTTATTTAAATTCAGTATCGCTTTCCGCACAAATAACCATATTAAGCCTTCCTTTGAATTTCCCTATGCATACATTCATTCTGTTATATTCCCTGGTGTAACTTGTGGAGTACTTTAAAGTGCTCACCTTGCTTAAATCTATTGCCAGAGTTCAACTCCGATGACTTCGGTGAGGATTTCGACGAGTAGGCTGTGTCTTACAGTCATTCGCTTGTGGGTAGGCAGGATGGGCTGATCTTCCATTTATTTCTGCATTTTTTATTTCAGTTGGCCATGGGCCTTTTATTGTAAAACTTGGCCAAAGGCCCATACCTTTGCTTAATAATATTTTATGGTTGTTATGAATGATATGTATCGCTGTTGACCCTGTGTACACTAGCGTTTCCTGGGATAGTGCGATTTACACAAAGGGACTTGGAGTTGTTGTTTCGGGTCCCGACAGAGATGGTATCAGAGCCTTAATGACCCTAAGACGCGACCATAGATAGAATGAACCAACTCTAAGGACATATTTTTATAAATAGATATATTTTCAAAATACTCTCCCCCACTTAACTATGTTCTTATGCCAAAAATTGTTTACTGACTTTCCTTCCTTTTCAAAATTTTAGATGGCCGAGCATCCTAGCCGAGCCTCCCATGGAACCCTCGTTGGACATTTAGCGGATTGCCTTTATAGCCTTATGCGAGAGTTGAACTTCCGACCTCATCCCCTTTACCAGGGATACTTAGGCCAGTATAGAGATCAAGAGGGTTGGAGGGTTGAAGTGAGGATCTTCGCTAACTTTGGAGATGAAGCAGCTGTCCACACCTTCGACGCCCCCTACCACGAGAAACTTTTCTAGCCGGTGTCCAAGATGCAGCTCTCGAAGCCATTCGCCAACTGAGGGACATCTACGCACTGGAACTTCAACGCACCACGTTTCGCTACTACCCCATGAAGATTCCCGTCAGTTCCGTCAACAACTTCTTTCCCACGGAGTACGAGAACAACCCTCGGCTCGTTCAGCAGGTGCGGTTCACTAAGTCCTTGGACTATGCGTATCAAACCACCTTGGACGAGTTGAACGCCACGGCACGAAAATTCCGTGCAGTGGAGGAAGAGCTAGCCAATTATCGTGCCGCGGATAAGGATTCCACTACCTCAGAACCACCCCCGAAGAAGCTTAAGCGTAGCACCAGTGTTTAGGAGTCATAGTTTTAAGTCATAAAAATGTTACTTGGGAGCTGTAGTCCTTTGTTAACACCCGCAAGATTATAATAATTCAATAAAGATGTTTTATTGGCTCTTAATTGTTGTTTTCGTTGCTTTCTGTGTGCTTGGTTGTGGGAATGTTACGAGAAACCCCTCCTTCTAGTTCTCTCTCTTTACTCTAAGTCTGGAAGATTTCGGCAGATGGTGAACACAAGGAGGAACAACCATGACAACGCCAACTTCGTAGCTCAAGAAAGTCAGTCTACTCCCATCCCTCCACCTCCGCCAGCAGCAGGACCAGACTGGGCACAACTGATGGCGAACCAGAATCAACTAATCCAACTACTTGCCCAGACCATCAACAACTCAGCTCAAGCTCCTCCCAACATGTTGTTAATGTTTCTGAGGATCAAGCCTCCAACCTTTGCAAGCAGCTCAGAGCCCATGGACGCCGATGATTGGCTTAGGGCAATTGGGAAGAAACTGGACATCCTGCAGTGCATCGATCAGGAGCGAGTCTTATTTGCTTCTCACCAGCTGAACGGACCTGCTTTCAAGTGGTGGGATACTTTCACTGCCTCTCATCCCAACCCCTAGGTGGTGACCTGGAATGAGTTCGTGCAGAGCTTTCGCAAGGCTCACATCCCTACCGGCACCATCACTATGAAGAAAAAGGAGTTTTGAGCACTTCATCAAGGAAGCCGCACAGTGAATGAATACCTGCAGAAGTTCAACTAACTGGCACGTTATGCGCTAGAAGACGTGGCTACCGATGAAGCCAAGCAAGAAAGATTTTTGGAAGGCTTAAATGATAGCATTTCTGTGCAGCTGATCTCAGACGACTATGCTGATTTCCACCAGCTGGTCAGCAAGGCCATTCGTTGGGAGGGCAAGCATGTGGAAATGGAGAACAGAAAAAGGAGGATGACCGATCAGAAGGTTAACCCTGGAGGTTTTCCTAAGCCTCGCAACACCCCTCCGCATGTGAACAAGTTCAGGCCGTAAAGCAGCAACTTCAAGCTGCAGTCGGGCAAGCTCAAGCTAGCAGTTATGGACATTACGAGTTCACTATTATGTCTTTTGGACTGACCAATGCACCCGCCTATTTCATGAGCATGATGAACAGTGTATTCATGGAATACTTGGACAAGTTTGTGGAGATTTTCATCAATGACATTCTCATCTACTCCAAGAGTGAAAAAGAGCATGAGCAGCATCTCCGAATAACCCTAGAAAAGCTTTGGGAGCATCAGTGTAAATATGAATTTTGGCTAAAGGAAGTTACTTTCTTAGGGCACATTGTGATAGCAGAAGGAATCGCTGTAGACCCTTCCAAAATAGAAGCAGTGATAGTGTGGAAGCAACCCAAGTTAGTAACGGAAGTTAAAAGCTTTCTTGGACTCGCGGGATATTACCGCCGGTTCATAGCTGGATTCTCAGAGTTAGCCAAGCCAATGATTCAGTTGTTAAGGAAGGAAAAGAAGTTCGAATGGACGAAGGCCTGTGAAGAAAATTTCCAAGCTCTTAAGAAAAGACTAGTCTCAGCACCCATGCTTGTTTTGTCGGATGTGCATAAAGACTTCGAGGTCTTCTGTGATGTCTCCCGTCGTGGCTTAGGCTGTGTCTTGATGCAAGAAGGCAAAGTGGTAGCCTACGCGTCGCGCCAGGTAAGACCCCATGAGTGTAATTATCCTACCGATCATGACTTGAAGTTAGCAGCTGTAGTGCATGCTTTAAAGATCTGGTGCCACTATCTTATCGGTAACCGTTGTGAAGTATACATGGACCATAAGAGTCTGAAGTACATTTTCACTCAAGCAGAACTCAACCTGAGGTAGCGCAGATGGTTAGAATTGATCAAGGATTATGACATCAAGATTCACTACCATCCAGAAAAAGCAAATGTTGTGGTTGATGCTTTGAGCAGGAAGTCCTATGCAAATGTGGTTTTATCGGAGGAAGACCAGACCCGACTTCAGGAGGGAGTCGCCCATCTAAGTCTAAATCCGATAAATCGAAGTGTTCTCACAGCATTGGAAATTCAACCAACCTTGCCCGATCAGATTACGGAAGCTCAGAAAGTTGACGAGGATATTCAAGAAATAAGAAAGAATATGAGAAGAGGCAAAACACCAGAATTTAGTGAAGATGAGCATGGTACTGTCTGGTTTGAGAACCGCATTTGTGTGCCAAATAATCAGAAAATCAAAAATCTGATCCTCAAAGAAGCCCATGAGACTCCATACTCAATTCACCTAGGTCGTACCAAGATGTACCGGGACTTGAGGGAAAGATACTGGTGGGTTAGTATGAAAAGAGAAATAGCAGAGTTTGTTGAAGTTTGTGACACCTATTAGAGAGTTAAAGCAGAACATCAGAGGCCCACTGGACTTTTGCAGCCATTGCCAGTACCTAATTGGAAGTGGAAAGAAATTGGTATGGATTTCATAACCGGACTTTCAAGGACTCAATCGGGTTATGATTCGATTTGGGTAGTCATTGGCTGGTTGACAAAAGTGGCTCACTTCATACCAGTCAAGACCACTTACTCCGGAAGTAAATTGGCTGAGTTGTACATGTCTCGAATTGTGTGCCTACATGAAGTTCCCAAGAAGATAGTATCAGATCGAGGCAGTCAGTTTACTTCTCGATTTTGGCAGAAGCTGCATGAAGAGTTAGGGAGTAAGTTTAGCTTCAGTACAGCCTACCATCCTCAGACAGATGATCAAACAGAAAGAGTAAATCAAGTACTCGAGGATATGTTAAGAGCTTGTACTCTAAATTTTGGAAATAGTTGGGACCACTCATTGCCCTATGCTGAATTCTCGTATAATAATAGCTACCAAGTCAGTTTACAGATAGCACCTTCCGAAGCCTTGTATGGCAAAAAGTGCAGGACACCTTTGCTTTGAGAACAACAAGGAGAACCTTAGGAAGCTGGCCAAACCTACTTCAAGACGCCGAAGATAAAGTGAGAAAGATCAAGAACAAACTGAAGATAGCCCAATCTCGACAGAAGAGCTATGCGGACAACCGTTGACGAGACTTGACTTTCGAGGTCGGGGACTACATCTATCTCAGAGTGTCCCCGCTCAGAGGAGTCAAGAGGTTTCAGGTCAGAGGAAAACTCGTACCAAGATATGTGGGACCTTTCAAAATCCTGAGTCACCAAGTAGAAGTTGCATATCAGTTAGAGTTGCCACCAAGCATGTCAGGAGTGCACAATATCTTCCATGTCTCCCAGCTAAAGAAGTGCCTCCGAGTACCCACAGAGCAAGCCACGTTGGAAACCTTGGATTTTCAGGAAGACCTCACCTATCAAGAGCAACCGATCAAGATCCTCGAGACAGCAGAGCGACAGACCAGAAGGAAGACCATCAGATTCTACAAAGTTCAGTAGAGCAACGACACTGAAGACAAAGCCACTTGGGAGTGAGAAGAAGACCTGAATACCAGCCATCTCCATCTCTTTTGCTAGCCAGTTCAAATCTCGAGGGTGAGATTTCTTTTAAGGGGGTAGGTTTGTAATATCCCAAAATTTTATTCTCCTTTTTATGTGATTTGTTGGATTTTATTTGGATTTCTTGATTTTATTTGAAGCCTTGAAGTGAGAAAATTTAATTTTCTATTTTATAAAGGTCAAAATAAATGTATTACAATTTTTCTGAGTCATTTGTGTATTTATAATAATTTTTAGAAATTTCTAGAAATTAAAAACTCCCTTTTTAAAGTTAAATTGTGTTTTTATAAAATCCAAATACTAAAATAAGTTAGAAATATTTTTATTAAGTCTAGAAAAGTTCCAGATGATTCTCTGAATTTTTCTGAAAACGACAGATTTGTCATAAAAAATATTTTGATATAATTAATTTTAAATTATTTTTACTAACAATAATTAGGAAAATAATGGTTAAAACTGTGTATTGAGACCGTGGTGATGTTTGAAACGACAAGTAAAAATAATGGAGGTATACAATATTTGTGAAAAAAAGATATAATTACTTTTGTTTTTGTCAACCAACCTGATAAAATAAACTATAGTTGAAGTTTTGACAAAAATATATATGGGCCATCGATGTATTTCACAATAAAAAAACTAAAGTAAAAGTATGGAATACCAAGCGTGGAATCCCTGAGTAGAAAGAAGAAAGAGAGATTATTTTTTGTGACAAGCAAGGCTTAACATGCTCATACATAGCTCATTAGGTCTGTCATATTCTTCGTCAACCGCATGCGTCGGATCAGGTCAGGAGATAGATAGATCATGGTCGTTACCACGTCGTCGACGCCGAGCACGTAGCTCCTCGCTACCTCAGACTGCCAGCACAAAGGCTATCTCGATCGGCCAAGATCGGCTGGACCTCCTCGCGGTGTGTCGATTGACCTGCTGTACTAGAGACTAATCAATCTCGAGATGTTAACTCTTTGGAAGTTCTGACGTACAGTAAGTTCTGCTCCATCCCATCAGGCCTTAAGCCTTAACACCGCGATCAAACCGTACACACAATGGTTCATTCAGTCTCGCGTCATTAGCACAATAGCACGTGAGATCAACTAACCTTCCAAGAGGACATATGGTCCGTATCAGACGACAATTTTTATGTTGAAAAGTAAGTGACATATCAGAGTAGGTAGATGTCTAGATCGAAAAAATAGGCATTTCAACATTCGACTTTTACTTCCACTTTCAACTAAAAAAAAATCCCCCAAATACTCGCTTTCAAGTAGTCAAATGTGACATTCACTCATCGATCTGCCTTTCAACTTTAGGCCTGCAACTTTCTACTCGAAAATCTGAAACTTTTGATTCAAAAAAATCCAAATCAAGGGCTTTCAACTTTATATTCTGAAACTTTCTACTCGCTTTGAGGGATTTCAAATCATTTTTGAGGAAAATCAAATTGATTCCAAACGAAAAATCAACTAGAGTTCGAGGGCCTTCTTCTGTGGCAATGACGACGGGACGGATGGAAAAGAAAATAAAGGATAGCTTTTGACCAGGTCGTGGGCTAGGCGTACACGTTCCAACCAGGCTCGATTGCTCGGCTAGATGCGTTGTGACGCGCACATGTGTGTTAGCAATTTCGCAGGAACTATTAGATATTTTATGTTGAAAACTAAGTGGCATATCAGATTAGATAGATGTCTAGATCGAATACGATGGAGTAATATCACAAAGTATATTACTCCTAAATTCTTTATCCTCACGAGCTCCAGAAGAACAAAAAGGAAAGATACTGAACATAAGTCTTGTGATAATTCGTTAGATTTATTCACAAAATCTCTCTCAGTTTCTAGCTTCCAGAAATGTGTTCGAGGCATAGAGAAGAGACAGCTTAGAGAGTTACAAGTTTAAGGGGAATAAATCCCTGAACCATAGCCTTGATGTAAGGTCACAAGATTTATATAATCCTGAAGATTTAAATATTGTACTCTTTTCCCTTTGTGAGTTTTTTCTGAAAATTTTCCCATATAAAGGTTTTTAATAAGGCAACTAGTGCATCACAAGGAACAAATGCGATGCATTCTTTTCTTCATCCCTTTTTTCCAACTGAGTTTTTGGGACGAATTTTTAATGAGATATGTGCGTGCCGTGGTATTCGTCCAAGGGGGAGTGTTACGAAACTTAGAATGTTTCAATGTGAGCAAATACCAGGATTGCCCCTGGTAGGCTTGGACTATAAATAGAGAGGAATTGTACCATGTAAATATATCAGAGATCAGAAATCAATAAAGACTACATCTGGTGTTCTATCTCAATTGGTATCTCTATGATTGATCTATTATGTCTTTTGGTGATTGGTTGGTTGTGTGGATTGTGTTACCGTTTATCTATTTTTCATCCATTTCTCAACAGTCATCACATTGGCCGAGCAAAATTCTTCATGCAGATGAAGCCGTGAAGGATTACCTTTGTTCGTCTGAGTTTTTTTAGCTTATATCGTATTACCTCCGAACCACCTACACAGACTACCGTTCTCCATCGTTCATCTTCGCTGCACATTCAGGAGGTACGAGATTCGTATTCTACATCCGGAATATTTATTGTGACTAACATTGTTTCATCTTGCATCCTCTAATTCAACGTGAAGGTGACATCGAGTCCACCAATAACGATACGGGCCTCCTAAATGCTTCTAGGGAGAGATACAAAGCGCTAGGGTTTGCAGCGTACGTAAGGCATAGCTCAGCATTCACACCATGCCCAAAGTTTAGAGACTTCGATGGGTAGAGCTCTTCCGGCTTCGTTGCCATGTCGTACGGTCAAGGCGAGAGTCCATCCGCACCACGAGGGGGATTTCTAGAGTCCTTCATTCATGACATCGATGCTTATTGGACCAAGCTTGTTGTACCTCAGTCTACTGGACTACCACCGGCCACTCAACAAACAGAATGGTCTCCATACCTCCTCCGAACAGAGATGCAAACTCCAGACCGGCTGACGTACCCTACGGGATATACTCGTGCTCAACAAAAGATAAGGCCACGCACGAGGAGCCAGATGCGGCAAGGAGATAGCAATTGCTTAGATCGGTGAGCCATATCGCATTCCGTGAGATACGTTTTTGTACTATTACATGTACTTCTACAAATATTTATAATATATGAAATTCTACAAAAAAACAATTACTATGACCGTGTCAGCATGCTGCCAGGGGGGACAGCACATACATAACAATATTAGCGCAGGCGAGGGAGTGCGCGAGGAGGGACAACACCGACAGAGTGATAATTGTGCAAAGGACATAGTGGGAAAGAAAAGATAGCAGCAACGGGCCGACATATGTGCGAAGGACAGAGGACAACACCGACAGAGTGATAATTGTGCAAAGGACACAGAAATCATCATCACAGACGATTCAAAAATGTCATCACAGACAGTTTTTTGAACCATCTGAATTTATGGGTCAGTGATAATCGAAGGTTATTACAGACGGTTTGTGAGCCGTCTGTAAAGAACACTATTACAGACAGTTTGTAACTAGAACCGTCTGTGAAGAACACTATCACAGATGGCTCTAACCAAAAACCGTCTGTGGTACTCACATATCACAGACGGTTCTAGCCACCAGTTGTCTATGATGTATGAGTATCACAGACGGTTTATATTTTGAACCGTCTGTGATAGTGTTTTTTACAAATGGTTTATACCATAAAACTGTTTGTAATAGTTCATTATATACCTTTTTTTCTATTTTTCAGTTAGCCTAAGAAAATGTTAGCTATGCATTTTAAAAACAAGCAAATACAATAGAAAACACTGTAGATAACATCAATAAATATAGTAAAAAATATTTTATTTCCATTACAATCCACCATTACAAAATTACAAGCAAATGTAGCAGAGAACATTCCATTTCTATTAGAAACTGAGCAATAGAGAAGAAAGAACATAGAAGAAACAGAGATCCTAATGGAAGCTTAACCACACCGATGATGCCTCTATGCCTAGGCCTTCTCATCCCTGATGCAATGCGCAAACTGGATGTCCTTGATGCCCACCATCGCAGGTGCCGACTTGAGTGCATGAAGTAGGGGTCAGGGTTAAGGAGGAGGATGGTGACGAGGCTGAAAAGATTTTAAGCGCTTGAAGACGGTGAGGACGGGGTCAAGGAGGAGGACGGTGAGGAGGCTGGAGAGATTTTAAGCGCATGAAGACGGTAAGGACGGGGATAAGTAGGGGATGTGTTCAAGTGAGTATTTATAGGGGAGAGGTGGGAGCTACGATCCATGAGGTAGGCGTTGATTAGTTTCTATTGGCTGGAATTAGGTTGGGGAGAATCGACAGGCCAAGCGGTTAGAGACCAAATTATCATAGACGGTTTGAATCACAAACTGTCTGTGAAACATAATTATCACAGACAGTTTGAACCACGAACCAAGAAATTAACCCATGCCATTCAAAGACATGGTTGCTTGATGTCCCTCCTTGGACCTCCTCAACCCCTATAAAAGGGAGCCCCATGAGCCCCTCCTCATTCTCACTCAACCCCGAAAATCTCAAGTCCCCACTCCTCTTCTTTTGGTCGCAATTGAAGTTTTACTTTTGTGTTTCAAACATCGTTCTTCGGCCTTTTGCGCCTCATCCAGTGGAGCCCCGCCACTTTTGACCACATCCCCGATTTTGCCTCGTCGCGTTCTACGCGGTGCTTACCTCGCCTTTGCCGGAGCATCGTCGCCACCGTGAGCCAAATCAGGTCCCCGTCCTCACGTCGCCACCGGCCGACCGTGTATGCCCGACCAAGACTAAGGTGAGCATCATGTTCCCCACATTCCACTCTTCATTTCGCCGTAACTCTCGCATGTTAACTCATCTTCGTTTGCCCGGAATGTCGATGTCATCCTGTCGGTTGCCTAAAGTCTTGTCCACCGCGTTTCGCTTGTCCGTTGGCCAAGCCGTCTGCGCCGTTAAGTTCGTTTCGACGCGTTCTATGCCGTGCTCCCCTCTGTTTGTCCAAAATCCTTCCCCAAATTTTTGCGCCCGATACCTAGCTATGGCCGCAAATGGCACTTCGCGTCCCCATCTGTCCGGGAATGCGTTCAACAATCCGTTCACGTCAGAACGTGCCAAACCATCCCAGGTGGTTACCTGTTAGACGGTTTTGGATTCGCCTCACCGAGCAAAAAGATATTGAGTTTTTTGTTTTTTGGTACCGTCGTCGTTCAAACGATGATTGTGTCAACTCTGGTAAGTTTTCGGCTTATCTGATATTTTTCCTAGCCTTGTCTCATTGCGTTCTAGGCCGTGCTCACCTTACTTCTTCATGTTATTTGCCCGAAAAGTTTTCTTCTCTCTAACCCAATGTCGTTGTTGCTGTCCACGTCGTCACCGTGCTCCGTTTGACGTGCCGTCACTTCCTACCTGTGCCTTGGGTCCTTAGCAACCTATTTTGCTAGTTGGCTTCACCTCCCATGCCTTTTCTCACTGACACCACGGCCAAAAACAACTCTATGTTAGTTTTGCGCACGAATATTCTTGATTTTTCTTTTTATAGAATTTTCTGATCCGCCAATTTTTCAATTGCTCGTTCTCTTCCGTCCGAACTCCGAATCAAGTCATTCATGTTTCTAAATTCATCTAAATTCATAATCTATTTCTTAGTATGTATTTTGTAATTTTTGGATTTTCTCGACTGCCCCTTGGCTGAGCCTCATCATCCCGGAACACTGTCGCCACCGCTGCCTGAGTTGTGCCACCGCTTCATCTCGCCGACCACCTTCCAGCCACTTGTGGTAATGCACAGGAGCACCAGTGTACTCCTCGTAGTTCCCTCTCTCTTTTTACACCCTCGCCAGACGCTGTCGCTCACCGGAACTCTAGCGTACCGTTCGTCCTCGCGCGCCGAGCCACCTCAGCGCCACCTCTCTCTTTTCCCGTTCGGATGGTCCGAACGGTCCTTTGACCATTCAAACTAGTCCAAACTTCTTCGTGCATTATCACCGTTTGATTCCCATCTAACGGCATCTACTAAGCCCTTCCCTTCTCTTACCCACTTGGCAAGCCATGTTCGCACCCAACCCATGTGGCAGCCACGCAACTACCGAGTACTACTCGAAGTTGATCACGACTTCGACCTCTGAGTATGAAGATAACTTTCGACCTCTCTTAGCCATCTGATTCTTAGACTCCGACGTTCGGAGGCTCATAAGAATTCGACGTCCGGAGGCTCTTTAGACTTCGCCGTACAAAGGTTCTTTAGACTCCGACCGTTAGAGGCTTCTTAGACTCCGACTGCTCAGAGCCTTCAACTTTGACTTCGATCTTCAAACCCAGAGACTTCGACCTTCGAAGACTTCGATTTTGACTAACCTTCGGAGACTTCGACTCTAGCCTTCGACCTTCGACCTCGAAGACTTCGACTTCGGCCTTTGATCTCGGAGCTTTCGACTTCGACCTCCGTCTTTGAACTGACCATGGCAGCTGGACCGTTTTAATCTCCGCACCCTCTGACCTCTCTAAACTCTCCGATCTCTTCGACCACTCGAAGCCGTCCAACCTCTCCAAGCTATCCGATTCTTTCGACCATGGCTTCGACTACGCCTTCGATCATGGCTTCGACCATACAAAAATATTGTAGCTTCCGACCACTTTTCCTTCACAAAGAAAAGAATTCTAATAATTCTTTTGATTCATTTCTTTGGAATTCAAAAGTCGTTCTCCTTTATCCTAACTCCTTTTTGGACCCATTCAAATTTCTAAATTCATCTAAAGTCATATTCTATCTCTCAGTATATATTTTATTGTCTTTAGATTTTATTTGGATTTTATTTGAGTTTAGTTTGTTCTGCCTTTTCGCGTGTCGACTACGATTAGTCTAGAGAGTATAACTTTGGCGAACTTCAGTAAACTTCGAAGCAAGGCAAGTTACACCTTTGATTATGTTGCTTCTTGTAATTTAAATTACTTATGTTGTTTTTAAAATTATTATGCATGCATATTTTTATTCAAATTTAGTTTAAATTCGATTTAAATTCTAGTTATATCCAAATCCTTTGTGTATGACCAAATTTGACATTGAACTTCCTTATGCCTTGTCATCTTAGATGAAAATCTAGTTAGTATAATAGTATTAAGTAAAAATTTTATAGAATTACTTAGCCATACTTAGAATGATTTAACTGGGAATATTTGTTTCACTGGAAAATGATGAGTTTCTAAAATCTATTCTTGACTACGGTGAGTCAAGAAGGAATATGAATGTTTCAAAAAAAATATAAAATCTTGGTTTGGACCTAGGCTAATGGTTAGGTGGTGGGTGCTGGCATGCATTGTTGTTCGGTGACACAATGTTGATTGTCAAGCACTAGAGGTATGTGGTTTGAGCCTACGTCAAGTTAAGGACCGGTCTGTGAGATACTGTTGCAAAATCATGTCGTACTACCACAAGACTGGTATAGGACAGTCCTGTCTGACTAATTTGTGAGGTCCCAACTTTGGTCTCGCTATAGGTTGAATGTGAGTGTGGCGTATGCCATGAGAAGTCTCACACGGCACAAGAGGGGGAAGTTACTGTACTGTGGACCCGACGCACGGGAGAGAGGGTTCACGGTGGACTCAATTCATAGAACTGTGCATGGGGTGAGTGCTGACGTGGCGGCTAGGGCTGACGTGGCACTAACTCTTCTCCTCCCAATGCTGCCTCTCCTTCCCCGTCACCTCTCCTTCCCTATGCTTCCTCTCCTTCCCTACACTACATCTCATCCCAACGTCGCCTCTCCTTCCCTATGCTTCCTCTCCTCCCGATGCCGCCTCTACTTCCCTACGCCACCTCTCCTCCCTATCACCTCTCCTCCTAAAGGTATGGATCCCACTTCTTTTTAGAGGTAGATCATGGTGAGTTTGGTAGATGAATGGAGATGTGGTGGCTCTGCACATGAGGAGGGAACCAAGAAGCGATGGCACTGGGAGAACTATTGCACGATAGATTGTAGGCTTTTGATTGCTCGATGAGGATTTTTGTCAAAATTGAAGTCACAGTGACAATCTAGATTTATTCTGCTAGTTTGATCTCTCATATGGTAGTTATTTATTTTTTTGGAGTGTAGTCTGTGGCTCTGTCAATTGCCTATGCTCAGTTTTGTGCTCAGTATTGCTTACTGTTGTTGTTAGGCTTTGCCGAAAATATACATATGTTGAATCTGCAATTGCCAAAAATATATGTTGAGTCTGCAGTAACTCTACTACGTTACTAGTGCCTGATTTCTTTCGAAAACTGTTGTTTATGCATGCTCTTGACATTGATACTACACTGAGGTATATAATATTCAATTATTCAAACTAACAAAATATTTGAAGGTTTGTCACTGTGATAATTGAAAAATTGACAAGAGTGGAAGAAGGCTAAGTTTTTAACTTGCGCAAGTCATCTGAGAGTAATACTACAATTGTTAATCTGTGCATTATGTAGATTTTAAATGCTCACATGTGTGTTTTATTAAGCATATTGCCGTATGTTAATGATATGAGTCAGCTATCTATTTTTAGAGATAATATATATATACCGTCATGTCATTTTCATATTGTTGTATATATGCTATCTTGTAGTTGTTGAGAAATACATGTTGTGTTCAAAATATTAAACAAATAGCTAGAGAATAAATTTAGAGATAAATTGTTGGAACTTTTGTTTCTCAGTGAGTTGGAGTTCTTAGAGACAACATTAAGGCTGGGTCGTGTTATTGCTCTAAGATCTATTTGAAGTGGTACGTTAGTGTTCCAAAGGGACCTTATAGCAATAACATATACCACAGAAATCTTCAAAGGTCATGAAGCAAATCACACACTCTAGTATGTTAGATTCTATGAAGTAAGTTATGGCTACTATCTCTTCCTCATTATCATGCTACGTGTTGGGCTTAGTTGTTGTTTTATACGTAAAAGAATCTTTGGGCTGCCAGTAGCCTAAATGTTATTTTACGCACAAGACAACAACCTAAGCCTAGCGCACAACGTGATGAGGAGGAAGAAACTGTGGCCATAACAAACTTCATAGAATTTAAGACACTACTGTGTGTCATTAGCGTCATAGAATATTGTTTACACTCATAGCTCACCGTAATGACTTTTTCTTGTAAAAGTGATGACGTCCGCATAGTCAGCATCGTCGCCATCGACATCGCCGAATGGGTCTGACCCTCCGAAGACCAGGGTAACTAAGCATGGTAAAGGAGTATCGAAAAGTCCAGAGGGCCGAATGACCATCACGGTGGTCTCTCCGGATAGGGTTCGTCTGCTACCGAAGAAAGAGGCGGCAGCATTCCGGACTACCTGCAGGATAATTGGAAGGAGACGGGTCCCCATCACCGTAGCAAGCTAGAAAGCTTTGATAAATGATCGAAAACATCAGCTGTGGGTGAAAATAACAGAGTCGTTTGAGATCCCAGCAGAAGTTCAGGGACTCGTGCGACAACAGGCGCTCCTTCAACAGACCTTTAAGAGCATGCTTTTCATCCAGTACATGACCAAGGATCGCACATCCTTCATGAGGTATGCACAAACAAGGAAGGCCTTTTGTGCAGATGAAGACAATGACAGAATTTCAATAGCAAAGTGCGGCGCACAAGGTTCTCCAGGCACAAAACACTCACCTCTACAGACTCGGCACTGCTGGATACATGGGTAACATCCTACAATGGAGAATGTAGGATGAGCTCGCAATCTGATCGGAGGCCTCCTCTCCATTTGCCAGGATCACAAACAAGCGTGCCTGAAACTGATTAAGAGTGAGGTCATCAACTATGTCTTCAAGTGTCTCCTTTTTCAAAAACCCCGTATATGAGGAAGCGTCCCAACGCTTGTTAAGATATGTTAGATATATTAAAATTTCTAGTTGTTATTCGCCTCAGAAGCACAACTAGAGGATAAAGATTTCATAACTGAGAAAGGGCAAGGCAAATTGTGTCCTTTAATCATGTTCAACTCAGATTTTAAATATATTATTTATTTATTTTATTTTATTTTAAATTATCATGCATTGCTATTTTATTACAAACCTTCGTATGTGGTAGTTATTGTCCAACTTGATCAATCCCCCATTTGATAATTTGAATGACATAATTTCATTATAACCATATGATGAAAAATTATTTAGTGATACCATACTAGTTATCATATGGGTTGTACAATCAATTTGCTTAGCTATACTTATAGTCAAGGTAGTCAAAGTCGAGATCCTAAGTTGGATCGATTTGCCTCCGGTAGGATCGAATCGTAGAATCGGCGATTCTACGGATTTATAAAAATAGACATATTTAACATCTATATTGTAAGTTTGTATGATTTTTATATGGTTTACCACTTACTTTTAACCAAAAAATGGGCAAAGCACTTCTTATCAGTTATCACACAAATATACAGGGCACATGTGTGTTTAGACCTATATTTGACCACACAGGTATAGTATGGTTTATTTTTTCAACTAAAGAACTTACAAAAATGACATGATTCAAAATGATTCTACGCTACGATTCTCCCACGATTCTAAACGATTCTACACTTCGGAGCGCGATTCTACCACGATTCTACCTGATTCCAATTCTAAGTGTGATCTGGATCGACAACCTACCGTAAGTTCGTAGAATCGTACGACTCTACGAGTAGGATCGCGACTCTGACTACCTTGCTTATAGTTATGTTGGGCTTATCATCACATATGATCAATTAATTAATTTAACTTAATAAAATATTGAATCATGGTTGTAGCCACAGTGATAAAGTTTGTGTACCATGATATTGGTGTTGGTTATACAAAATTGATTTTCACTCAGGCGAGTGATCGTGCAATAAAGGAAGAAGTGTGAATTCACTTTGAGGGATGCAGATATCTTGCATAGGTAATGTCTAAGAACTTAACTTTGTGCGCCATTAATGTAAACCATAACGCACAAACCACATATCTAGTATAAGATAAACCTGACTAATTAATTTATGATATTTTAATTTCAATCTCGCCATTGTGATGAACATGATTGCTGATTTCCATGAGACGCAAGGGGGGTGTGATGCGAAACCCTAGTGGACAGGATTGAGTTGTGGTTAAGCATTGTAAAAATCTTGTTGTGATTTCCTTTGGTGCGGGGATGATCACATCGTGTGGGTATAGTTATACAATGATTGATGATTGATGATTTCACACGAAGAGTAGATATTTCATAAAACTTAGTTGGGATAATTTGAAAAGTGAATGGTTAGTTCACTGATAGTTTAATTCATGAATGGTTAGTTCACGAGTGGTTCACTGGGTGGACGGTTAGTTCACTTGTGATTCATTTAATTCCTTTAATTAGTTACTTATTATTATTTTATTTAAAGTTTATTTTCAATCTATTTGTTATATTTATTTTAAATTATTGTTTTCTGTAAAATAACTTTTCAGCTATCCATTGATAAGCCTTATATATTATATTGTATTTTTGTTACAAACGACTTGCTGAATACCAATGTACTCATGGTTTATGCCTATTATTGCTCAGTTGAAGAGGAACCATATCAACAAGAGGTACTTGAAGGAGGATATTTCGACGACTTCGCGGATTAGGACTTCGCTCCCCAGTCAATTGCCTATGGGCATATCGAATGGCTACCATTCTTAATTTTATTTTTCACGGCTAGTTTCTTAATCCCTTCAGGCTAATATTTGTAAGCTTAGCCATAAGATCGTACTCTAATAACTATAAATATTTGAGTCTTTTCTTTTATTAATCGTGTATATGATTGATATTTTATCTATATTTACACTGTGTGCACTAGCGTGATCTTAGACTAGTACGGTATACACAGAGAGTCTGAATTTACAAAATCGAGTCTTGACATTTCCCCAGCCTTAAACCCCCGTCATCACTACCTTAGTGCACCACTACCATGGCCTTAACTCTGGCGAGCTCCTGAGCTTCGCGCTTCTCCCTCGAGCCCTACAAATACCTCTCTAAGAATCCCCTACTTATGCCACTCCTCTCCCGCCTCTCATTTCTCTTCTTCGTGCACATGAGACTTTCCACACCGAGGTGCTCCTCCGTCGGCCTTAAGTCGAGCTCTGACGAGCATTTTCGTTGAGCCCAGGACTCTTCGCACTTCAACGCCACCGCCTCCATCTTCACCAAGCCCGCACGACCGTCCCCACCCCTTCACCGAACATCCCCACAACTGGAACACCACCGACGATAATGACCAAGCCATACCGCTACTCTTCCTCATCGTCGACCGCTTTTCACTCCTCGCCGATAAAGACACGTCGCATCATCGTATTCCCCATGACTTCCTCTATCTCGCACGCCCTTGCCAGCCACCGCCGACCACTCTAAACCTCTGACCACTATAGCTCCGACATTCGACTAGCCACTGTAGCTCCGACTTCCGACCAGCCACTGTAGCCCCAACATCCGACTAATCATTGTACCTCCGACCACATACAGAACATTGTAGCTACGACCACGCACAGCTTTCGATTGAACATTGTATATCTGATTAAATTCGTTCAATTTCTAAATTCATCAACGACCACATACAGCTATGACCACAGCAGAATTTCCTATTTTTTCCTTTTCTTTAGTTTCGAACTTTCAAAAGTCCGTATTTCTTCGCCCTAACTCCGATTGAACCCATTCAAATTTTAAATTCATATAAAATCAAGATCTATCCAAATCTACCATGTTTTCAAAACTTTAGAGTTTACTTGAATTTTATTTGAAATTGCTAGGTTATTTTTACGATTAGACTCTGACGATTCTCAGAAATTCTTCGACAACAATTCTCACCAATTTGCGGAGTAAGGCAAGTTGCAAACCTTGATCATGTTAATCCCAGTTTCCAAATAAAATTATATTATTTTAAATTATACAACATGCATATTTTTATTCAATGTATATCAATTCAGTTTTAAATTTAGTTATTGCCTACATATTAATTCCTCCGTTGATATTGATTCCCACATACCTTGTCGTCCTAGAATAAAATTCTAGTTAGTACACTAGTATGGACTAGAGAATTTTATAGCAAATGCTTAGACATGTTTATTAATAACTATTGGTCTGGGGATAACCTTTTCACATAAAAGGACGAGTTTTAAAATATATTCTTGACTTTGATGAGTTAAGAAAGTTTATAAATTTTTTTGATAAAATAGAATATAAAACTTGGTTTAGACTTAGGCAAATGGTATAATGGTGGTTCTTGCTGGCACATGTTGTTGTTTAATGACACAATGATGATACCTGGCACAAGGGGTATGTGGAATATGCCTAAATCAATTAAAGACTGGTTTATGAGCTACTTCTACAAAGCCCGAATGTACTACAACAAAGTTGGTATGGGACAGTCCTGACAAACTAATTTGTGAGTCTCAACCTGAGTCTCGCTAAAGGTTGAATGTGAGTGTAGCTTAGACCGCGAGAAATCTCACATGGTACAAGAGGGGGCCCCAACTTGTGAATTCTTATTGTGATGAAACCTTAGTGGAGGCGGGGTCAGGTTGACGACTTTTCCATTGTAAAGGCCTTGTTATGATTTTCTTAGTCACACATCTACGAAAGTGTGTAATGGCCGATATTATGATATAATGATACCTTGTGAGTAAAGTTGTACCACCTCTATAGAGTGTATAAACTACCCTAGATAGCTGTGCCCATGATTATAAGCAAGCTGAGTAAAGTTTTTTCAAAAATAGTTGGTAAAATGCTTATGGATGAATAGAATACATATGAGATCTTTTTGGGAAAAATGGTCTGGTTGGGATACCCGTGGTTAGATTGGTGCCAAGTCGGTGCCTACACCAACTATATTATTTTATTCAAATTATTGTTTTATCCTACTATATTAAATTCAGTAATTTTCAATCTATTAATATTGATTTACTTTCAATTAACTCTATATGTCTTCACTTGTCAGCCTTGCATTAATATTGCTTTCTCTCATGTAACTTATGGAGTACATTTTATGTGGTCACCCTTGCTTAATTCTGTTGCTCAAAGAAGGACTGCTTCAACTTTGGTGAGGATCAGGACATATATGTCGTGTCTTACTATCATTTATCTGTGGGCAGGCTTGTTGGGTTTCTTCCGCTTCGATTTTATGTTTCGCTACTTATATTTAATTTTTGCCTATGGGTCGGGGATGTGAGCTTTGGCCATAAGGTCGTACTTGTTTAATTAATAAAGTTTATCATTGTGCTTAATATGTATCTCTCTTACCACTGTGTGCATTAGCTGATTCCAAACTAGTGTGATTTACACAGAGGGTTCCAAAGTTGTTGCTCTAGAGTCCGACATTCTTGTACCACCTTCATCAGTGGTAAATCAGCCAATGCTATAGCTTCAAAGCGGTAATGTTTAAGGTCAATCATATGGCTGGGGTTGGCAACCCTAGCTTGATTGGCCAAAGTGACTCTCCAGCAAAAGCTGGTACACCATCTTTTCATATTCTACTTAGTGGTTGTTACAATTCAAAAAGATTCACTGAGATTATTACTTAGCGAGGAACTTCACATAAGCAGTTGGTCTTGTCAATAATACATGCATGATTACTCAGCACTTTTGACAAAAAAAGTTTTATTTCATAAATACTTGTAATTATCATGTTATTAACTATTAACTATTGTCAATAATACTCCACAGTAACCTTATTAACTATTTAATCTTCTTAATTTTACTGCCTCGTTATTTGTTTTTGTGATAGTTATTAGAGAGTACTTCTGTCTAAAACATTGTTGCATTGATTTGTTTAATTTGATGTCAATTGATTGAGAATATACATTAGATATTTCATAGCAACACACGAGTATTTAACTAGTACATATGATTGCTGACAATCTGGGTGAAAAATTGAACCGGATATTATACCCTTAGGCTTTGTTTAGGAGATCCATTTTCGGCTAGATTCACCTGGATAGGCCGAAAATTTAAATAAAACACTTGTCCATCCACAGGGATGGGCTGGGGTTTTGGCCCATTGCAACATCTCGATGGACACGTCACCTCGATCGAGAATGAATAGTCTCGAGAACAGCAGGTCGATCGACATGTCGCGTGGAGGTCTGGCCGTTATCGGCCGATCGAGATAGCTTTGGGCCTGTTTTTAGCTTATTTTATATTATAATTTATAATTTAAATTTTTTTAAATAAATAAACAGAACGATTTCTTTATCATCATTTTGAAGTGATTTATTAAGATAATATTTTAGAAGTTGTTTATTACCTTTCAATTTATTTGTACGAATACTCATATTAGAATTAAAAAACATTACTGCTCAAAAGAATATACCCTTTGTGCTGACAGTATGTGGACTTTAGCGTAGTTTGTGTTGGGCGGGAAGTTAATTCGGGCGATCACTTGTGTGTAGGTGGATAAATGCTATCCGTGCCGAGTTTCTTGTCAAGTTGCTTGCCAACGGATGTGATTGTCCGCACTCTCAAAAAAAAAATGTCAGTATCTTCCCTTGAATAGCTTCTGTTACTCCGTTGCATTCGATCTTGACATCTACCTACTCTGATATGTCACTTACTTTTTAACATAAAACAGTGTCTTCTATACGGATCATAGTCCTGTTTATTTTGATTTAAAACCCTTTTGAAAGGTTAGGTGATCTCACGTGCTATTGAATCTGTTCTTTTTTATTGCGATTTATAGTTTTTAGCTAAAATTTTTAAATTTTAACTGTTTACGATAGAGATTACGGAAAGAGAGATCCTCGTTTGTGATTTTGAATGGTACAGATATTGAGATTTTAGCGTGTACTACAATTAACTTGTAGACCCCGTTTTAAAAAAAATATAATCTGTTTAAAAGTTAGATACTGTAGTAAAAGTCAAAAGTCGTTTTTAAAAACTGAAAAGAATAGGTCCATTGACAAGAGACTGATTGAACCATTGTATGTACGGTTTGATCGCGGTGTTAAGGGGGCGCTCGTTTTAGCGATGGTTTGATCGCGGTGTTAAGGGGGCGCTCGTTTTAGCGATGGTTTCTGGTTTTTGATCGAAATTTCACTGTAGTTGGTTTTTTTTATTATAGCTGATTTGGCCTTTTGAACATAATTAATTTTAACCCATTAGGGATAATACAAAGGAACATGGGAAAAAATACAAAAAAGTCTAAAATATCTAAAAGAAATTTAGAAAAAGATGAAATATTAAATAGAAAAAAAATAGAAGTTAGAAGTTGAAGTCGAAAAAAAACCGAAATAGTACTCCGGCTTAAGGTCTAGTACAGCAGGTCAATCGACACATCGCGAGGAGGTCCAGCCAATCTTGGCCGATCGAGATAAGCCTTTGTGCTGGCAGTTTGAGGACCTTAGAGCAACTCCAGCAGGGCCCCTACTTGAGCCCCTAAACTCAGATTTGAGAGCCAGAGCAAAAAATTGAACTCCAAAAAGGCCCCTACTTGAGCCCTCAAAAATAGGGGCCTCTCAAATGAGGCCTCCAAGCCCTCATTCCTAGGGGGCCCCTACTTGAGCCCCTAAACTCAGATTTATTCATATTTGAATAAATACGTCCCTCATTCGGAACAAATTTGAATTTAAATTTGAATATTCGTATTTGAATTTATAAATTTAAACGTCCCTCATTGTGCTTTCAATTTAAATTCGGAACAATTTTGAATTTAAATTTGAATATTCATATTTGAATTCATAAATTTAAATTCGGAATAAATTTGAATTTAAACTTAAATATTCGTATTTGAATTCATAAATATTTTATTGTGTATTGTGCTTTTGTCCCATATATATGCATATAGTGTGTGAGGAAATAGAGAGAATTGAGAAGTAGGGGCTCTGTTTTGAGGGCTCCTGCTGGAGTACAGCTCAGAAAATAGGGCCCTCAAAAATAGGGAGAGCCCTCAAATGAAAAGTAGGGGCCCTATTTTGAGGGCTACTGCTGGAGTTGCTCTTAGAGTGTTCATAACTTCTACCATCTTGCGATTGATTAGTCTCTAGAACAGTAGGTCGATTGACATATCCGAGGTATGGTCGATATTTGACCGATCGAGATGGGGGTGATCCGAATAGTGATGGTTTTTAGTTTTTGTTGAAAAAATATTGTAACTGGTTGAAAAAACACTGTATCTGAGTTGGTTTATTGAGTATAATTAAATGTAAAAAAATATAAAAAAACCGAAAACAAAAAATGAAAAAAAAGTATAAGTAAATTTTTTAAAAAAACAAAAATAATTTTATCAGAGAAGCATTCTGATGCACATGTTGAAATCAGCCGCCAACGCCCACCGCCAGAAGCGAGCGGGGCGATAGTCTTTGTGTTGGCAATTTGTGGAGTTTAAAGGGTGTCCAGCAATGAGCTCGAAAAATTACTACGGCATAAAATTCCTAAAAAATATAGCAATGAGTTTAAAAAATTACAAAAAGTTATGTGCAGTCTCTCGGCATAACATACTTGACTGTGTATTTTTTTGGTAATTTTATCCACTGTGAATATTTTTTAAAAATTAGTATGATTTTGATATTTGTAGGAGTTATTATATATAACAAACGAGCTCCAAAAGTTACAAAATTTAATGTGAAATATTCTGACATAGTTATAGTAATTGTGTAATTTTTTGAAAATTCTATGTACTCTGAATTTACCACATTAATTCATGTTAATTTAATTATGAAATTAGCGATGCTCAAACATCTTTTGCAGTGTCTGACCTCTGTCCTTCGTACATATGTCGGCCCATTGCTGCTATCTTTTCTTTTCCACTATGTCCTTTGCACAATTATCACTCTGTCGGTGTTGTCCTCTGTTCTTCACACATATATCTTTTCTACCGGTGTTGTCCCTCCTCGCGCGCTCCCTCGCCTGCACTAATATTGTTATGTCTGTGCTGTCCCCCCTCGTCCGCTCCCACATATGCATATTTATCAGTGTTACCATGCCGTCCCCGCTCCCTCTCGGTAACATCCTAACACGGTCATAGTAATTATCTTTTTTTTGTGAATTTCATACATTACAAATATTTGTAGAAGTACATGTAATAGTACAAAAAATCTCATCTCACGGGATGCGATATGGCTCACCGATCTAAGCAACTGCTCTCTCCTTGCCGCGTCTAGCTTCTCGTGCGTGGCCTTATCTTTTGTCGAGCACGAGCATATCCCGTAGGGTACGTCAGTCGGTCCGGAGGTTGCATTTCTGTTCGGAGGAGGTATGGAGACCATTCCATTTGTTGAGTGGCCGGTGGTAGTCCAGTAGGCTGAGGTACAGCAGGCTTAGTTCGATAAGCGTCGATGTCATGAACGAAGGACTCTAGAAATCCCCCTCGTGGTACAGATGGGCTCTCGCCTTGACCGTATGACGTGGCAACGAAGCCGGAGGAGCTCTACCCATCGAAGTCTCCAAACCCTGGGTATGGTGTGAATGCTGAGCTATGCCTTGCATACGCTGCAAACCCTGGCGCTCTGTACCTCTCCCTAGAAGCATCTGGGAGGCACGTATCATCATTGGTGGACTCGACGTCACCCCCACGTTGAATTAGAGGATGCAAGATGAAACAATGTTGGTTACAATAAATATACCGGATGTAGAATACAAATCTCGTACCTTTTGGATGTGCAGTGAAGATGAACGACAGGGAGCGGTAATCTGTGTAGGTGATTCGGAGGTAATACGATCTAAGCTAAAAAAACTCAGAAGAACAAAGGTAATCTATCACGGCTTCGTGAGCATGAAGAATTCTGCTCGACCAATGTGATGACTGTTGAGAAATTAATGAAGAATAGATTAACGGTAACGCAATCCATGCAATCAACCAATCACCAAGAGACACGATAGATTAATCATAGAGACACCAATTAAGATAGAACATCATATGTAGTCTTTATTGATTTCTGATCTCTGATCTATTTATATGGTACAATACCTCTCTATTTATAGTCCAAGCCCACCAGGAGCAATTCTGGTATTTGCCCACACTAGAACCTTCTAGGTTTCGTAACACTCCCCTTGGTCGAATACCACGGCATACATATGTCTCATTAAAAACTCCTCCCAAAAACCCAGCGAAAAAAAGAGATGGAGAAAAGAGTACATCGTATTCGTTCCTTATGACGCACTAGTTGCCTCATTAAAAACCTTTATATGACAAAAATTTCAGAAAAAACACACAAAAGGGAAAGAGTGCAACATTTAGATCTTTAGGATCATGTAAATCTTCTGGCCTTACATCAGAGCTATGGTTCAGGGATTTATTCCCTTGAAACTTGTAACTCTCTAAGGTGTCTCATCTCTATGCCTTGAACACACTTTTGGAAGTTAGAAACTGGGAGAGATTTTGTGAATAAATCTACCGAATTATCATAAGACTTAGTGTCGTAGGGGTGGCCCCCACCTAAACCCAGCTAGCCTGTTGAGAAGGTTATAAACCATGTAAATGACGTAGCTTGCCCTCAAAGGGAAGCTCGGTGTAAGGTTACGATGGTAAAGACGCTCCTTACGAGGAAGCATATATATCACGACCAGCCCTTGGGAAAGACCCAAGAGGACATTGCTCACCTAACTCTCCACTACCATACACCTCTCTCTCTGTTTGGTCTATAGCCACAACAGTTGGCGTCGTCCGTGGGGACGACGAGAGCAAGCCTCAAGTTCACCGTCGGTGGCGAAGAAGGGAGGGGTCGCAACGAGGTCCCGCGTCAGCACTAGGGCTTCGGCATCAGCGGGCGCGGGGGAGGACGACAATGCTCATCGCACGACGATCGGCCCCGCCGCTGTCGATGCGACCATCGACCCCGCCACTGCGGACGCAACGGTCGACCCCACCGAAACTGACGCGACGGCCAACCCCACCGTACACGTGACGCCCCACTCAGCCGCTGGCGCGGCAGCCAACCCCGACAGTATCGGTCGGGTGCAAGGGAGTGGTAGTGTCGGCGGTGGTTGCAACTGCCCCAGCCGTGCGACCGGATGCGCCCATTGCCACATCTACACCTGCAGTGAAGAACGCCCTACTGGCAGCCCTCGGCATGCTCCAGCAGGAGTTGGCGGATCTCCGGGGGGCTGTGCGGAGAATGCAAGTGGCTCGGAGTCAACCGACCCCGCCGGTGACCGCACCGGAGCCCACGCCTGAGCGCGCGGACAGCTAGGATGCCCCCACATCCAGTCGCTCTTCGCTGCGACGTGTGGACCCGGAGTCCCCGCTATCGGCGGGCCTGCAGCAGGTGGCATGGCCGGAAGACTTTAAATTCCCACCCGTCCACGTCGCACAAGGGCGACACACGCACTCCGGGAGTTCGTGGCAGGTACGAGACCGCCATTGAGGCGGCAGGCGGAGACGACACCACCAAGGCGAAGGGGCTCCCGCTCGCGTTGCAGGGAGTGGCGCTCTCGTGGTTCTTCACCATCGAGCCAAACTCCATCTACGTACAGGAGCAGGTTCGCGACCGCCTCTACAACAATTTCCAGGGAAACTATGTCGAGCGTGTCGACGCGGATCGGCTCTTCGCAATCAAGCAAAAACTATCGGAAAAGCTCCGCGACTACTTCAAACGCTTCGCGAAGGTCCGCTGCCAGGTCAAAGATGTCAACGAGACAACAATCATCAACGCAGCGGTACAGGGTCTTCGCCTGGGGCCCCTGACCGAGTACAACGCGCGGAAGCCAATCAAGACAGTTGCGAGGCTCTTCGATAAGATAGAGGAGTACGCTTGGGCGGAGGAGAACGCGAGGCGGCGCCAGGACAACGAGGCCGACGCCAATCCGGCGGAAGGTGTTGCGAAGAGCGTCGACCCGTTGAAAGTAACTTCTCGCGAGCAGCGAGGCGTGAGTCGCCGGCGACGCCCAAAGACAAGGACGTGCCGGCTGACAAAGCCTCAGCGCGGTCGTCAGACGTCCCGGCGAGCCCGTTACGTCTTCGACGTCGAGGGCGGCTCGGAAGACAACGCCCCCGTCGGCCGCGGGGCAGGGCTCGACGGGGTCAGGGGCGAGGCCGAGGCTGGGGCCGCGACGGTTGGGCCCGTGCGAAGTACGGCGACCAACACTGCTCACAGTGGTGCGAGGTGCACGACCAAGGCAACCATGACACCCGCTCCTGCACCACCATCGCGGCAATTTGACAAAGCGTCGCCAGAGATAGGGATCTCGAGGCGCGCCCACCCGTCGTGGCACACGTCCAGCAACCCCTGGATGGCCTCCTAAGGATTCGGGATCAGGAGCCGCGACCTCAGGAGGGTCTCCGGCGGACGCAAACCCAGGTGCAACAGCCCCAGGAGAGCCCCCTGCGGATCCATGCCCTTGAGGGCGCCCTGCGTGGGTCATCAACGTAATCTCCGGAGGCTCCTCCCTGGAGTTCGCCTCGGAGCGACAGCGCAAGGCCTACGTGCGGAGGCTACACCACGTGGCGGTGTACCCGGCACATGCACCGCCAGACTGGGCGCAACATGCGATCACCTTTACGCCCACCGACGCCGAAGGCATGGAGTTCCCCATCAAGATCCCCTGGTCATCCAGGTCGCGATTACCGGGTGCGACGTCTAGCGTATCTTGGTAGATGGGGGAAGTTCCACGAACGTTTTGTTCGCACAGGCCTTCGACCAGATGGTGATCCCTCGAAGCCGTCTAGGCCCCTAAAAAGTTCCGCTGCAGGGCTTCGGAGGTCAGCCGTTGCTGGCGCTGGGCCAAATATGTTTGCAGGTCTCCTTCGGTCAGGACGACAACGTGGCGAGCGGGGATGCCACTTTTGATGTCGTCAATATCTAGTACCCCTACAACGTCTAGTACCCCTACAACGTCATTTTAGAGAGACCGACCCTCAATGCCTTTGGGGTAGTACCACACCATGGCTTCCTATGTGTGAAGCTTCCGGGCCCGCGAGGTATAATCACCGTCCTCGACGACCAGCATATGGCTCGGCACATGGAGCATGGCGCCCGAAGCCCGTACCCGGGAGTCCAGCGAGGCCCCTAGGTCAGGCGTGCTCGTACACGCACTACGACAGCCTAAGCACCAGAGGCTCCCCACCTCGCCATCACGAAAACGAGTCTAGTGGTTAGTCCCCAACCTTTTGTACTCATTCACCCGCGCAAACGGGAATTTAATAAAGTTCACTGTTTGCAAAGCTATTCCTGCTCCCCACCAAAAACGTGCGGAGGCTTGCCTCCGTACGCACTCCCCGGAGTATAAAAAAGACGTGGACGTTTTCCCTGCACTCTCTACTGAGTATAAACAAGACGCGAAGTCCCGCACACGCGTCGGTGTCACTACCACGCGTACTCTCCGGAGTACAAAGACGCGGTCGATGTTCCCACGTATTCCACGGAGGTCCACCTCCGCACACGCACTCCACGGAGGTCCGCCTCCGCACACGCACTCCATGGAGGTCCGCCTCCACACACGCACTCCACAGAGATCCACCTCCGCACATACTCTACGGAGTATAAATAAGACGTAGCGTCGAGGTCCGCCTCCGCACGCACTCTATGGAGTATAAATAAGACGTAGCGTCGAGGTCCACCTCCGCACGCACTCTACGGAGTATAAATAAGACGTAGCGTCGAGATCCACCTCCGCACGCAATCTACGGAGTATAAATAAGAAGCAGCGGGGGGACGCCTCCGCGCGCACTCTACGGAGTATAAATAAGACGCGGATGTTTTTCCTGCGCACTCTACTGAATATAAACAAGACACGGATGTCCTGCGCGCGCGTTGGCGTACCCTCCGGAGCTTAAGTAAGCCGTGGTTGATAGTCCCACGCATTCTCCGGAGTACAAACAAAGACACGGGTGTTTTCCCTGCGAACTCTACTGAGTCTAAACAAGACGCAGATGTCCCGCGCACGTGCTGGTGTTATCACCGCGCGTACTCTTCGGAGTGTAAATAAGACGTGGATGATATTCCGACGCACTCGCTGGAGTCTTTATACAACGGCGCACGGGCACCAGAGGCTCCTCACGCTTTCAGCAAACCGCGTGCACCGCATGGACGGCCGGCTGCGAGTGCAGGGGCGGGGCACACAAGCTCAAGGGCCTGCACCTCCGCAGAAGGGAGACGACGCAACGCGCTGCCGGCGGCGCCACGCGGGCGCGGCTCCCGCAGACGGAGGTGCCCAATGACGCCGGGACCGTGGGCGTTCGAGCTCGTGACGCAGGATCGCCCCAATAAGGCGGCGCGAGCTCGATATCAAGCCTCCGTTACCAGCCAAGCCGAAGGAATGGGAGCGCCCGTGCAGGCCCCCCTCAAGGACATGCCTTCCCGAGCTGGAGGAGTCGGAGCCCGTCCCTGGAGCAGCACGGCTCCCTGCAGCACCGCAAGCACCAAGATCCCTCTCATCCCAAGCGTCCCACAGCTAGGGAATGAGACTGGGGGAGAGGACAGACGCCTGTGCGGGACAGCACGGTGGGACGTGGCCTCGCAGACGCGACGTAGAAGTCTACTACCAAAGTTAGGAGCTGCCTTGATGAAGTACAAGTGAATTGCCCACCACCCCGCACCAGCCAAGGCTCTTCGGCGAGCCAGCGAGGGGAACATACATCGCGGTGTCGCACCCGCCTTGTATGGGCGGGATGTCTGGCCCCGCGGTACTCCCGGCGGCATCAGCCGTGCTTCGGAACCCTCAGCGCTATCAGTGCCTACCAGCAAGCAGGAAGAAGCTGAGGCGTACTAAGGACGGTGAGTCCGCCAGGGGTAGTTGCGGGGCGCGATGTCTAGGAAGACGAGTGCCCTTCACTTGGCCGCTCGCCCCTTTTAAAGAGCCCTGGAAGCAAGACCGCGAAAATTATACCTCAAGAGTCCCATCGCCTGCCCTAGGGGCATGTGGTGCAATAGTGCCGCCCCACTTCAGTTGCAGGGCTCCGCCAACTACACTCCACGCGTCCCCCTATCCCCGGGACGATGGCAAGGGACACCTCCCCCGCAGCCGTACAGCGCCAAGTGCAGAGCGTCATTAATCTCGCCACAGCTGTCCCGTCGGTATCTGGAACTGCGGGGCAACAGTCGCGCCCGTGAGGCCCCTATCGACCGCGGGGGATGGGGCCTATGGAGCTAGGGTTCTGTCATTCCTCAGGCCTGCCTCATCCTTATCCCGCCCAGCAGTAGGGGACGGAGCGCTCGCACATCTACTTCAACCAGACGCCAGCTCCGCTGCCACCACTTCGAAGGGTAGGGGACGGAGCGCTCGCGCGTCTACTTCGACTAGACGTCAGTTCCGCTTCCACCACTTTGAAGGGTAGGGGATGGAGCGCTCGAGCGTCTACCTCGACCAGGCGCCAGCTTCGCTGCCACCACTTTGAAGGGTTGGGGACGGAGCGCTCGCGCGTCTACCTCGACTAGGCGCCAGTTCCGCTGCCACCACTTCGAAGGGTAGGGGACGAAGCGCTCACGTGTCTACCTCGACTAGGCGTCAGCTCCGCTGCCACCACTTCGAAGGGTAGGGGATGGAGCGCTCGCGCGTCTATGTCGACTAGGCGCCAGCTCTGCTGCCACCACTTTGAAGGGTAGGGGACGGAGTGCTCGAGCGTCTATCTCGACCAGACGCCAGCTCCGCTGCCACCACTTCAAAGAATTGGGGACGGAGCGCTCGCACGTCTATTTCGCTTGGACGTCTGCTCTATGCCAACCTCAAGCGTCTACCCCAACTAGCCAACAAACTTTACAACAAAAGCACAAAGCGGATGCGCCCAAAAACGACGGCGGGGACAAACGTTTCAGCTTATCCATCACGCTGCTACACAGTGATTACAAAGCCCACCAGGCCAACGCTACTCGTCCGGGTTCGCCTGGACGACCTCCCGCGCCAGAGCCTCATCCGTCGAGGTTCGATTTGCCCAGAAGTTCAGCGAGTCCTCGGCCCGCCACCAGCGCCGGGTCACGGCGTCAGCAATCAGCAGACGGTCCCCATCGGGCAGCTGCTCGGAATAAAACAACGCGGTTGGTCAAAGAACGACAGCAATTTTCACTTCATTCGCAGCATGGAGTACACAGGTTACAATACACACCGGCGCACAAGAACCTCGAGGTCACACCTGCTTTGAGCCGTCGACCCCGTCATCGTCGCGCCGGGCAACTCCATCCAGCCACTCACCAAGGTTCCCCTCGCCGTACATGTTCCGCCGCAGCTCCACCTTTGCCGCAGCCTCCCCGATGTACTCCCAGATCCGTTCGTGGAAAAACCGAACGGCGGGCCGAACAGCGCGCACAGCACCAGACATCACTTCGGCCCCAACAGGCATCTCCAGCTGCGGGTCGTCCAGTTCATCAACATGACGGTAGCCCCGGTGTTGGAGGAGAGAACACACCAGGCATGCCGTCACGTAGGAGCAGTGATTGCCAAACGTCGTCGCGGCGGCCTGAGCGAGATCGGCCGCTTCCCCAATCCGTCGAAGTGTCCGTGAAAGCTCTGCGGGTCCGAATGAACGGGGTGGCACTTCGGCCACAAGGTTTTCAAGGGTACCCTCCAGGGCCAGCATAACCTCCCATGTTGTCGCCGAGGCGGCACCCAGCGCCTGATCCCGCTCCCTCAGAGACGCAGCAAGGCAGCCCTTCTCTTCCTCCAGCACGGCAACCTGCTAGAGCAGGCCGTCCCGCTCCTCCACTGCTGCCTGCCGAGCCAATGCCACAAGCTCCGTGGCATAGGAGACGGCCCCCGTGCGTTCCATTTTCAGGCGTCGTATGCTGTCGTCCTTAACGGAATACGCCTCCTCCGATGCGCGAAGGGCTCCTTCGGCGACGCGCAACCGGTCCTCCAAGGCCTCCCGTTCCCGGACATAGGCCGCCTGCAGCGCCCGGCTAAGGGCGAAAGTCTACGCAATAAAACGATTAGTACACCTCCCAGGGGCCGTGTGCTGATCAGGATTAGACACTTACCCACATTTCGGCGACCTCCACCACGCTCTCAAGCAGTCCCGACCCGCAAACCTGCAGCGCATCGCTGTCTAGGCTCGCAGCCGCGCTATCTGCGACCCCTCGCCACGCTACCAGCACCTCTGCTCGAGGGACGAAGTCCGCCAGATGTCGGGCGGCATCCGCGGCGATAGCTTCTTCGGCGGCGCCGGATGTCCCTTCTAAGCAAACGTCCTCGTGCTTCGAGGGCTACCCGCATTCGGGGAGCCATGTTGCTGCAATGGGACATAGCAGTCAGCCCTACAAAGACACAGCGGGTCAAACCAAGAAATGTAAGTTTACTTTCTGCCGTGCCCGAATCCACAAGGATCTCGGCATCCCCGGCCACCCTGCCAGGTGGGGGACCTCTGCGTCGGAGCGTAGCTCCACCAAGCCCTCACCCCTGGCAGCCGCAGACCTGCTCGGGGCCGTGGGGACACCGAGGCGCTCGGTGTCTGAGTCGAAGTCCTACAGGGTTCCGACCTTGCTCGCTACAACGAACCCCCTCGACGAGCGAAGGGGCGATTGTGTGCAGGGCCGCTTCGCCTTCGAGGAGTAAGAGGGCGGCCCTGCCTCGGAAACCGCCGTAGGAGGAAGTCCCACCGTGGCAGGAACGGACTCCGCCCCAGCTCTGCCTCAACGCCGGCTGGCGGCGAAGCAGCCCCCGCGCTCGCCTCCAAGTCGGCATGTTTCGCCGAGTCGGCACCCGCGCCCGCTGGTACTCCCTCCCCCACGGAATCGCGGAGAGGTGGACTTGGGGCCAGAACAGTGCGCTCTGGCACCCTAATGCCCAAGGCTTCGCACACGCGGTTCAGCCGCCCCAGACCTGCCTCCGCGGTCGCAGCTACGCGCAGTGTGTGTTCCCTGGCCGTGTACGGTCCGAGGAACGCACCTACCGCACGCTCCACGTCTTCCAGGGAAGCACCTGCGAGGGGCACAGGGGCACGTTGTAAAAACAACAGCCCCAAGGAATAGCATACGAAAGCAACCTCCAGTGCAACTTACGCGGACCGGAGGGTTTCGGCAGCGAACACACGGACGGGCAAACGTTGTCACACCGAAGCTTCCCAGGAGTAACACGCCACTCCGCGGCAAGTGGCGCCACGCCATATGTGACGAATTCCTCAGCGAGGTCGCGCATGTTGAAGCGGGCGGTGATCCCCATAAGCCTCTGCGCTATTCGCTCATCCTCATCATCTATTGGCGCGTCGGGCGTGGTATTAACCGCCACCGGCCGCCCCGAACATTCAAGGCCACTACCGCTCACCACGCGGTGGTAGAACCACCGCCTCATCCAGTTCGGCTCCCACTCCACCCGACTCGACTCCGCGGGAAAAATCTTCTCGCACTGCGGATGCAAGACAAGGTCGACGCTGCCGAAGCCGGGTAACGCCCCGTCCCCCTGGTCCTCCGACGCACACCAGACATCGTGGAGAAACGCGAACAGTGACGCCGTCGGCCAGCACACCTCCATGCGTAGCGCCCAGCTATACACGGCAAGACGGGCTATCACATTCGGCGTTATCTGCGCCAGCTCAAGCCCCAAAGCCCGCAGGACGTCCCCGACAAGTCGGGCGGCCGGAATGCGCAACCCCGCCTCGAAGTAGGCGACGAACACGATCGCCTCCGACGTGTCAGGATGCGGTTCAGTCTCGTCGCCCGCGGGCAATCGCACCTCCCGACGGTCCGACAGCTTCCCTTTTCGCGTAGAAAGCCACCAATCGTCTCTTCCGTCACCAGCGTCGAGCCCAGGACACAGGAGCATGGACCCCCTATTTTCTCCGCCGCTGTCCACCATTTGTCCACATGAGCGGAGTCGCGCCCCTCGAGTGTGTATCCCACCTCGAGCGACGACGGCCGCCGAAAGACAGCGCTATCATCGGCCGGCTGGGCGAGCGTTCCGTCGTGTTCCATCGTCCTCCTAGAGCTCCGCCACAAAGCAGGCCGCAAGGAAGACAGGAGATTGGGCGTGTGACCAGCAGCTAGAAGGCAAGGCGGCGAAAGTGCGGGTGGCGTAATGCAAGAGGTATTTACAACCCCCGCGTCTCCCACGCCATCGGTGAGCATAACTGCTGGGAGGCGAACCGCCCACCTTCCCACGATCGCGACCGTAGTGGCGCACCTAATTATGCGCGCCAGGCCCGGTCAAGCAACGGTCACACCAAAGGGCCTGACAGCGCACGACGCGCCAATAGCGCCCCGCCACGCGTCCGCTCGGGAATCTATGCAAAACAACCTGGCTCCGCCTTCGACGACATCTTTGCCTCCGCGAGGTAGCCCCGGGTCTACCTCCGGCTGCGACGCGCACTACACCGCCGGGCGGCACGCCAGAGACGCCCGCCGAGGGCGCCGCGAGCGTACCATTCAGCGAAGGCCGCGCCGACGCGCAGCCGCCGATCCACGAGGGGCGTCGTCACCAAAGCTCACACTGGACGCACCAGTCCGGTCCTTCCACCGCGGCCGCGCCACTGCCGGTGGTCGCCGAATATCCCGCTCGAAAATAGGCCTCCTTCAGTTCATCAACATGGCAATATTCTTCTGCATGTTCATGAACTGAAGAAGGCATATTTTCGAAGTCAACATCATCTCAGCTACGCCCGGAAGGCGCTACAGCCTTCCTGGTATATATATACAGCCGCCCCCCGCATGGGGAAACCAACCGGCTGAAGTCGAAGCGACGCGGTCGCCCATGTGCGGACAAGCGCAACCGGCGGAAGTCGAAGCGATGCGGACACTCATGTGCAGGCGACGTCCCACCTTGTTGCATCTACGCACCTCGCCTGCGTCGATGAAGTCTCGGCCCCCGTAGGCCAGCTGCGACTCCACCTATGGACTCCAGCCCCAGGTTTGTGTGGCCACGATCAAGACCGACACGCCAATAGCGCCCCGCCACACCTCTGCCCGGGCATCTGCGCACAGCAACTCCAGCTCCGCGCCTCCGCCTTCCGCGAAGCCTTCGCCTTGGCGGAACGACTTCGGCTCCGCCCTCGACAAGACCTTCGCCTCCGAAGGGCAACCCCGGGTCCGCCTTCGGTTCTCACGCAACTGCGCGTCGGCACGCCGCGCCAGAAGGCACCCTTCCTACTTCGGTGGCTCGGGATAACCCGGCACTCGCAGCACATCATATCTCTTCACTCTTAACACAACCGTTTCGTACCCTAATGTGTCCCACGCCTTCCCATGGATGCTAGGTTGCAGAGAGCGCCGGCGTGGCAGGTCAGTCGGAAGGCGCGCGCTCGCGGACGCAAATGATGGCCCCAGGCTCGGAGGCCGAAGTCCAGCGGTACACCCCCTTTGCACGAGGGGCGCAAGTCTTCCCGCCAACTCAAGAATGTACCTTCTTCCGTCCACAAGCATGCACAGAGTGCCCCAACTGAAGCTAACCCTGTTGCATGCTCGTGAGCGGAAGAGGCATATTCTTGAGACAAGCTGTCCCAGCAATACTTTGTCATGCCGCTACGGCCGCATATATAGCCGTTCTCAGGAAGCGCAACCGACGGAAGTCGAACCGTCGCGGCCGACCACGCGCGTCCAACCGGCGCGATTGCTCACGCGTATGCGACGTCCCAACCCCCCGCGCCTGCCTGCTCCTCCCGCATCGACAAGGTCTCTGCCTCCGCAGCGCAACTGCGACTCCGCCTGAACCGCCCAGCGCACGACTTCGACATCGACTCCGCTGCGGACCCGCGGCTTCGACTCCATGGAGCCACAAGGACATACATGCGTCAAATCATCTTCGCCCACAATCACACAACGTCAGAGGCCGCAGGGACGGAGGGGGCCAAAGGGCTCGGCAACATGGTTTCGGCCTATGAAGTCCTTCACCATGAGAGGCTCCTGTCGTAGGGGTGGCCCCCACCTAAACCCAGCTAGCCTGTTGAGAAGGTTATAAACCATGTAAATGACGTAGCTTGCCCTCAAAGGGAGGCTCGGTGTAAGATTACGATGGTAAAGACGCTCCTTACGAGGAAGCATATATATCATGACCAGCCCTTGGGAAAGACCCAAGAGGACATTGCTCACCTAACTCTCCACTACCATACATCTCTCTCTGTTTGGTCTGTAGCCACAACACTTAGCTTCAGTATATTTCCTCTTTGTTCTTCTGGAGCTCGTGAGGATAAAAAATTTAGAAGCAATATACTTTGTGATATTACTCCATCGTAATCGATCTAGACATCTAACTAATCTGATATGCTACTTAGTTTTCAACATAAAATATCTAATAGTTCCTGTGAAATTGCTAACACATATGTGTGCGTCACAATGCATCTAGCCGAGCAATCAAGCCTGATTGAAACGTGTACGCTTAGCCCACGACCTGGTCAAAAGCTATCCTTTATTTTCTTTTCCATCCGTCCCGTCGTCGTTGCCACAGAAGAAAGCCCTCAAACTCTAGTTGATTTTCCGTTTGGAATCCATTTAATTTTCCTCAAACTCTAGTTGATTTTCCGTTTGGAATCGATTTAATTTTCCTCAAAAATGATTTGAAATCCCTCGAAGCGAGTAGAAAGTTTCAGAATATAAAGTTGAAAGCCCTTGATTTGGATTTTTTTTTTGAGTTGAAAGTGGAAGTAAAAGTCGAATGTTGAAATGCCTATTTTTTATTTGAAAGTGTTCAAAATCATGAGTTGAAAGTTTTTGTTTTGTCATTTTAGAGCGGCAGAGTCGACACACGGCGGGCGGCATTCTAACCGGCGCGGTCGGGATGCACGCTGTCAAAATTCGCTTAGCACACGTAACTCGAATTTGTCCTCTCGGAGTTGATCTCATGTGCATTGGCCAGAGCCCACCATGCACAGTATCCAAGAATCAAAGCCTAAATGAACCAATGTATATAGCGTTTTATCGCCATCCATCCATGTGCTATCCATCCACTGTTTAATACGCAGGAGCGCTAACAAGAACCTCAAGTTTCCCTAGATGAACAAAAACCTCGCGCTGCTAGTGAATCGATAGGTAATATGACAAATCGCATTCGATCCATGGGACAGCCACCTCGAGAGTCCGTGTATAAATACAGAAATACAATGTTCGATCGACTTTGATTCTGTAATATCTTTCTGTCTTCTTTTCTGAAACACAATGAGTAGCATACTATTAGTTAGATATTTTACATCACTAATTTATTATATTTATTTCCTAAAAAATTAGAATTAAAATATTACTTACATTTTCAACCATTCCAACTATTACTCGTCAATTCAACACGCACGGTCAGCCACCTCGAGAGCCCGTGTATAAATGCAGATCGATGGTGGCGAGGAGTACCTCATGTACTCAGCCAATATCCAATAGTTGTACGAGAGAGAGGGAGAGAGGATGCAGGTCTTAACTGCTGCACTCCCGCACGCTCCCTTGCTTGGCCGGCCGGCGGCTGAACCATGGCGACGACCTTTCCTGCAGCTACGTGCTCGGCGTCGACGACGTGGTAACGACCATGATCTATCTATCTCCTGACCTGATCCGACGCATGCGGTTGATGAAGAACATGAGAGACCTAACGAGCTATGTATGAGCATGTTAAGCCTTGCTTGTCACAAAAAAGAATCTATCTTTCTTCTTTCTACTCAGGGATTCCACGCTTGGTATTCCATACTTTTACTTTAGTGTTTTATTGTGAAATACATCGATGGCCCATATATATTTTTGTCAAAACTTCAACTATAGTTTATTTTATCAGGTTGGTTGACAAAAACAAAAGTAATTATATCTTTTTTTCACAAATATTGTATACCTCCATTATTTTTACTTGTCGTTTCAAACATCACCACAGTCTTAATACACAGTTTTCACCATTATTTTCCTAATTATATGTTAGTAAAAATAATTTAAAATTAATTATATCAAAATATGTTTATGACAAATCTATCGTTTTCATGTAACAAATACAAATAATTTAGTGTATGTTAAGGGTCAAATTTTTAAAAGATTTACTCTACATATTCTAAAATGACATACAAAAAAGAACGGAGAGAGTATAACTTTAGAATTCGATACCAGATACATATATAATCACTAGGTTTACAAGAAATAAGATCTGTACTAAGTAGGATGTTCCATACAGACACACACACATTTTCAGATGTAGTTACTCCCACTTCTACTATATCATCTAAATAAATATAAAATACTTCTTTATCCTTTGAGTACACATATACTAACTATAAGATACTCCAATGTGGTACATATGAAAAATTGCAAGGGAGTCTATGGTTTTTAGCATATTTTGCAAATACCTTCATATCCATATAAAAAAAGTAATATATCTAAAAAAATATGCATACCATCTCTAGAAAATCGTACATACCATCTAGATGATCTTATATACTCATATATTACACATTCATATCCTCCGTTGCATGAGATACTCCCTACAGCGTGAGATATGGCACAGGGAGTAACTATTCCTAAGAGTAGAAAAGAGGCTTTCTATAGGAAAAATACCTTCTACTACCAGGTATAGTTACTCCTATCCAAGATAGACCACTAAAACAAACTTAACATACTCCTTTATCACCTTATATATACTCATATACTGACTCTAAGATACTCTAATGCTAACCACATGAAAAACTTGTAATAGAGCACATAGTTTTTGACATATTTTGCTAATACCTTCATATTCGTACGTAAAAAGGAATATATCCAAAAACCTGTATATACCACCTTAAAAAATACACATACCACCTAGATGTCTTATATACTCATATACTACACATATATATCATATGTTACACGAGATACTCTCTTATTTGTGAGATATGGCATAGGATATGTTGCCCTTATATTAAATGGTGTGTTACAACATAGGAAATTCAAAGTTTGAGTTGGAAATTTTTGACGTGGTATCATTGTTTGCCAATCCAGGTTCTGGAAAAACTATCCTATACAAACTAGATCCTATGTATTTTAAGATTAGACCCTACTGAGAGTATGACACGTCACCCATAGCAACCCATTGGCTTGTTCCCCTCTGCCACGTCATTCAGCCTAGAGCTGGGAGTTGGGCCGAGTTTATCTGTGCCAGCCTGAGGCTCTACTGGCCCGGCACAGCCCAAGCATGGCACCTGCACGCCACGTGGTGGGCCGTGCCAGCATGGCATGAATGGTGGGCTGGGCTAGGTCTGGAAAGCCGGTTGTGCCATGCTCGGGCTAACCCAACATGGGGGGCACGCCCGGCACGCGAGTGCCCACTGTGGCCTCGGCCTCCCGCCTCCCATCACCATCCTATGGATTCCCTAATCCCCACAAGCAGCCATCACAGACATCTCATGGATTCCCTAATCCACACAAGAAGCCATCACAGAGCAGAGAGAGGGGGAGTAGAGGACTAGAGGAGGAGTATACCAGATCAGAGAAGTCGTGGCCCTTGTGGTCAACGGCGAACCTAGCCTTGATGAAGTACACGACGGTGAGCTGGGCCATATAGCTGGACTCGTCAATGAAGCCGTGGATGACGGTGACAGCACCGAGGATGAGAGCATCGCCGCTGGGGACCCAATGCTAGGTGAAGATGCGGAACCCCCGCGGGTTGATGAAGGTGGAGGACGAGTGTGCAACGCCATGTCGCTCGTAGAACTCCTCAGCGTTCAGATGGTTGCCGGGGGGAGGGGAGGGAGGCAGCTGGGGGAAGGGAGGGAGGTCAGGGGAGGCGGCGAAGGGAAGTCGAGGAAGGCGGCTGGGGGAGACGAGAGGGGAGGGGAGGTGGCGGAGGGAGGTCGGGGGAGGCTTGCGGTTCCTCCTACGCCGCATGCTCGGCTCGCCACCACCGTAGATCGGTGAGAGGGTCAGAGGGAGGAGAGCGAGGAGGAAGAATGGAGTTATAGGGGAGGCCAGGAGGGGATAAGGCCGAAAGGCCGGTGCTCGGCCGAAGAAAAGAGGAAAAGGGAGGAAGAAAAAAAGAAAGAGAAGAGGAGAAGAAAAGAAGAAAAGGAAAGGAAAGAAAAAAAAGAAAAGTGGGGAAAGAAATCAATATATTAAAATTTAACGTGTACCGATTAAATTATTGAATAGTTGTTTAAATAATTCTGATGCTACTTTAAATAAGTAATTAATTTAGTAGTCACATGTAAATGGTAGATACCCATTAAGAATGGTAGCGAGGTGGCAATGCTCCTTGAGCCAGAGTAAATCATGGGCTGGCCCAAGTAAATATGTACATGTGACTTTCTTTCTCCTTTTTCTTTCTAGATGAATTTGTTTGCAGCGTTGGTTGTGTCATCTTGTCACATTCAGATGTCATTCAAATAGCTAATGCATACATCTCTTTTGCAGGCCATGGTAGATTCGTAGCATGTCTCAGACTCTCAGGGACCAGAGTACAAGGTGAGTCCTGAGCTACATGGACTTTTTAAGTCATTAGTTCATTACATATATACAAACACAAGGTGCTTGACTGAATGGTGCTATTTGGCAAATACAACATCTACCTCAAGGATGAACAAAGAGAGATGCTAGAAATGATCGATGCCACCAGAGCAATGTTGAGGTCAATGGGAGGCGGCGAGATCAGTGTTTCAGCCTATGATACAGCGTGGGTCGCCCTTGTCAAGAACCTGGACGGAAATAACGGCCCGCAGTTCTCCTCGAGCATCGACTGGATCGTTCAGAATCAACATTCAGATGGTTCATGGGGTGATGGCACCTTTTTCTTGGTCCATGACCGAATTATCAACACCCTAGCCTGTGTCGTCGCATTAAAGCCATGGAACATTCATGCTGACAAGTGCAAAAAAGGTATACTATAGTATATATAGTTTGTTGTAGTATAAGCCTCTCAACAACTTTGTTTAGGAGAGCTATATGGTCTCGGGATCTATATTGTTTTCTAAGCGAGGCTAAAACCTCCTAGTTATTCTCAATGGTGCTAATTTGATTTATTGTAGGTTTGTCATTTGTTCGAGAAAATCTGTGGAGGTTAGCCGAAGCTGAAGATGACTGGATGCTAATCGGCTTTGAGTTAACCTTCCCCTCACTGCTAGAGATGGCCAATGACCAAGGTCTCGACATACCTTGTGATGAGCCTTCCTTGCAAGCTGTATATGCCAAGAGAGACCTAAAGCTCACGAAGTATACATAATATAATCACATTTATTCGTTTCATTTTTAGGGCCTATTTGGAGTGCATGAGTTTCCATGACTCTCTACATGCAGATTTTCTACAAAATTTTCTAAATTGTAAATTGGAGTTACTGGGAGGTCTAGAACCCTGTACGTAATTGATCGATATATTGATTCTCTTGTTTGTAGGATTCCTAAAGATGTACTACACACCGTACCAACAACTTTGCTTCATAGCATAGAGGGAATGCAGCAAGGCTTAGATTGGGAAAAGCTACTTAAGCTCCAGTGTTCAGATGGCTCATTTATGTCATCATCTGCTGCCACAGCTTATGCTCTTATGCAAACTGGCGATGGCAAATGCCTTGAATTCCTTGACGGAATCGTCAGAAAGTTCAACGGGGAAGGTAATTAGTTTAATTATGGCAAGCAGCTATATACATATGCATAGGTAGATGATACTGATTAATTGGAGCTTACAGTGGCAAATTATGATTGGTGGAGTTAATCTGTGAAAGCTCACTTAAATGGGAAATTTGCAAAATAAGAGGACAGCTATAGTACAAACAACCTATTAGCAAAAAGAAAGTGTTAAACTGGTGACGAACGAACTCCTTTTCCCCTATCCCTCCCCCTCTCAAACCCCCTCCTCACTCGTTAATTTGCCACTGTATGCTCCTGTTAATCAGAATCATCTATCTATTCACATGTATATAGCCTGCTTGCCATAATTAAACTAATTACCTCCCTCGTTGAACTTTTTGACGATTCCGTCAAGGAATTCAAGGCATTTGCCATCGCCAGTTTGCATAAGAGCATAAGCTGTGGCAGCAGATGATGACATAAATGAGCCAGCAGATGTATATAGCTTAACTAGCTTTTCCCAATCTAAGCCTTGCTGCATTCCCTCTATGCTATGAAGCAAAGTTGTTGGTACGGTGTGTAGTACATCTTTAGGAATCCTACAAACAAGAGAATCAATCTATGGATCAATTACGTACAGAGTTCTAGACCTCACAGTAACTCCAATTTACAACTGCGAAATTTTTTTAGAAAATCTGCATGTACAGATTGCATTGTTCCTGTAAAATTCTTGAAAAGTCTTGGAAATTCATGCACTCCAAATAACCCCTAAAAATGAAACGAATAAATGTGGGTATATTATGTATTTTTCGTGAGCTTTAGGTCTCTCTTGGTGGATCTGTTCTTTTTTGCTTCAGTTTATAACTTTTGAGCTGTTTGTGAGAAAGAGTACGAAGAAATAAAAACTCACATGTGATTTTGGCCGATATTAATAAAGTCACTACAGCGTATACTACAATCAATTTATAAACTCTATATTAAAAAGATATTTTGTTTGAAAACTAGTTATTATAGAAAAATAAAAAAACAGTTTGTAGAAGCTGAAAATAAGAGACCAAGGTCATTGGCCATCTCTAGCAGTGAGGGGAAGGTGAACTCAAAGCTGATTAGCATCCAGTCATCTTCAGCTTCGGCTAACCTCCACAGATTTTCTCGAACAAATGACAAATCTACAATAAATCAAATTAGCGCCCTTCAGATTAACTAGGCGGCTTTAGCCTCGCTTAGAAAACCATACAGATCCCGAGACGATATAGCTCTCCTAAACAAAATTGTTGAGAGGCTTATACTACAACAAACTATATATACTATAGTACGAGGACACATTTTCGGCTAAAATTTGCCGAAATTCGGTTCTCAGCTCATCTTAAAAAATGTCTAATTTGCTGAAAATTTTTGAGCCGTTTTTAAATTTTTAAGCCCATCACCGACAAGTGAGGCGGACATGGCTCGGAGGTAGCCATGGCGCTAGCTGTAACATCACAAATTTCAAGAAATATAAAAATGAGGAAAATATAAAACTTTTTGCATGCATCTTTTTTTCTTGGATTTATTTGGAGCTTCCTTGGAAAAGTAAAATTTAAAAAAACAAATGTGCATTGGATGCAACTCAATTTGAATTCAAAAATCAAATCTAAAAAGTTGATCAAAAGTTGGTATGAGAAAATTTATGGTAGAAATTATTTCAAAAGCTCACAAATATATTCAGGGCACTGAAAATAATTATTTAAGTATTTTTGAGCATGATACAAACAATTATTGAAATCAAATAGTGCTTTTTAAATGAAAACAGTAGCATTTCAAGATTTTTGAGAAAAATCTAGCAAATAGTGCTTTTAAATGAAAATAGTATCATTTCAAGATTTTTTGAGAAAAATCTATTGCAGATAAAATTTTGAAAAATTTACCTAATGATCTGCAATGTGTCAGGAGCACACAAAAAATTTAAAAAATTTTGAAGCTCGCCTAGTGCATCGAAAAATTTCCTAATCTCTCAGCTTACCTTAACTCTCTCTCTACCATGTGGGACCCACCCATCAAGCCGCCCTCTCTCTATCACTTAAGTCCCGACTCTGATGAGTGGAACTCGAACCCACCCATCAAGTCAGCTTACCTTCTCTCCCTAGCTAGCTGGGCCTATAGGCAAATATCGTCTTCCACCTCCGCCTGCCTGTGCCAGCGCTGCTCCGCTGTGGCCATGCCCCTGCCACCGATTTTTTATGCCGCACCCCTGGTTTCCCCATTCAACTATTTGGCCTCACCTACCGATCGCATTATTCTGCCAAGTTTCCCTCCTCTTTGTCCTCTTTGCATGTCATACGTCACCGAGAAGAACCAAGTTTGTCTCACCACCACACTCGTGAAATCTCGTGCATCTCCCTTGGTCGTCCTGTGCCTATAAGGCCTTCCTGACCACACCATTCTCTTCCTCATCTTGCCCTTGCTTCTTTCCCACAAAAGCCTGAACCTTTCCTTCTTTGCCACGCTTGGAACATGCTATCTTCCTCTGCGCCAGTAAGCGTGCTCCACCGAGCTCCACCGTGGCATGAGCTCTTCGGTGGATCCCTTGCTTCCCTAACTACGTCATCTTATGGACCGAATCCTGTTGCCGTATAGCTAAGTCTAAGCATACAACCACATATGCTATATGGGCTGTGACTTTAGCTGAGTAAGTTGTCTAGGTCTAGTCTTGCATATTAGTAGGCCGAAGTAATGAGGGCATTCAAGGAAGGTTTACTCGTAGGCCCTCCCTTCAACAACGCGCTGGAACCAAAACTTACTAATACAATGGTGAATGCCCACTTGGAAGATGAACCTGAGCGAGGGTCTTTACTTAGGGGATGGACCTAAATGAGAATTTGAATGCTTTCTTGAGGGATGGACCTAAGAGAGGTTTGACATTCATTGGGCCGGTGTAAGGTTTGGTCTAGGTAATGTAAAAACTATATGATTATCAATTTCGTCACATGCCAAAAAAGCGTGAAGTTGCCGATAGTATATTTGATTATCTCATGTGGATAAAGTTGTACAATCTCTTGAGAGTATTAAAAACTATTTAAATAGCCGTGCTCACGGTTATGAGTATGCTTAGATGCAGCCACAATGAATATAGCTTTGTTTTTACAAAACTATTTTGATGAAAAAGTTGAAATGGCATGTACATATCGCGTGTGCCATGCCCCATGGTTGGGAATTGTTCGATGTTCCCAGCTGAGGAGGGCTACAAATGGATGTGTTTTACTGTTATTAATGCTATATAAATGTTATTTTATTACATATCAAATGCTTTTTATAATTCCATTGTAAATTATTACTTATCAATATTGCAAATGAAACATGCTTCATGCTGAAAATAACTATAGTACAGAGCCTTACTTATTGTTAGCCTTGTATTTACTTATATGTTGCGATATACTACAAATCTTACTGAATACATAATGTGCGCAACCTTGCTTAAATAATTGTTGTTCAGAAAATGAGAAAGATAGCATGCCCGATGACGTGTACTTTGCCCCGGCATTGGGAAATTTGACGATGGATCTTTCTAGAGCCTAACTTTAGTCGGTTGCCACGTTTGCTTATTTACTTGTCTTTCACTGCACTGTACTCTTGATACTTCTATTTTATTTGGCCGGTCGGCCCTATATTGTAAACTTTAACTATGCATCGCTTATATATATTGCCCTATTGTATATTAATTGTATGCAATGTGTATGAATATGATCTCGATACTGTAAATGTATGTACTAGCCACAAATCATAGGACTGGTATGAAACACATACGGTGATTTCAAGTATTTAATGCACGAGGTCCCCACATTGGCAAAGGAGGGGGGAGCCGGCACTGGCAAGGGAGGGAGAAGCAGCGTAAGCAAAGGAGAAGTAACGCTGGCAAGGAGAGTGGAGACGGTGCTGATAAGGAAGCGAGTAAGGGAGGTGGCCATGGCACATGGAGACCGTCTATATTAATGCCAAAGGGCGGCGTGCTAGGGGCACAGCAACACTTGCTCGTTGGTCGGGCACGGCTAGTAGATTAGCTCGCTGTCGTCGCAGCTCGCTCGCGACGCGTCACTGGCTCACCGAGCGTCTGAGTCACGCTGTCACACTAGTCGGCACTCGCCAAGCAGGGCCAACAGGAAGCCGTGCAGCAGGCACACAGCCGGCAGAACCATTGGGCCACGACAGTGAGCAGATGCAATTCGCGTAGCCATGGGCCGTCGCTGCTCATGCAGCGGACGAAGCCGAGCGCGTGGGTTGTCACCGAATGGTGACCGGCCCAATATAGGGGGCTGACCACCAGATCGACGGCTGAAAGACGACCAGCCCACATTAACCAAGCGACCGACCCATCGGACCTCTTGTTTAGCTTTTAAAAGCTATTATTTAGTTTTTTACAGTAATTAGTTTTTAAATATAATATATTTTTAAAATAAGGTGTATAAATTAATTTTAATATATATTATAGTAACATTATTTATATCAATCAAAACTGTAGTTAGTTTCTCTTACTTTATACTCTCTCACAAAACAACAGCAGCAAGGTCAGGGGCGGACCGAGAGTTAGATAAATGGGGGCCGAGGCCCCCACTCAATTTTAAATTTGTAGTGAAGTAATCAAATATTTTAGTACTTGGCCCCCACTCGAGCGACTTCGTGGCCCCCACTCGAGCGACTTCGATGTCTAGATCTACTACAGCGTGGGTTGAGTGCCCCCACTCAGTTTTTGTGCTGGATCCGCCCCTGAGCAAGGCCAGTTACCATTCCCAACATCTGGTTGCTTTTTCCTTGCAGGCGCGGAGCTACGCACGTACTTTTTGTTTGCATCAGTCGAAGTTGCTTTGTGTTCTCGTTAACTCGGACGGTAGTAAATTGAACGTCTTTATGGACTAGATGAACGCAGGGCCGGCCCTGAGGGGGGGGGGGGGGCGAGAGGGGCGGTCGCTCCGGGCTTTTAAAATTTAGGGACCCTTCATATACTATGTAGAGTATATATATATTTTGAAAATTTATCTTGGACCTTTTAGCCACCGCAGTTGGTCCACATACGAAAAAAAATATTATGCAACACTGCAGCAAAGCACCACATCCGCTTGACTTCTCATCTTCTCATTCGTCTAGGGCGGCACCGCCTGAGCTGGTGACCCTGAGGGCCAGCCGAACTGTTGTTGATGCTTGGGTAAAAGGAACAACTTGCATGCATGTGTACGTGATGCTTGGGTAAAACAAAAGGCCGGCGTTTTCCTCTGTGCTTCGGTACTTTCCGTGAAGAAAAATAAGCGGCGGCGCGGTGGGCTTCCTTGCTAATTAATGGAGGATTGGAGGTTGCATGCATGTGCTTTGGCCTCGGTGAGACTTGGTGATTAGCGCTGTGATCACTGGAGGCTCGTTCCGACGGAAGAAAAGAACGAGACTAGCAACTAGAAAAATCAGACAGGCGGCTCCTTGTTCGTGCGGAAGAAAAGGAAGCGACGAGCGAACAAGAAAAAGGTGCTAGTGTTCCGGAGAATAAAAAAAGGCAGCGATCTCCTGGCCTCCTGGATTCCGTGAGGCACCGCCAAGCACGTCGTCGAGCAGTCCACGTAGCCTGACTATATTTGTTGAGGACAATCAAAGTGTAAGTGATGTCACAAAAATTCAGAAGATCGCACTTTATGGAACTACGTAAGTTTTATTATTAGTTGTTTCCTAATTAGTACTCGATGCGTACTACTATTTTTCCTTTTAGTTGGATTACTCATATGTGTAGAAGGTTATTATTAGTTTGGTTAGAGTAAAAATAAAAAAGGATGCAATGTCATCTGAAGTAGAAGTAATTGAAGAAAAGCTAAACTGAATGTGCTATAAGATTTTAGATTTACACGTTGAATGCCTTTAGGCTTTAGCCAATGTTTTCCAAGGTGTAGTTGTGCATGTCTGGGCTCTAACCTTTTTCATCTACTGTTCTTTAAATTTTCAGTACCATATCATCTAGAAAATATGCATCCGGCAGTAAAAAAAGAAAAAAGAGGAAACGAATAGATGAGTTGATAGAACCACAGAGGGGATTCATTGACAAATTTTTTAAAAGTAATATGAGCAGTTCAAGAAATCCTGATGAATTGACGATAGTTGCTGTGGAGGAAGATGCTAATGCCAAGTGTTTGTTGGTAAAATTTTATATATATATATATATATATATATATATATATATATATATATATATATATATATGTGTGTGTGTGTGTGTGTAGATTTATATTTAGATATTTATATTAGGGTCTTTATTTTTAGTTTCGCTTTGAATCTCTAAAATCTCAGGACCGACCCTGATGAACGATGAAAGTTTGTGTTCCTCTGGATCGATGAACACCACATATGTTTGTTTACGTACACATGTTCATTGAGCCACATGCAGGTGAGGTATTATTCGTCTCTGATCGATGATCTTGCACTCTTCAATTCACTGGTCTGTACGTACGTACTAGCTTAGCTAGCAACTGATCACCTCGGCAAGCAGCTTGTACCGTCTCACCTTCACCCTAAACCGCGCCTTCCCCGCGGCGGCTTGCAGTTTCCTCTCCCCCTTCGTCGTGGACACTTCCGGCACCGGCAGCACCGCTCTCTCGTCGTCGCCCTTGGGCTTCTTGACCGGCTTGCCAGGCTCCGCCGAGAACGCGGACCTCGAGCACCCACCACATGAGCGCCGGCTATCCTCGCCATCCTCTTCAGAGTTATTCATCTCTGACGACGTCGTCGACATCCTCCGTTTCGCCGCCGCCGTCGGCGCCTTCACCGGCGAACCCCCTCCGCGCTCCTCCCTCAGGCACCAGTTGCACCACCGGTACTTCGTCACCCTCGGGTAGAGATTGCTGCAGTATCTACACACACATATATGCAGGTAGTCAGTGGAAACCTAGCTACACGAATCGAACAATTAAGGAGTGGCTAATTAATTGGAAGGGAAGCAATACATATGCAGATGCATGCTGTCACCTGTGTTGCAGCCGGAGGCGGCAGACCTTGCACCGGAACAGCTCGCGCGGCAGGCCGTGGTCGCCGCACATGCAGCAGACGGCGGCGGCGCCGCCATCGTCGGAGCCGGGAGATGCCATGGGAGATATACGGAAGGAGTGGAGGAGGGGGTGCGTAATATGGTATCGTATATAGATGAGGAAGGCGCGCGATGGAAAAGGCCGTGTGAGGCGATCGCATCTCGTCGTGGTCGGTCTTCACTGACGGACAGGCCGGCGGTAGCTTTCATGAGGTCAGGGAGGGAGAAAAACGGGACGAGTAGAGAGTAGACCACCGCGCACGCGCGGGGGTTTTGAGCGTGTGTACGTGCGTAGTGGCTGCTAAAGAAAGTATTGGCGGCCACAGTAATCGTGGACCGAGGGCAAGACCGGGGAGGGGTATGACGGTAACTTTCACTACATGTGACACGGTATCTCGGCCCTGTTGTACTTCTGCACAAGTTTCATCGAGGTGTCTCGACTTTTGTACGTTGTTATTTCCGGTCCTGGTGGAGCAAAAGCACCTTCTTTCAGTTTCTAGGGTGTTATGCGCGTGCTTCAATTGGCCATAGGACTTTCTTTCAAGAGGAGATCATAGGGAGTTGATGTCGGTAATCTCATGATCAACGACCTGATATGGGTTTTGATAAGCATCAGTCAGCTGACCTTTCCCCCTAATTCGGTCAGATTTCTAACATTCTAAATGTGCATCAGATCCATGCTCCCGGTAGCGGTCGCCGCCTCTCCAACAGGATAGGTAGGGTTAGATTCATAGGACCCTGACCTTAGCTTCGAGTGCAGCGTTGACACCGCCAACCACAGGCTAGGTGAAGGTAAGGGCAGCGGTGGGTGGGAGTTTAGTAATAGTACAAATGAGTCAAGTCGGTTTTAGGGTTGCACGAGGACAATCGTTAGCGCTGGTAAATTCACTAGTGATGGGCCCAGAGATAGGGAAGAGACAAGAAGTGACATTTTGGGGCAAAATGATGGAAGATCGGAGGAACAATAGAGCAGTGTGGTGTTAGGGTTAGAGACGGCCAGGAGGAAAGAATGTACATGAGGGGAAGGAGAGGGTGATATACATTTGGATCATCACAAAATCTTATAGTTATTCACAAAAAGAAAAAAAAAGACAAACTGTTTGTTGATGCTAGCAAACCCAATAAATATAGTTGAGATTATGAGAAAGGTTAGTATTCGACATATCCTTGTATTTTATTAACTAGCATGATGCGCTGCGTACCTGCGCGGGGCATCATTCTTAGAGTATATTTAATTAGTTTACCACTATATATATGATGGATAATAAATGAACTACCTGCCAAAAAATAAAGGGCTGAAGGTCACGTGAAAGAATTCAAATATTAGAATTTTTAGAACATTAATTATCAATTTGATTTAATTTCCATGTTGTAGGATTAGTTTTCATTTGTGATATTAATGTATAGTAGTATATGTTAAAACAAAGAATATAGATCATATTTTTGGAGTAAATACTTATTCTTTATAATTTTTAATCGATATATCTAATAATAGAGATAATAGTTGTATCCATATTAATACAATTAAAAGAATGCAAAGTATAATGGATATTGTGGGCAAGTTCATGTCTATGTGTGGATCGCTTGAGTTCAATTCTATCTCTAGTATCTCACATCTTAATTTCATACAAAAGTTATTCAACTATATGTGCATGCATATCATGGTGCAAATCAACTTCATGCGCTCTTCCATTGATCAAGAAAAAAACATTAGTAATAATTTGTTAACCGTAAGGGTCCACCTAATTAAGAGCTAGATGCATTTATTTATTTTTGGATAATTTCTAGCAATTTACTCTCACTTATCAGGTAACATTTATTGTTTATAAATTGCTAAACATGATTAGGGTCCACCAAATGAAGGGCCAGCTTTTTTATTTTTGGGAGAATTTCTACAATGGCATATCGAAGACTATTATTTCTGATCATAATGTCAAGTTCATGAGCTACTTTTAGAAGATATTGTGGGCTAAGCTTGACACGAAGTTGTTGTTCTCCACAACTAATCATTCAATGACAAATGGGAAAACTGAAGTGGTGAATCGTACTCTTGGAACGATGCTGCAAACCATGATAAAGAAGAATTTAAAAGAGTGAGAAAACTTTTTACCATATGTTGAGTTTGCATACAACAGGGTGGTACACTCTACAACTCAACTCTCTCCATTTGAAATTATTTATGATTTTCAGCCATATACACCATTAGATTTATTGTCATTACCTTTCATTGAAAGACTTAATATTGATGCTTCTAAACGTGCTGATTTTATAAAATGTATATATCTGAAAACTAAGGAAAAATAGATAAAAATGCATATCATATTGTTGAAAAACAAAATAAAAAATACAAAACAAATGATCTTTGAACCTAGTGATCTTGTTTGTTTAAATCTTTGCAAAGATAGATTTTTGAGAAAAGAAAGTGTAAATTGATGAATTGTGGAGATGGACCATTCAAAGTGCTTGAAAGAATAAATAATAATGCTTACAAGTTAGAACTACCTGGCAAAGATTACAGTGTTAGTGCTACATTTAATGTTGCAGATTTATCACCTTTCTATGGTTGTACTAACCTTGTAGAGTGTTTGTCGACTCCCTTTCAAGAAGGAGAGGATGATGAGGACATCACTATTATCAAGGTTTTATCTGCACAATCATTAGCTCTATTATCATATTCAAGTAACAATGACATGACAAGACTAGTGTTGATCCAACGGCTGAAGCTTTGTAGCAATTATACAAAGGACCAGCCAGTTAAGCTAGAGCAAGAGAACTCACTAAACAAGTGAATCTAATACTAAGTTCCTTTTATTTCACTGTTAAAGACAACTTGCTATCTAATGCTTCAACTTTATGTATTTTTAAGTTATTACGAGAGTAAGAACTTGGTGCTACCAAGCGAGAGGCAAGGGAGGCCAGCGCACCAAGAGAAGGTCCAAAAGGAAGAGACAATAATACTTTACTTATATCAGTGGAAAATGCCACCAAGATATTGGAATCAAGTTTTAAACTTTAAATTGAAGATTGGAGAAGACTATGACTTAGAAGCTCGATTGTGTCCAGTCTTCAATTCTGAGTTGGTTTGAGTTTTTGGCTAAGTTTCATGTGTCATGGGCTGGTTTATATCTATAATAAGACATATTAAGGTTGTTTTGGGCTTTATTATTCGTTTTGGTTTAGTTTTGAGGTGATGACGATGTCAAAGCTTCAACTGGACTAAAAACGAATACTTAGACTACAAGAGAAGTTGGGCCATTGTCAAGAGAGTTGTGTGCCACCCTCATCGGCCAGCCACCATGTGGGACCCACCTCATGGGTGCCCAAATCAAGATGACCCGTCAGCTACTTATTGCTTTCGGTTTAAATTAGAAATTAGAATAGGATTCCAGTTGTTTTCCTACTTTGAGTCCGACTAGACTTGTACAAGTGTATAAAGCCTTGGGCACCGTTACTTGTAACTATTGAACGTTAATTTTGAGTCAAAAATTTTTTTTGCTCTTTGGTTTATGCTCTGTCCTGCCATAGGAGTTGAGAAGCAAACTAGTTAACGTTTCACTAAATTACCGGTTACCAATGTTCTTGTTGTGCCTTGCATATCAACAAAGTCGTCTTCCTTGGTGCGGTGAGAAGACAGAGATCCAGAGCATATTGCTAGTTAAATTTTGGTATATAGGAGTCTGTAATCGAGACAGATAATTGTGTGCTTCCGTTCATCAGAATCCATGGGATTTCAGATTAGCCACAAATTTACCGTTCAAGAGAGATTCTACGTCGTGAAGATCGGGCACCCTCGTATCAACATATATATTTTCTCTCTCTTTTTTGATAATTTCTAGCTTATTTCTCTTTTCTTTAGCAGCGGTCATGTCATTGACTTTAAGTATATAATAGATAGGTTTTTTTGGGAGATTTAGCTTGGAATTCGCAAGAAAATCAAATGCCAATCCCCCCCATTTTAGTTAATTGGATTGTACTTGACATGGACACTTTTAAATTTGCTAATTTTCATTTAATTATTATTTCTAATTTTGGTTATTTATAGATGTTACTTTAGATGTCGTATGGAAATCAAATTGCTACTTTCCTTTTTTATTCCAAATTTTAGTTAATTTAGATTGTACTTGACAGAGAATTTTTTATTTTAATCTAAGCTATTTTACCTTAGGTCCGTGAAACGTATGGCTAGATCTTGCTAGTTAATATGGGAGTTTCCTTGGAGGGCCTAATTAGTATATGTTTACAAATTTAATATTTTTGGAATTTAGGTTACAAATTTATTTATAAATCAAATATCTAATCATCTTTTAATTTTTATTCCAAATTTGCATGTTGTTGGATCGTACTTTCCATGGATTTATTTTTAGTTTTAGGTTAGAATTCGTATAAAAACCAATTTCTTTCTTTTAAATATTATTTTGAATTTAGTTTTTAGGGGTTTCCTTTGAAATTCATATGAAAATCAAATTGCTAAATTTATTTTATTGTGAAGTTTAGTTATTTATAGATGCTACTTGATATGAACTCTTTTATTTTAATTTGCTAGTTTTTTGTTTATTTATTATTGCGAAGTTTAGTTATTTATAGATGCTACTTTGGGGGTCATATGTAAATCAGATTCTTAATTTTTCTTTGTTTTTAATTTTGAATTTATGTTAATTTAGATTATTCTTGATATGGGCTCTTTCTTTTAATCTGATCTGTTATAACTCCAGTCCGTCAGATTAATGACTAGATCTTTTCTGAGTGTATCATTAGTATGGATATAAATAGATTCTTATCTAAATCTTTAAAATTAGGACCCATCAAATTAAAAGCTAGATGTTTTGTTTTTTTAAAGAATTTATAACATATTTCTTTTTTCTTAGCAAGTCTAAAAAAAAATGTTATCGACTTTTAGTACATAATAGATACCCATTTGGATTGTTGGATTTCTAAAGTAATCCTCGAGGATTTAAATTGTTTTCAGCAGAATTTCTATGCAACTCCAAGGTAATTCTTGTGTTTCAAAAGGGTCTAACTTTTACCCGCGCGGACCTAATGTACGTGAATTATTTTGAGGGACTGAACTGATAAACATGTGACTTGGGAGTCAACCTTTGAGCATATTCTTACACCAACTTATTGCGTGCGCTTATGTGCCGTTCAAGAAATGCCAAACGACTGGACGCAGAAAATTGAAAGATACAGCGTATCTGCATATGTCAACTGAAGCGCGCGCGCGACTTTAAGGGGTGATTGTTTTAGCGATAGTTTTTGATTTTTAGTTGAAATTTTATTGTAGTTGGTTTTTTTTACTATAGCTGATTTAGTTTTTTGGATATAATTAAATTTAAAAAAAATGTAAAAATAAAAAAATATGTTAGCTTATCACGGATAATGCAAAGGAATATAGGGAAAAAGAAAAATTTAAAAAATCTCAAAAAATCTAAAAAAATTCAGAAAGAGACGAATTACTGAATAGTGAAAAAAAAACTGAAGTTAGAAGTTGAAATTAAAAAAAAGCTGAAATGAGCGGGGCATAGCACTTGAGACTTCAAGACCTGGACTTGGTCTCGCCTTAGCATCGGATAGCGTGCAAGGAAAAACACTGAAGCCCACGGTGAATTCACGGCCCACATTTTTGGCCCCATTGGATGACAGAACGGAGACAGCTCGCTCGGGGAGCGTTCTCGCTCCTGGCACTAGAGTAGAGGGTACAGGATGATCGGCCTCGAAGACGGCCGTTGCTTATGGCGTCGACCGGCCGTGCCGGGATGACATCTCCGAGGAGAGGGGACAGACGTCTTCGATCAGGCAATGCCATCATTCGGACGGGGACGACAGACGTCGCTCTGAACCGGAACAGCACATGGGAGATGATACTCCATGGAGCAGATTATGCATGATCACTGTAGAATCTGAGTATCGCGACTAGAGGGGTTGAATAGGGGTCTAAATTTAATCTAAGATTTTTCTAAAATATTTTTCTTTGGGTGGAAGAAAAACTCTTTACTCTAGTTGCTATGAAAGCTATAAAGATTAGAGACAAATAATTACAACGAAAAGATTCAATTAAAATCGAGCAAAACAAAAGTAAATAATCTCTGGTGGTCTGACCTCCATGAAGGAGGTGGTCTAACCTCGAGTGGTTTGACCCCCATTCTAGCAGTCTGACTACTATAAACAGTAAAATCAAGCAAAGATATAGTAACCTCAATCAAACCTTTGCTACAGTGCCGGTCAAACCGCTGTTACAGTAATTTCAGGAATAAATAGTATTTTCAGCCCGATTTCAAATCCGAAAACCAAAAGAACTTTTGATCCATAAATCCAAATGACAAAAAATTTTGCAGAGATCTTCTCTAGGTTATCAAGAACTTATTTCAACAAACAATCATAAAAATCATGGCCAAAATTGAGACCTTTTTTCAGTTTAAAGGAAATGTGCACCGAATTCGATCCAAAATCAAAATCGGTGAATACAACTTGCTCGTAGGTGAACGATGACCAAGATAGGTCTACATGTATTCTCATATGTCACAGCAAGTAAGAACACAAAAGAAATCACGTCAAAAACTCTCGGAGCAAGAAATCACACTTTCAGACCAAATCAAGCAAAATCGGATTTTCTTGATAAACTTCCTATCAAAGTTCCTAGATGGGTAAAGATAGATTCCTAGAGGTTATCTCTATCTCTTACACATCTTTCGCACAGTAAGATCGAGAAAAGGAAAGAGGAGAGATCAAAATCAACCAAATCAAAAGCAAATCAATCAAAACAAAATAGATCCACAGAGCTGATTAAAGATTGATGTATTGATTACTTGAAGATATATGTTTTACAGTTAATCCCTCAAGATAGCAGAGTTCTAAGCCTAGAACACACACACATGAGGCTTCGACCCAAGAAACCCTAATCTCACAAGGAAGGAAGGAGAAGCTAGCCATCAAAAAGATTAACCAACCATCTCAAATTCTAACCCTTGCCTCTCCTATTTTTATATAGCCTCACAACCTGAATCAAAACCTAATGGATCTACCCATTAGGCTAAACTGGGGATAATCTATTAACCCCACCTAACACCGGATTTTACTCTCTCATGCACGCTTTTTAAAGCGATTTATAACCATTAACCCATTAGTGAATCAATGCTTGATCCACTTCACATTTCCAGCACATATAAGACCTAAACCACTTAGACCAGCATCGCAATTTCACATATCACCACTTTTTTGTATTAGACAATTTACCAAAATACCCCTTCTACTGCCCTCTACGAAACTTCCCGCTTCCTTTGCCACGAAACATCGCCCATGCTTCGCCATCTTCCATGCGATCCTAATGACTTGTTATCAAGTCTCCCACGCGTCCGGATCCTATCAAACCGTCCAGGCTTGCAAATAACCCAAGTCGCTAGGCGCACCACATGCTTCTTCTTGCACATAACGGCACCTGGCTTCGTTGACCACATAGAACCTCGACTCCTCCCTGAGCCTAGTCCCAGTCAACTTTGCCGTTGCTCATTATGTCCACCACCAGTAGCTCCCGCTCCGGTTCCTCATCTCTTGGCTTGCAACCACCCCACAAGTCTCGGTCATCTTCAGTGTCTTCAGCACCAACCTATGCCTAGTCTCAGTCCTCCTACGCCTCACCATGACATAGCTCCGAAGTCTTACAACCAACAATAATAAGTAAACCATCATGTAGCACTGCACAATACACAAATTCATCTATTTGCACAATTAATCCATACAATATACCATGCAAAATATATACAACTAAAATACTGATCCTAAACTTAGGATCAAACAATAAACCCATATGCACATAAGCAACGACACCTATACCGTGTCCACACTCAGACAACTTAGCTCAAACAAACGCTTAAAACAACTCCTCAGCTGAACAGATGGCCAACCAAAGGTCGGTCTGACCGCTGCCTCCCATAGCTAGTTTGCCCGATAACACATGGCCAGTCAAACCTTTGGCAACATAAAGCAACTAAAAAATTACAAACTCTTAAAAACCAAACTCAAACTCTGCAAACTCTTTTAACTAAAAGCCAATTACTTATCACAACCATAGGGTGACCTCCACATGGTCTCACAGTTAAATCAAGTGGCAACTTAAATAAATCAAGGAGGGTGTAGTGCTCAGAAGAAGATCAGGCTATTGGGGGCTTCAGATAGTAGGCACAGTTCCGTGACACAAATATAATTGGAACCAAAACAAATGTTGCATTTCTTTTCTTTGTTTATAAAACCTGCATCTAGATAGATATATACTTATTTCACATTTGTAGATAGGGGAGCTGAGATGCAGATGTCACTCCATACAGCCCAAAAGGTTTGGGATCGATGGATTGAAACAGCTTAAAGTTGAAAAGGACATAATTTTCGAGTGGATTATTGCAGGTTGCAGCAATCGCTATGCATATCATATATACTAGCAGCGGTAGCGTGGTGTCACACCACGCTAGCTACCGTGTGGACTAAAGTAAAAGAGACGACAATTCAGGAAAATGTAGGGCTTTATCAAGCAAAAGGAGGGCTTACCAGAAAAAATTTGATGGCATGTACGTAATTTCTAGAAAACATGCGCAATTCCAGAAAAATCGAAGGGCTTTTCCGCAAAAACCAAGGACCCATACATAATTTTAGAAAAATCTCGGGGCTTTATCAAGCAAAAAGAGGGATTCTCTGAAAGATTTAAGGGTCTATACGTAATTTCTAAAAAAATGGAGGGTTTTTTCGCTAAATTGAGAAAAATCTGGGAAGCTTTTTGCAAAATTATCACATGGCACCGGGGAGGCCGGAGTTTCCCCAGCTATAATATAGGATTATTATTTATCTTATGTTTGAAGTCAATCGATGTGGCAGACATATGAGCCAGAACAATTCCTTTTCTTCAAATATATCTTTGTGTGTGTGTGAGAGAGAGAGAGAGAGAGAAACAGATAGAGCTTGTTAGTTGTGCTTGACAAGGCATTTGATATACCCAAGCACGCATGTAGTGCATGCCCGTCATCCTTCCACAAAAGTTCAGTCAAAAACTCAACATACAGATCTAGAACGTGCCGTTAAACATCAATGTTAGACGCCTCGGTTAACATGTGCGTCTACATATTGCTACTTCACAATCTCGTGCTCTCAAGAAATTTGATTTAGTTCATTGTGACCTTTGGACCTCGCCTGTCGTCAGTGTATCTGGTTACAAATACTACTTGGTTATTCTTGATGATTGCTCACACTATCTTTGGATGTTTCCTCTACGACTGAAATCCGATACTTTTGTCACTACTCGCACTTTCTCTTTTATGTTGCTACTCAGTTCGGTGCTAAGATCAAGAGCATTCAGTCCGATAATGGATGTGAGTTTGATAACTCCACCACTCGCACCTTTTTCCTTACCCATAGCATTGCACTCCGCATGTCATGTCTATACATCTCTTAGTAGAACGGCAAGGCCGAACGCATTATTCGTTCCACTAATAACATTATCCGGTATCTTATGTTTCAGGACAGCCTCCCTTTCTCTTACTTGGTTGAGGCTCTTCACACCGCTACCTACCTTATCAATCGCCAACCCACAAAACTATCAATTTTTCCACACCCTTTTTTTTGCGTTCTTTGATGTTTCCCCCTCCTACTCTCACCTTCGAGTTTTTGGTTGTAAGTATTACCTGAACATTTCTGCCAACGCTCCTCACAAGCTTTCTCCTTGCTCCATCATGTGCATGTTTTTCGGCTACCCGTCTGAACACAAGGGATATCAAAGCCTTGATCTCTCCTCCAATCGGGTCATCAGCTCCCGCCATGTTACCTTTGATGAGTCCTCTTTTCCCTTTGCCAAGCTCGCCATCTAGTCCTCCCCCACTGACCTTTATTTTGTTGGTGCTTGATCACATGCCAATGCCCATTGGGCCTTCGCATCTTGCAGGTCCTGGTGCTCCTCCTGGTGTGACCTGCCCACCTATGCTCTTACCAACCATGGCACCAGACGGCGCTGCCTCCGCTGCGCCGGTTGGGCGTGGCCCCAGCGCGCCCGTTACTCCTGATGTCATGCGCATTCCCAGTGCGACCGCGCTCGCACATGTGATGCCGGCCGGCAGCGCCTCTCCCAGCAGGGACTCCCACTCACCCGTCGCTTCATCCGTGGCTATGGTAGCGCCTAGTGCTCCAGCCGTGGATCCTCCTGTGGTAGTGGAATCACACGGTGCTCCTGCAGTGGGTCTACCAGTTGACTCACCGGCTCTCGGCGGGTTCATTCTACCGCAGCTTCCCTAGGTGCTGTGCAGGTCCAGCCAGTCAAAAACTCTCATGCCATAGTGACTCATGGAAAGCACTTTTTCAACAGCCACTCACCCACATGAACCTTCATGTCATCACTCTGTCTCCTGTTCCGACCACATA